>OY757921.1:8884927-8927427 GCA_963585895.1 Sepioteuthis lessoniana | reverse complement strand
ATTCGGAAGCAAAATAATGAATGCTCAATAAATGATTGTATTATAAAAAAAGATTAAGTTCAATTTAAAAAGATAAACATTAAATAAGAAGATCCTATTTACCAACCCCTCCGCTCGGACAGGATATGACACAAGGTCAATTTTTAAGCGGAGTTTAACAAGTTTGAATTCAGAGTTTTCCTTCTCCTAGACTATTTGCCTAACCAAGGCTGAAGAACCTAGTCTGTCCTACTATTTACCTATGGCTGGAGGGAGAATAATTGGATTCATACCTTTCCCAAGTGTATTGGTGCTATGTGAAATGCAATCAGTCTCGTCCAGGATTTGAACTCGTGTCACCGTTTTCATTTCCTACGACGATAACAATTACACCACGGGCACCTCCACATTAAATAAGAAGATAGACGAAAAACAATACGGCAACCATTTTTTTTTTCAATTATTGTATGCAGACATGCAAATCATTTTGAAGGTGTGTTGGCGCCTTCTAAGAAATTTGCATGCCTTCAAAATAAATTCTTCAGACATTTTATTCCATTCCCTCTCAATAGCAGTCTTAAGCAAACCAATGTTTGAATGGGAAGTTGCATTTGTTTTGTTTTCTAAAATGCCCCATATAGCGTAATCAAGAGGGTTAAGGTCTGATCTTAAATCTTGTTTAATTGCTGTCCTCAAAGTTTTTGCGTGGAATCTCAATTCATTAGCGTGCTTTCATATTTACTTTGTGGGCCCTTGTTAATCACCTTAGCAGGAGCAGTTGAAACACCCTTTTTTCGTTTTTATTTTTTTTTTTTGTTCAATCCTCCATTCTCCCTTTTCCTGAAAAAGCTTTTTCTATTAGAAAATTTTCTTTGTTTTGTATAGGGTAGACAAAGAAAGCTCGGCTTGGTTTCAGCGTTTATCAAATCATTGATTCTTTGTCGTTTCTTTTCTCGCTCACTCATAATTGGCTGAATTTTAAGAAAAAAGTTTCACAATGACGGAGATAATCATCGAAATTTTGATTTATTGCGTTTTTTTCTCCCCAAAATTGGACTAATCAAAGTAAAAAGCAACGTTTTAAAAATGATTCCATATTTTGCTTCACACCCTGTAAATTCACTTTTGGA
This sequence comes from Sepioteuthis lessoniana, assembly GCA_963585895.1. Taxonomy (NCBI): domain Eukaryota; kingdom Metazoa; phylum Mollusca; class Cephalopoda; order Myopsida; family Loliginidae; genus Sepioteuthis; species Sepioteuthis lessoniana. The sequence goes on along the minus strand of OY757921.1, from coordinate 8,926,318 downwards.
CTAAAATCTTTTGGAAAGGTATGAACCCATTTATACCCCAAGCAATGGGTTAAATAAAACCACAACTGTTATTTTACAAAAATAGATTTCACAATAATTAACCTAAGCATATTGAGAAGCCATTAAACAAATAAAGCAATTCAAACCAAACGAAATAATCTTTTCGCTTTTGTCTGATATCTAAAACCCGGCCGTGATCTAAAACTAAGTTGGTGTATCCAGAAGCAAATCAAATAATCCCGAAACTTATCAAATTTGATAGTTTATTCCTTCGCAAATTAATAGACTGGCTGTTATGGTAAAGAGAGAGAGGGATAATCATGATCCGTTTCAAGTATTGTAAAACTCACTAATGAACCAGGCTTACTCGCAACTTGATTGAAATATTTATTACCTCATTGTGACCCCAATAGCTTTGTCCGTTCTCAATGAACAATAGTCGTAAAGACAGCTTCTAGGAAGCTGTGTGTTGATGGGAAAGCAGCCAAATTTGGATTAGCCAAATATGGGATGATGAAATTTTCCATTTAATGATATCCTGGCGAAGATATTAGGTCTTTTCAAAAGAGAAAGAGATTACTACTCACTTTTATTCATAAACTGGTTGTGTTATAGCTCTATCGATGTTGTAAGAATATATCATTTTTAAGGTGATTCAAAAGTTTTGCAATATTTTGCCACATGCTGGTTTGTGACACTTATCATGTGACCGAATCAGTTAAAGCCGAAGAGGGTATATACTTTGTTTTGTAGTATTGTGCTAGTTGGTGAGCTGACATGTTGTGAATCACATCAAACTGTGTATAATTTGAAAGCCTGATAGATAAACGTAATTTAATTCGGAAACATATCGTTTAAAAGTTCAAAATGTGCTATAACGCAACACTAGCAAAAAAAAAAAAAAAAAAGATTGTTGAGTGAAGCGTGAAGGTGCAGTTGATCTTAATACAGCAAACGAGTGGTTTAAGAAATTTAGCTCTGGCTGCAAGAACCTGAAGGATCAGACAAAGTCAGGTAAGTCTAAAACCACGAATTCAGAAAATTTTCTCTGTATCATAGAGACTAAGCTAATGGGTAACATTGGAGAGTATCAGGAGAATTCACCAACTCGCAGTCCAGTGTAGGTCTTCTCCTTCGCAAACTCGACAAAAGAAGCTGGAGGTTGCAAAACTTTTGACTTACCTAAGAACGTCTAAAAATATATTCGATTAATGGAAGCTTTAATAAGCGATTAAATACGATCATCATCATCATTATCAAGGCGTTCGGTGGCACGGATTACCTTGACTCTGTCTGTCTGTCTCTCTCTCTCTCTCTCTCTCTCTCTTTCTCTCTATCTTAGCCTAGGTATTGGCCATATTCCTTGCCAGGTGATCAAGTAGCCGTCTAATGTCCGCACGGAACTGTTGAACGTGAGTTTTTGGTGCTTGGCTAAATCTGATGTGCCCATGTTTAGGCGTTCATAAGAAGGTGCCAGTTGCTGGTTGTTGTGTTTTATAGCATATCAGCCCTTGTGGGGTACTTAATGCCAAATCCTGTTTATAGATGCATTGTATATACTTCAAATACTCTCTATATACAACTAATATATAACTTTAATATATGTGATTGGGTTTGGTTTCTTTCTATGTTATATCAACCCATGTATTAATTCGAAATCCTCTTTATATATATATATATATATATATATATATATATATATATATATATATATATATATATATATATATGTTATATCAACCCATGTATTAATTCGAAATCCTCTTTATATATATATATATATATATATATGTTATATCAACCCATGTATTAATTCGAAATCCTCTTTATATATATATATATATATATATATATATATATATATATATATATATTCAATATATGAGATTTTGTTTGGTTTGGTTTGGTTTGGTTTTATGGTATATCAATCCTTGTGTTAATTCCAAACCCTCTTTATACTTATATGTTCAATATATGTGATTTGTAAATGAATAGTTTGATGGCAAAATTTGAAAAAATACTGTGTGATTTTCTCTTATTTCCCATTATCAATCTTCATCTCTTTTTTCTCCATCCTATTTTTCTTTCTATTCTTTAAAAAGTAAAGACTTGTCTTTTTATCTCTATTCACCGAACAGTAGAAAGTTTAGCATATTGGCGCAGGCCGCTGCGGATGCAGAATACACCGACAGCATCTCAGCAGAATGGTTAGACTCCTCCAACGAGTATCCTGTTTTTGACAATCTAATTGTGAGGCTCCAGTAAAGCTTGGGCTTTGGGGAATGTGGAGTATTCCTTTACTGCCATTGCTCGCAGGTCCACTCTTGTCTGGAGTGGTAGCACCTGATTGGACCCAATCAATGGTTCGAATAGAACTAAACTGTCTACCTATGCTAAACTGAATTGTTAGAAATAGAACTGTTTTAATGTATAAAATGGATCTGGCATTTAATAACCTACAATGGTTGATATGCCATAAAATCAAACCAAACCAAACCAACCCAACCCGGCGGGGGCGTCTCCGTGGTGTAATGGTTAAAGCGCTGGCTGCAGAATTGTAGTACGGAGTTCCTCTATTACGTTCAGTTTCAGACTAGTACCCTTAGGAAAGGCATGAACCTTTTTATCCTCCCATCTATGGATTGAATAGTGCCACTACTGTCCTTCTGGAAGGGTGGGTTTGGCTCTAAATCATCCTAGAAGGTTGATATGCCATTAAATAACAAACAGCCAAAACAAATCAAGCCTCTCAGACATCACCAGGCAATGAACATTGTCTCTCGCTTCTGCATTGAAATGTAAAACCCATACTGCCATGACCACACTAATAAAAAAAGAACTCAAGACTTTTTACCATTCATATACAGTTTGTTCGTACAATAGGTTCCCATTTAATCTGTAGGGACAAGTTTATATATTCTTATTAATACTTCTTGTAGGTATATTATGCTTGTATCAAGTGTTCATATATATGTAAATAGGCTTATATTTTCTCTCCTCAATTGATTTACTGTTAGCATACAATTGGATATATTAATGTTTATAGTGGACCTAGGTGAGTAGGTGCGTGATAAAATATCCTCCCAAGCACCAACTATCAACAATACGGGCAATATGGCGATATTGAAGAGGTTAACACGTAAGGTCTTGTTCAACTTTGCCTTGAGCACATCTTTTATTGTGGTAAATACCTTCCACCCTGATCTTATTCTCCGTGAGATTTACGCATCCATGGATGATGCTATATATATATATATATATATATATATATATATATATATATATATATATATATAAATGATTATGACTAAATCTCAGTGTTCAAAGGGTTTTTTAAACGTGAAATATTTACAGTGTTCAATGCGCAAAAAATCAGAGAACTATCAGTTCAAATCCTGGACGAGACTGATTGCATTTCACATAGCACTAATACCCTTGGGAAAGGTATGAATCCAATTATTCTCCCTCCAGCTATGGGTAAATAGTTGGACAGACTGGGTTCTTCAGGCTTGGTGAGGCAGCTAGTCTAGGAGAAGGAAAACTCTGAATTCAAACATGTTAAACTCCGCTTAAAAATTGACCTTTGTGTCATATCGTGCCGGAGTAGAGGGGTTTTTAAATATGATATATATATATATATATATATTTGTGTGTGTGTGGGGGGGGTAGAAATCCTTAATTGCAATGAAACCACTGGCGATATCATACATTCTTTGTTTTACATATGATATCTTACCAAATGACACCAACCTAAAATATGGCGATATACCAATTTGGATTTGTGCTTTTCATATAAAAGTGATCGGGGTACCTTGCGCCATGTACTATCTGCATGTCCACAATCGCTTTAGATGTACACATGGCGACATAACGAGATGTTAGAGGTTGTCATAAAGTTGTTAAGAGCACAATGTAAGACAGTAAACCAGCAACCTATTACAGCCAATAAACCCATTATTCAGTTTCACAAGGAAGGTGAATGCCTTGTGAGGAAACAAAAACATTCCAATATGAAGATACTGAATGAAGTTAGTGACTGGAAAGTTTCAGCGTATTCAAGACATCTCTACAATTTCCAGTTCACATTATTCAAACAGAAAAGCGGCTAGACATTGTTGCGTGGTCCGATTCAAAGAAGTATGTCCTCCTCATAGAATTGTCTGTCCCCTGAAAAGAAAACTAGGAGGAGGCACACGAATTGAAGAAGAAACAATACGAGACACTGCGTGCCGACTGGAAATGGATTGGATATACCATGTGATTCTTAATGAGGTTGGTTGTCGTGGTTTTCTTGGACACTCAGTCATTTCGTTTCTTTCAAAAATGGGAATCACTGGCAGCAGTTTGAAAGTTGCCTCACACCGTCTTCAAAACAGAGTGCAATAGACATCTAGTTCGATTTGGTCGAGAGAGAAAAGTCTTCAGCACGAATAAAATGCACGTAGAACCACCATTCCCATGTGATTAATTAACATCAAGAAACGGTTACTGCGAGCGTGTAATGACTTCAACGGCCGAAAGTAAACGCGTTTTTAAAAATCACAAACTGCACTAAAAATGAAAATGAACATACAATGTAATTTCTCCTTTTTGTTGATTTGGCGTATATATATATATATATATATATATATATATATATATATATATATATATATAATTCTTTTAAATACCCTGTCCGGGGGGAAAAGCTACTTAGTGGAACCAGGAGTGGCAGTACCGCTATGAGCTACTGAAACTGTTATCAACACTGGTTGACGGCTGATGAGGACAGAGTATCGCACGTGCTTTTACACGCTGTATGATATATATATATATATATATATATATATATATATATATATATATATATATATATATGTATATATATATATATATATATCAGTCTAGAATTCTCTGTGTTCTTATTTCAAAATAAAAAAATATCCAAATCGGCTTCAAATATTAAAAAAAAGCTTCATATTAAAAAAACAAAGCGAAACAAAAAATATACAAAATTTCCTGATTTCTATATCTTTCTTTATCCTTTTCTCGAGGACAGCTCATGTAATATTTGCAAAAATTATCTTGTGGCGTAATTTAAAATCAATGTTATGACGTTTAACACATTTTTTGGGCCGAAAAATCGATTTGCATGTCATAGTAATAATTCATTCTGTTTTTATTTCACAGGCTCACTCAGCACGATACACCCCAAAATATTATTTTAAATCTGTTCACAATGTTCGATTTAGAGATCTGTTTTTGTGAATTTAGTTTGCACCATTTATATCTCTGTGGAAACTGTTGCTTTCTGCGAGAAAATGGACATTACGATTCGAATTTTGCAATAACAATTATTTTGTAATATTTAACATTTATCTAAAAGAAAATACTTCTTTCTGATAATGATTCTATACATCTATAACGTATCTACGAAAATCATTTTTTTTATATCTTGGCTGATTCTGCACTTAAAAATGAGACATTTTTACTAAACGAAAACAAAAACTATGAACAAAAACAGATGAATTACATTTTTCGTCATGTCATGAAGCTAAAAATTTTGTTTACAAATGAAGAAAAGACCGCCAATTTAAAAAAAAAAAAAAGTATTTGTGGATTTTTATTAAAGACGTATACAAATTTTTTTGAAATCTTTCAGTCAATAAATAAGGAGAATTGTATCTCAGTTGTGGACAATAGTGAATAGTGTTCGCAGTAATAACTTTTTCAATGAATTCACTTGTGATAATGAAAGACTATGACTTTTTTTACTGGCCGCTGGATCCAGGACGTTTTCTTTACCCAACAAACTTGCCCAGTCGGTTGGAGCTGTAGAATACACCGAATGTACCTCTGCAGAGAGGTAAAACCCCACCCAATGAGTGACCTAGATATGACACTAAACAATATGATGGTGAAGCTCCAGTAATACTGGAGCTTTGGGGAATGTGGAGTATCCCTTCATTGCCATTGCTCCCAGGTTCACTCTGTCCCGGAGTGGTAGCACCTGATAAGGGTTCTATCTATGGTTTTAATAGAACTAAAGCGTGCTTCTTTCACAATACTGATTTTTGCATTTAAACTGCATATTTATGCTATAACTGAATTGTTTAAAATAGAACTGTTTTGACATTGGAACTGCGTAATAGTACTGAACTGAATTGCTCAAAATTGAACTGGTTTGACGTCTAAACTGTGTACTTATGCTGAACTGAATTATCTGAAATAAAACTTGAACAATTTTTGACATTGAAACTGTATTTATACTAAACTGAATTGTTATACAACTGCTTGAATAAACTTAATTGTTTGAAATAGAAATGTTTTTAACAAGCTGTGTACTCAAGCTAAATTGAATTGTTTGAAATAGAACTGGTTATTTACATAAAAATGGATTTGGCGTTAAATAACCTACAAAGATTGATATGCCATAAAGCCCATCAAACCATACCAAACCAAACTAAGAATGTTTTCTTTTTTCTTTCATTTTTGAATAAGAAATATCTGATACTCAGTACAAAAGTCAGTAGTTTTTATCAACAAATTATTATTTAGCAAAAAATGTTTTATGTCTCTATATTTATCTTCAAAACATCACTAACACTATCTGTTGAAGGATTTGCAAGTTTATAGAGCATATATTGTAGGACTTGTCTCCAAGCATATATAATCATATTTACCCAACCCCTCCGCTCGGGCAGGATATGACACAAGGTCAATTTTTAAGCGGAGTTTAACAGGTTTGAATTCAGAGTTTTCCTTCTCCTAGACTAGTTGCCTCACCAAGGCTGAAGAACCCATTCTGCGCTACTATTTACCCATAGCTGGAGGGAGAATAATTGGATTCATACCTTTCCCAAGGGTATTAGTTTCCTATATGAAATGCTATCAGTCTCGTCCAGGATTTGAACTCGTGTCACCGTGTCCATTTCCTACAACGATAACCATTACACCACGGTCACAAATATAAGCATATATAAAAGCTTATTTCCACTCCTCAGAAGTAGAGGTGCCAGCGTACACCTTTCATACCATCATTCCTAAAAGATAAAAAAAGAAACACATCTGTTTTCCTCTCAGTTATGCGCAAATAATTGGGCAGGTTGGGTCCTTCAGTTTTGGAAAGTCAACTTGTAATATACTAGATTAGCTGGCGACCATGAACTTAGCAGATTCAATGTGGTAGCAATATAACATAAACAAAGTGGTCTCATAGGAAAGAGAAAATTAAAAGATGATGGCGAGAATATGATTTATTGCCTATGGATTGCGTGACAGATATTTCCGTTCGCAGATAAGATCAACAAATTACCGGAAAAAAGTCGAAAGTATACAAGTTCCAATAATCAGCCATAAACAGAAAAAATACGTGAGGCGAAAAGGATGTTCATACTTCCGCATGGGACTTGAAAAGACAATATAAGGTCTGTAATTTTGGATTGAAGGCAGAAATCCGTTAGGCGCTCAAGTGAAGGAGGAGATCCGCTGGTCTCTCAAGAGGAGAGGCAAGATCCGCTGGTCACTGAACTCCTCATGTGTGTTCTCCTCATGTGTGTTCTCGTGTGTGTTCTCCGGTCGCCACAGAAGAAAGACATGTACGAATGCTATCTGACTGTATTCCTACTAAACACAATCATCACCGTCAAAGTATAAAAATATGAATTATTTTTATATATCTACGAGTTTTTCGTTGTTTGTCCAGCGGTACAATATACGACAAACCAATCTAGAAGGAACAGTCTTAAACTAGAAATAATCATCATCAAGTGATGCTGATTGCATGTATTCACTTGACACTCTCTCGGCATTCGTCCCTATCGTTAATCGCTCTTAGTCATTCCTTTGGAATGCATTCAAAGTTTGCAAAGAGCTGATATATTTATGCTTTCGGTGATCGGCCAATACTAGTGTGTACATTTGTAGATGATCAAAGTAGAACTTCGCTTATTAGTTTGTCTCTGCTTTAACAGCAGTGCTCTGCGTGTCTTGCACGTATTACTTGAATAGTTTGTGAGACTGAAGATTAGTAGCCATGTAGCTATTGTTTTATGGGGTACTATTTCCAAAATTTATTCAAAAGAACAAGCAGCATCATTGTGTAAATTTTATCAAGTTTTGTTAAAGTCTGTATTGTCCATTCTAGTTTGCTTGCTTGGGTTTTATGTCTTTTAAACTATTGTAGGTAATTTAATGCCAAATCCTATTTATAAATATACGTTAAATATATAGGATTTGGATTGGTTGAGTTTTATAACATATCAACCATTGGTGGCTATTTAATACCAGAACCTCTTTATACATATATATTAGATATATATGATTTAGTTTGGTTGAGTTTTATGATATATCAACCATTGTAGTTTATTTGATGCCAAATCCTCTTTATACATATATATTAGATATATATGATTTGTAAGCACAGTTTGGAGATGACATTTTTAAACCAACCTAAGCTCATTCTTTTGCACACATTTAAATGGTTTCAAGAATTTATATGTATAACAAAAAATTCAATTAAACTTGCTATTTATTTAAGCACAGTTTAATAGCCTGTTTCAATAGTTCTGTTTCAAATAATTCAATTTAGCATAAGTCATCAAAGTTCAATGGTTCTAAATACTGCTATTTATCACTAACACATTTCTGTTTAACCGCTAGATATGACCCTATCAGGTGCAATCACTCCGGGCCAGGATTTAGGGTTATTCTATACCTAGTTCTGTCTTGTGTCATTTTATGGACTTATTGACATGCGACTAAAAAAGGCATGAACAGCTAACGATAGACAATCGGTCATATGGAAGTCAGAACTGACTGATAAAATAAAACGCACTTTCTTCCAAACAGCGATCGTATCGATACTGCTATATGGATGCATTACATGGACGCTGACTAAACGGCTAGAGAAAAAGCTTGAGGGCAACTACACAAGAATGCTGCGAGCAATTCTGAACAAGTCCTGAAGGCAACACCCGACAAAGCAGCAGCTGTACGGTCACCAACCACCCATCACGAAAATTATCAAAGTTAGACGAACCATACATGTAGGACACTGCTGGAGAAGTAGGGACGAGCTCATAAGTGATGTACTCCTATGGACCCCTTCATATGGCCGAGCAAAAGTACGGCGACCAGCTTGCACCTACATACAGCAGCTCTGTGAGGATCCAGGGTGTAGCCCTGAAGACCTTCCGGAAGCAATGAACGATAGGGAGGGGTGGCGAGAGAGGTCAGGGATATCCGTGCTGATGGTCCGACAAGATGATGATTATGATAGTTAGTAGTTCGGGTATCGCATTGATTGTGTATTTATATTTACTTTTCTTTTGCAGTTATTTCAGAAGGCTTTTTACACATAGACATCTGATATCAAGTATTCCTGTCTAGTGAAAATGATTGGTTGTTGAATCGATTTAAGTATTCCTATTTAATACTAATAATTGTGTTTTCAAGTAATTATTTCCATCAAATATTCATTTGTAAAAATAATATGGTTTCAAATGACTAATAAGATTCTTTGCCTTCAAAACTTATTCTTAGCACAAATAATTTACACCTATCTGTAAATTATTCCAATCGAATTCAAGTAATTTGCACATAGTTCTATGGTAAGAATTATTTTTACCTAATACTACTTGTTGTGGTCTTCAGATAAGACCGTTGGAAGAACAAAACAAACAACGAGTGATAGGTAAACGTTATTGTATTAGCAGAAAAAGGAAGTCATACAAAGGAAGTAATAGCCATGCTCGGCTTGCAGTCTGTCTGTCAAATGTCTCGTAAGGAACGAGAAGTTGACTCCACCGAGCTAAGCTCAGAGAATATGTTTAGGTTGAACAAGTCCATCTTTGGGGTATGGTAGGATATGTCCCCATAACACTACTTATTTCAATAATTTCTTTTTCTATTTAATAATAGTAATTTGTCTGAAGAACGTTATTGTTGGGGGTGTCTCCCGCACAGATGGACTCGTCCTCATGTGAGATATACCAGCAAAACTCTCTTCTGCGCAGCCGTCACCAAGAACGAACGTTAATATTAATGATTGTGTTAAGCTGAGGAGGGGTTTCTCCCAGCCATCGTTTATGCATGTACTATTTTCTGTCAATATATTTCTTATCACTCATTTCCGAGTCGTCTTGTATTTGGAACCTCCCCTTGACCATAACAGTTATATAAGTTTAAAGTAACTGATAATAATTCTTAATAAACAGTTTTAGCTTCAAGTAACTATTCTTCATATAAACAATATGGCATCAATTATTACTATCTTTGAATTGCACAGTTAATAAACAGGAAATTGAGAACGGATACAAAACAGGATGAAAACACTCAGTTGAACTCACTAAATTTACTTCCAAACGTTGAATATCTGTAGATATATATCTCTAACAAATCATTATTTCTCAATGCCCGATGTTGTAATTCTAATATTTTTATTGTTCTTTGAATATATAGCTTAAGTAACCTTATTTTCACCCAATACGAGCAGAACACACACACACACACACACACACACACACACATATATATATATATATAAATTGAGAAGGTATACCAAGTGGAAGGAGAGATTTGTTAAGAAGTCGACACTATAGCGTTTCGGTTCAACTGAACCATCATCAGGACCATGAGATGTGATATTAGCGACGTTAAGTCAACGATGGTTGTTTAAAATTGCAAAATACAAAAACCTCGGGGAGAATTTGTATAATAAGAAAAAGTTGTCCGTTTAATTGGTGAATCAATAGGGTCTCCGCTTAGCGGAGTTCTTGCATATATTTATCTAGAATTCTTCGAATCTGACCCCTTTAAATATATTATACCCAACACTGCACATTACTTCAGATATATCGACGACATACTACTTATCTATCCACAAGATCTTGATTTACATAGCATCACTGACAGTTTGAACAATGTCGAACCTTCTATAAAGTTCACATATGAACTTAGATACAACAGCACCCTAACTTTTCTGGACATTTTACTTATTAGGGATATTAACAAACTAGAATTCAAGGTTTACCGTAAACCCACCTGTATAAACGACCACATTTACTTTTATTCACACCACAACAACATTACTAAAAGAGGTATCATCATAGGTTTTTTATCTCAGCTCTACGTATTTTCTCCTCGAAATATTTAGATGATGAATTTATCCACATAGGAAACTCCTTCCTTAACCTTCAGTACCCCAAATCATTTATACACTTTGCTAAAACACACACATATATATATATAGGGTAATTGAATCACACATAGAAAATTGAAATCGAATAAATAACTAACTAAATAAGTTAAACAGTCTCTGAATAGCTATGCCAAAGCATTAGTGGTAATTAAAAATGACAAGAAAAGGAACCCCTGCGGGTCCGAAATCTTGCGCCCGTGTGCGGAGTTGATGTTTCTTCCCCCTGACGGAAGTGAGGGGAAGACTCGTGTCTTTTGGGGAGTTGCGGGGAGATAAGGTAAAGACATACAGTTGAACAACAGCCATGAAAATGTAAGGAGACCAAAGTTTACGAGCCCCATTTTAGAGGTGCGCTCCGAAGGGGGCCTATGACAAGAACCCAGAAAAATTCAAGGTCTGTATCTGCGCTCCCTTTACTCACCATGAGTTGTCTAGCTAACGTAGTCGTCACAATTCATACTATCTTTATTTATACTGGCGACTACCTACAAGTTGCACTAGTCAATAAACATTTGGGTAGTTGAACAGAGTTTCTTGCGTTTGTCAACTTTTACCACGGCGGTGTTATAACGGAGTCTATATTCTCTTTGGTACTGCAAAGTCACACACACACACACACACACACACACACACACACACACACACACACACACACACACACACACACATATATATATATATATATATATATATTTATATATATATATACATATATATATATGATAATTTGAAATATTCAAATCGTCACAAAATATATTCTTACAATTTACCAAACGTCTACAGGACCAAAGTCCTACCAATTTTGACTCGATTTCAACCAAACTATCAAAAAGGGTTTGGATATAACGTGATCTTGCACAGATTGGTGGGTTGTTTCTCATCCTCTATGTCTTATTGTATCTTCTTGCTGTTGAAGGGTGTCCGCCTCAATGCTTACACACCCTTTTGGTAATTGTTACAAGAGATTGATTATCCTCCACCTCCCTACACGCACTTAAACATTTCCCCGAAGGAGAGAATCCGTTTTATTTCAACAATTACCAGGCTAACTACGTAACCAAGTACAGAAAGTAAGAAAATAAAATATCTGTTTGTTTTCTAGATTGTACAATCACTCTGTGTCGAAGTGAGGCTGGTAATAATAGAAATGAAGAGCTCCAGAACTGGATGCTTACCATCAGATACAATACAGTGTCATATCAATTTTTTTATGTGAGGGAATACAGACAGTTTATTTTAATTTACACTGAGAGGGTGGGTTTAGAAATAAAAAAAAAACACCACGAATTTTCAAACATTTCATTGAAAACCAACCTAAATTTTTTTATAAAATGTTTCCGATTTAATCTAAAGTATTTCGCTATGATTGTGAATTTTACCAATCATACTTAATTTGTTTGTGGTGCTGAGGGGGGGGGATAAAACTTATCTGAAATCCTGTAATAATTAAGCTGTATAAACGTCCATAGTTTTAATTATGAAACATTACTGAGCATAAAAACTTTATGACTACATATTTTGTCTGACCCAAAATCCTAGTGTCTGTTAAGGACCCAAATAGAGCTGTTTAAATATTATCCGTGTTCGATATGATTATTTCATGCCATACAACTGAACATTATTTGTATTAAGAATAGATACTTGAAACTGTAATTGTTTAGTAAAGATTATTATTCGTTACTTAAAAACCTCATCTCTGCATACAGATTACTATTTTTGAATTGAAGTAATTACTTCAAACCATATAATTATTATGTTTGTTAGTTGTGTTTTATTGGATATAGACATCTTTTCCTTATTCCATGCTAAATTCTTTCAATCTATCTATCTATTTAAATATATATACGCTCCCCCATGGGGGGTTGAGCACTCAGGCGAAAAATTTTTTGGTTACTGCTCGCATAATGCAAAGCTCTTCGAACGAATTGAGCTCTCTAGTATCCGGTAAGGTATAAAATGTAGCAAACGAACGCTGTTGCTGCTGTTGCGACATAATACCTTATAATTCCTTTGCCAATGTGGTATGCTTGTTGGCCGATCGGTCTGATACTAAGTTTAACGTAAAATTGGGCGGGTTTTGTGTCTAGACACACTGAAGAGTTGTGATACAACGAAACAGTTTGTCAGTGGATGACAACATATATATATATATATATATATATATATATATATATATATATATATATATATATAACTTGTGAATGAATTGTATGTAGATAACAAGCCAGAGTTTATTTCTTTGCACATAGATAAATAGGTTCGAGTATTGCTATGTAAAAATAGTTCAATTCCACATTATTCATTTATTTGCACGCAATTAAATGGTCCCAAGTATTGTCATGTTATCCTAATTTGATTCAAACATCAGTCATTTTTTGGCACACAGGAAAATAGTTTAATGCATAATAAATCATTAAACAGTTCTATTTGACCCATAGATGGGACCCTAACAGGTAGTACTTCTCCGGGTCAGACTGAACTTGAAAGTAACGGCAATTAAGTGATACTCCACATTGTCTATAGCTCCAGGACTTGAGCCTTATACTCGGATGATTAAGTGCCATATCCAGTGCATGTATAATTATTAGTATTACACAGGAATACATGAAACCATACAAGTGTGGGCAAATATTTTCAGATTTCATTAACTGTGTGCAAAAAACTGTTGAGAAACGACTTCATTAAAAATGAAAATAGAAATCTACTCTGAACGCTTTTCAATGATCTATTCGCATAAAATAACGTAAAAATGGTTGACGAGCCAATAAGATCAATCAATTAGAAGAAAAAATCATACAATTAATCTCGCTTGAAGCGTGGATGAAGTTATGAACCCAGATAGAGTATCGTGTTTTTAAATTTTTGATTTTAGACCGAGTAAACTGATACTACATCTTGATAGATGCTTAAATAAGGCGGCAATTTTGACGGGAACTTTGAAAAAGTAACATTATAGACCAAAACCTCTTGATGCAAATTCATCTAGTTTAAGGCCGTTTACAGTTAGAGCCGGGACACAAATCATATCATTGAAATTAATCTGCCCTTAAAGTTAACGTCTAAAAAAATAAAAAATAAGATTTGCAGTATTTTTTCATTTCTATTTTTTATCGACATCTGCAGTCAACGATTTGCGTTTTTTTTTAAATCATTATTTTTGGTTCATGGGTGAATTTTCTTCTTTCTGTTTTTGGTGGGCAGCTCAGTAGGATTTTCTCCGAGGGAAAGTAAAGAGAAAAAATTGTTTTCTTCGTCCTGCGTCAGCTGCGCAAAGAGATTTGGAAGGGATTTTTTTCGTTAATTTGACCAATTTCATATCAACATGTTTACTACAATTTAAAGAGACTTCTCTGTGGTAAAATGACAGCCGGTCAGAGGGGCAAGGACGGCCGGGCGTTCACAGGCTATAAATGCAACTACACTTACGTAACCTTTTACATACACAGCCAGACACCTGTAGTCTTAAAAAAAAACTCATCTCCGAACAAATTAGATAAATATCTACAAAAACCATAGCTACCTCGGCAGTGTTATACAAAGACACACACACACAGGCTGACAGACTGACACACATATATACCTACCTACGTATCTACAAACATACATATATGTATATATATATATATATATATATATATATATATACATATATGTATATGCATAATTATATATATATATATATATATATATATATATATATACAGTGGTCGAATGGGTAGAGTGTTCGTTAATGGTCCGGTAGACCAGGGTTCAATCCTAGGTCGCGTCATACCAGAGACTTTATAAATGGTAATTGATACCTCATTTCTTAACACTCAGCAATATAAGGTACGTATCAAGGGTAAAGTTTAGCAATCAAGGGAAAGGAGTAGTGCCCTCCCCTACACCTCGGTGTAGCAGCTATTGAAAAGGGAGCATTCTGGTTACCCTCGACTACGGTGGCCAACTTTACTTACTATATATATATATATGATTGATATATATATATATATATCAATTAGAGAAAATGGAAATAAATCTGGCGGTATATAAATATGAAAAAAATATCAGAAGATGTACTTATTTATATATGGTAATATGCCAACGTTAAACACTTCGGTTTTTGTCGAACCATCTTAAAAATGAGATTAGAATTAGAAAAGTATTTTCAAATAAAAAAAAAGTCATGAAATAATTGTTAGCATTCTATTTTCCTAAATAACGTTCCGATTCAAAATATAGTAACGTGATTAGTGTTTGATTTTTAAAAAAATAAGGATATGTCTTTGCAATAGATATATATATATTTATTTATATATATTTATATTCATACATATACATTTATATATATATAAAAATTTTGAATTTTAAAAATTCTTAAAAATAATTTCTCTGCGTGGAGTTTACAAAATTTATCAATTTTTTCTCTACTTTAAAAAAATCGTTATGAACTTTCATTTCTTTATTTTCTTTATATTAAATGAAATAACGTCTTATTTATTTTGCAATAAAAATTTTGTAAAAAAAAATATTGTGATTAGAAATCAGATTAAAACTCTTAGAAGTAAGCATAATAGCTTAATGATTAATAAAAACTATTATAAATAGTGGATTTACACACACACACACACACACACACACACACACACATACATATATATATATATATATAGTAAGCAATAACTTACTGATAGAGTTCTGCAAGTACCAAAAACTCGTTACACACACACACACATATATATATAGTTCACCTACTTTGGAAGCAATGTCTCATCAACCGAGACAGACATTAACACACGATTAGCAAAGGTATGAACAGTTATCGATAGACTATCGGTCATATAGAAGTCAGACCTGATTAATAAAATAAAACGCAGTTTTTTCCAAGCAGCGGTTGTGTTAGTACTGCTATATGGATGCAGTACATGGGATCTAACTGATTGTATGGGGAAAAAGCTTGACGGCAATTACACAAGAATGCTGTGAGCAATAGTGAACAGCAAAGAAGCTGCTGTACGGCCACCTACCATCCATCACAAAAACTATCAAAGTTAGGCGAACCAGTCATGTGGGACACTTCCTGAGAAGTAAGGACGAACTCATACGCGACGTAATCTTGAGGACCCCTTCACATGAACAAGAAAAGGCAGGACGACCATCTAGAACCTATATACAATAGCTCTGTGCTGATACAGGACGTAGCCCTGAAGACCTGCCGAGATTGAAGAACGATAGAGATGGTTGGCGGGAGAGGGTCAGGGAGATCCATGCTGGCGACGCAACATGATGATGATATATATATATATATATATATATATATATATATATATATATATATATATACATATATATATATATATATGCTATTCGTATATTAGAGTTTTGCGTGTAGCATCAAATCGTTATTTATATATAGTGGGGGGAGTCACCTGTTGGCTAACGGCTATCGTCCTAAGACATGGACACGTCGACACGAGTTCCAATCCAAGACGATGTTTCTACCTTTTACATAGCTCTAATACCCTTAGGCAAAGGTATGGATCAATGATTCTCCCTTTCGCTATGAGTGAACCTTAGGGTAGACTGGGCACTTTAACCTTGGTATGGCAACCGCTTATGGAGAAAGATAAATCCGAATTCCAACCTGTTAAACTCCACATAAAAATGACATTGTGTCACATCCTGCTTATGCAGAGGGATTGGGTTAATATATATATATATATATATATATATATAAATTCAAAGGGATTGGGTATATATATATATATATATATATATATCAATTTACCATATATATATATATATATATATATATATATAGTGAATTGATTCTTCTTGCCGAACTCTAACGGCAATCACTGTTATCATCAACAATATATTGGCCTAGTAGGTAGAGTGTTTGCCAATGACACGGGAGACCGAGTTTCAATCCCAGGTCGGGTCATGCCAAATACTCAGAAAAAAATTTTTTTTACCACCTTGATCAACACTTAGCTTTATAAGATACGTATTAAGAGTAAAGTTGAACAATCCAGGAAAAGAACTGGTGCCTACTCCTACACCCCAGTGTAATAGCTACTAAAAAAGGAGCTTTCGGGTCGTCTTCGATTACGGTCATCACCTTTTGTATATATATATATATAAACTTTAGAACAGTGAGATAGGAAAGGCAACACGGAAAATCAGATTGATGCTTATCACTATTAGAATATCTTTTTTAGAATGAATTTTATTTAGCAAAAGTGAAAACTATCAAAGTGAATGCAATATTGTAGTCTTCGACATACATCCTGCCTTGACGTTGTTGCTTATGAAAGGGCGACATTTTCTGATGTAAAGGAGTAAGTTAAGCCTCACAAAAACAAAAAAAAAAATCCCCCAAAAAGTGGGGTCCTAAGTGTTGTAACCTAACAAAAGGTTACTAAATGAGAAATAAAGAAAACTGAGGTTGGAAATTAAATGGAAATCTTTATAACATTAACAAAATGTAATACTTGCCAGCGGTTCAGAGAAGGTAAACCACCGCCCGGCGGATCCAAAAATGCCTCAGGAACCTGGCGAAAACTTAGAGCGTTAGAGTTTAGGGTGACGGCCCTTGAAGCTCGGGGAGGGTCAGCCGCGTGACGTGAATTTTGATCTTCCCCGGTAACCACATCAGGCATCTTAGACTGCGTAAACACCGACTTAGCATATTTCCTCCCCTTCGCAATAGGGTCCAACGTATTTATGAGGAATGGGACATACTCATTAATATTCCTAAGTACGGTATATAACAAAGAGAATGATAATGAACCAAATTTCTTATTGAGGTTCCAGTTCCAATGGTAGGGGGTTGTGTACATTTTCACTCCCACCCAGAGTGGTTGTACGAGTGAAAGGGCCAATCTCTTTACAAATTGTTTGCATTATATAGGAATACTAGATGTGTATAAAAATATCTTTAGAAACTACAGGATCATCATCATCATGTTGCAGATCTCCCTGACTCTCTCTTTCATCACCTGTCTCTATCGTCCATCGCTCCCGGGAAGTCTTCCAGGCTACATCCTGTATCGGCACGGAGCTGTTGTATATAGGTTCTAGCTCGTAGTCCTACATTTGCTCGTCCATGTGAAGGGGTCCACAGGAGTATATCGCTTATGAGTTCGTCCCCACTTTTTCAGCGATGTCCCGCATGTCTTATTAATCTAACTTGGATAGATTTCGTGATGGATGGTAGGTGGCCGTACAGCTGCTGTTTTGTGGGGTTGTTGCCTCGAGAACTAGTTCAATACAGCTCGCAGCATTCTTGTGTAATTGCCGTCAAGCGTTTTCCCCATACATTTAGTTAGCGTCCATGTATTGCATCCATATAGCACTACAAACATGACCACTGCTTATAAAAATAACTGCGTTTTATTTTATCGATCAGGTCTGACTTCCATATGACCGATAGACTATCGATAGCTGTTCATGCCTTCGCTTGTCGCGCGTTGATATCTGTCTCGGTTGATGAGACGCTGCTTTCCAGGTAGGTGAACTTGTCCCATAGTTTCAAAAGACCACCCATTAGTGTGGAGATATCGCCACTTTGATTAAAGCACAAAGTGTAGAATGTACGCAATTCCATAACCACAAGGCATAAATACCACTGCACCAGCTGATACGCCATTAAAATGCATCAACCAGTTTTTAATCTACCGCAAGAGGCCTATCGTCTTTAAAAACATATTTACTGAACAAGCTTAAGTATATAAGATAAATATCTTAAAAAAACATTACGACCTATACAGTAATGCACACACACTCCCACACACATTTATATATATATATATATATATATATATGTCTGTATAAAGTTGTAAAAGTTCTTTCGAAAGAATCAGAAAGGTTTTCCGGAAAACTTGACCGTATCTTCACAGAATCTGACAATTGTTTTGATCATTGAAAGAGACAGTGCAAAAACTCACGCGGCAACACTTTTGATTGGAGATCTCTCTCAGGCACTCGATTCCATCCATGGGAAGGATAGAGCAAATACAAACTCTTACGATGAAATGATGTTTGACAAATCCAAGAAATCGATGGTTCATTCACTCAATGGTGACATTTATTTCTTTAATATTGTCTATGCACTCTTGCAAAGAGATTCATTCGTAACCGTTCTATTTATTACCTGTCGAGATCACATCCTTTTAACGTCAATAAATCTAATAAAAGTAGTTAAGTATTGTTGGTGACTGTAGTCGAGGGTGACTCGAAGGCTCCTTTTTTCAATAGCTACTACACCGAGGTTTAGGGGAGGGCGCTACTCCTTTCCCTGGATTGCTCCACTTTACACTTGATACGTACCTTGTAATACTGAGTGAAATTTAGTATTGAGACATGTTAATCTATTTTCTTGCGTAAAATCTGTAAGATGTTTCCTATTTCTGTTTAACGAGTTGAGTAAGCTGAATTCGTAGTTTACGTTTTTACCAATTTGGGCATTCATGTCTCCACCAATGACGAGAATGTTGAGTTTCGGGATACTACAAGCAAGGGATGATAGCTCGTTATAGAAGGCGATTAGGTCAGTTTTTTCACTAACATTGGTCGGGCTGTAGTTGGAAATGATTGTTTTGCTGGGGTTGCCATAAAAGCAGCAACCGTTATCCTCAGTTGTATTTTCTCGAAGCTATTTAGTCCTTTTAGGGCCCATAGTCGTATAATCATACCTAAACCTCCTATCGTGGCATGAACAGAGTTTTTCCATGCACATGCAGAGACGAACGTCCATCCATTACTGGTATCATGATAATTAGTATCTTCGTTATGAATGTATCTGTGTTCTTTTATGCATAATATGTGTTGTATAGCAACATAATACATATGCAAGCATAATCATAACGATGACACAATAAAGACGAGTGACATAGTTCTTTAGAAAAATATACCTCCCACTTTATTGAAAGGATTGTGTGTGAGAGGGATTTGGAGACCGAACAAAACTGCAACATATTAACCCCCACTCTATTGGCCATAACCGCGTTCCTTTCCCGTTTTCCTGGGCTGCTCAACCGGGTGCCAGGGAGCCCAGCCTCTCTGGGACATGTTCCTCATTCCAGCATCTTTCTCCAACTGATTGAAATTTCTGTGCACCGAGTTATATAATTATTTGACGTCCACTCCTCTTCCTGCCAGCGTCACAATTTCGCACTCATTCAACCCGTCCACGGTCAAGGTTATAATATCCTGATATTCCTCGACCGGATGCACCTGTTATTTACACAGGTGCATTTCCTATTTTGACAGCCCGGCCGGGTCGGAGGTCAATATACAACATATGTCTATGTTATGATGTATTGCCGAAGCTGTGAGCTCCGGTAGTTTACCTGTTATATTTAAAGTTCTAATCTTGAATGACACTATTTGTATTATGCATTTGCATGTTAGTAATTTTGTTTTAGCTTGAGCTCTGCACCTTACCCCGGGCCAACGCCCAGACTGGCGTGATGTCTTATGTCTCGTCTGCTCTGTGCCCCTTGCTCACTACACTAGGGTTGAAAACTCTGCCGTTATATATTTTTCGGACGCTCACGCACCTCGTGGTTGCTCTTCCTTCCAGCATCGCACTTACGGAATTCCGCTGTCTTTTGTTTATCTTGAGACATAGGTAGGTCCTTTCTTTTGAAATCCACGAAATTTCACGACTTGTCAAAGGTCAAATATACAACAAGTGGTTACTCACAGTAATTCGATGAAAAAAATCTTATTGGATTTTATAATTAAAACTTACGAAGTGGATCAAAATTTTCTGATTATAACTAATTATTGTACTTTTCACAGAGGAAATATGGAGCAAATTTTACTCGCTTACGGCCTACCCAAAGAAACTGTCGCAGCCATAATGATTCTCTATAGAAACACCAAGGTAAAAGTCCGTTCTCCGGATGGAGACACAGACTACTTCAACATTGTAGCAGGTGAACTGCAAGGGTACACAGTAGCCACATACCTCTTCTTCATCTGCCTATACTACGTGCTTAGAACACCTATTGATAAAATAAAAGAAAACGGTATCAAGCTAACAAAGGAAAGAGGCAGAAAGGACCCCGCAAAACAATTACCGACGCCGACTACGCCGATGACATAGCACTTCTGGCAAATACACCCGCCAAGCCGAAACCCTGCTACATAGTCTGGGACAAGCCGCTACAGGCATAGATTTCCATGCCAATGCAGACAAAACGGAATATAAATTCTTTAATCAAACAGATGACATCACCACACGATACGGTAGCCCTCTGAAACTAGTTAACAAGCTTACCTACCTCGGAAGCAGTGTCTCATCAACCGACACAGACATCAATACGCGACTAGCAAAGGCATGTGCAGCTATTGATTGGATATCGGTCATATGGAAGTCAGACCTGACCGATAAAATAAAATGCGGTTTCTTCCAAGCAGTAGTTGTGTCGATACTGCTATATGGATGCACTACATGGACGCTAACTAAACTGATGGAGAAAAAGCTTGACTGCAACTACATAAGAATGCTGCGAACAATATTGAACAAATCCTGGGAGCAACACCCCACAAAGCAGCAGCTGTACGGCCATCGATCAGCTATCAAGAAAATATCCAACTTAGACCAACCAGACATGCGGGGCACTGCTGGAGAAGTAGGGGCGAGCTTATAAGTTATGTATTCTTGTGGACCTCACATCGCCGAGCAAAGGCAGGGCAACCAGCTCGAATCTACTTACAGTAGCTCAGTGTTGATACGGGATGTTGCCCTGAGGACCTGCTGGAAGCGATGGACGATAGGGAGTGGTGGCGAGAGAGAGTCTGGGATATCCGTGCTGATTGTGTGACATGATGATAATGATGATGAAACTTTAACAACTAAACAAATTCTATTGAAAATCAATGTTCACTAATATAATAGATGATGAATATAAAAGAATTGATTTATTTAAAAGTAACTACTTTAGTTCAATTTTATTCAATGTGAACCTTGGAGGATGTTTCAGCTCTTCTAGTTTCGCAATATCCATCTCAAATTGGGTTCATAATAACTATAAATACAAAGGGACAAGTCAACGTGGCGTAGTGGCTATCGTACTGATCTGTAACATCGTAGTAAGTGAGTTCGAACTCCAGTTAGGCCATCATATTCACTTTTTGAGTAATACTCTTGAGAAAGGTATGAAACACCTTGTCTCTCCAGCTATTCGTTAAACACTACCACTTTTTTTTTTACAAGGATGGTTTGGGCAATTATTTATTGCAAAATTGATATGCCACGAAATTGATATGCCATTAAAAAAAAAACAAGTAAATATAAATATACAATGTAAGCATTTCACTAATGTCTAGACATTAAATAATTCCGAACATATTGACATGATTTTTAAATCAATCAGCCAAAATTAATTAGATCAGTAAACCACATCCCTAGTTTTAAATTTTGTTTTCTTTTTCTAGGCATCATGTTTACAATGGAGGTGCTCGTGGTGTAATGGTTATCGTCGTATGAAATGGACACGGCGACACGAGTTCAAATCCTGGACGAGACTGATTGCATTTCACATAGCACTAATATCCATGGGGAAGGTATGAATCCAATTATTCTCCCTCCAGCTATGGGTAAATAGTACGACAGACTGCGTTCTTCAGCCTTGGTGAGGCAACTAGTCTAGGAGAATGAAAACTCTGAATTAAAACCTGTTAAACTCCGCCTAAAAATTGACTTTGTGTCATATCCTGCCCGAGCGGAGGGGTTGGTAAATAGTATCATGTTTACAATCGTTTATCTTGTCGTTTGATTTAGGTTGGTTGGGTTTTAAGGCATATCAACCAGTATAGGGTATTTTTTGCTGGTTGGTTGGTTTGTTGGGTTTTATGGCATATCAACCTTTGTAGGTTATTTAACACCAAATCCATTTTCATGTAAATAATGTTCTATTTAAAACAATTCAGTTTAGTTGATTTGTTTGTTGGGTTTTATGGCATATCAACCTTTGTAGGTTATTTAACGCCAAATTCATTTTTATGTAAATAATCTGTTCTATTTAAAACAATTCAGTTTAGCATAAGTACACAGTTTAATGGTCAAAAACATTTCCATTTCTAACTATTCAAGCAGTTGTATATAACGATTCGGTTAAGTGTAAATACAGTTTTAATGTCGAAAAACAGTTCCCTTTGAAATAATTCAGTTAAGCATAAGCACGCAGTTTAAATGTAAGTACGGTTTAATCGTAAAAGTCATTTCTATTTCAAACTATTCAGTTTTACTCAAACAATTCAACTTAGTATAAGTATGCTGTTAATTCTATTTAACCCATAGATAGGACCCTTATCAGGTGCTACCACTCCGGGCCAGAGTGGATCTGGGAGCAATGGCAATGAGGGGGTACTCCGCATTCCCCAAAGCTCCAGCATTGCTGGAACCTCACCATCAGATTGTTTAGTGTCATACCCAGGACACTCGTTATGGGGGGGGTCTTACTCCTCTGCAGAGGTGCAGTCAGTGTATTCTACAGCCCCAGCTGACTGGAAAAGTTATTTTTGCCAAATGCTCTTCATACATATATAGTAAATATACAATTTGTAGCAACATTTTGTAGATGGCATTTTAAAAAATGCCTGACTTCATATTTGCACACTGAAATGGTTTCTCGCATAGAATAATTCTATTTACTCTTAATCATTTGTTTGTACACTGTGAAGAGGTTGCAAGTATTGCTATTTAACACTAAATATTCTGTTGAACACTATTCATTTACATACAGATGAATAGTTTCAAGTAGAGTTCACCCGAGACCCGAGAGACCGGGGTTCAATCCCAGCTAGAGTAATACCAAAGACTCAAAAATGGTGCTTGATACCGCCTAGCTTAACACTCAGCATTATCCGGAACGGTAAAGAGGAGTACAGTGGAGCAATCCAGGAAAAAAAAAGTAGTGCCTTCTTTTACACCCATGTGTAGTAGCTATTGAAAAGGGAGCCTTCGGGTCACCGTCGACTACGGTCACCAACTGACTTTTATTGCTATGTATCACGAACAATTCAATCAAAAATCTACAAAAGTGGCTTCGGCATTCAATACCCCACGAAGGTTGATACGCCATAAAAACAAAGAAAACACATCAAGTTATCACATCTACCTTCCATATTTATCTCCTCAACAGCCTGACCTACGATTTCTACATAATGTTCAGCAGTAAGTATGTCATTTGTATCTGCGTCATCATAGATAAAAATCGACTTCGTATTTGCTAATTTCACCGAATCTGAATCTTTCCTAATTTCTTTCAGAACATACTCATTACGAAGCGACTAACATTGTTTATCTCAATTAGATACCATTGCAATAATTTGAATGAAATATATGGCAACAGTGTTGAATCTAACGTGAAAATAAACAAAATTTCCTCGGCAAAAAGATCAAAATGGAATCTAACAAAAAAAACTTAATTTGAAATTTGACTATACTTGCGTAAACCACAGATCTTAATAGACTGATTAATTTTAACGGCATATCAACCCGTCTTAGCTTATTCTATGACTGGCGGTTAGAGAATCACATTCCTAGTAAGTTCATTGTTATATTCTTTGTACAGTCTTTTTCTTAACTAGGAAATACAAGTAATTTCTAAACAGAACTAGATGGGACGCTAACGTATTCTGTCAGAATGGACTGAAGTCGGAATGAAACTTGGAATACTGTCAAGGAAGATATTCTCCAAACTCCGTAGATCTCCTCATATCTCTTGAACTGAAACCTCACCATTGGGTGCATACCCAGGACATTCAAACCGGTTTAGGATTTCGAATACAGTTCCATAGGAACAGCACTAAGAAGTTAACCACAGTCGCACACAATCATCATCGGATTTTTCTAACTCTCTCTCTCTCTCTCTCTCTCTGTATCTCTCTCTCCATCTGTCCCGATCATCCATCGCACTTGGCAGGTCTTCCAAACTAAGTCCTGTGTCCGTACAGAGCAGGTGTAAATAAATTGTTGCTGGCTGGGCAACACTGGCAAGTTCATATGAAGGGTTTCAGCAAATAACGTCATTAATGAGTTCATCTTTGCTTCTCCAGCAGTGTCCCACATGTCTTGTTCGTTTTACTTGGATGGTTTTTGAGATGAGACGTAAGTGGCCGTACAGCTGGTGTTTCATGGGGTGTTACATCCAAGATTTATTCAAAATAGATCTTAGCATTCTTGTGTAGTTTCAATTTATCTTTTCTCGATGCCTTTTGTTAGCTTTCATATAGCACATCTATACAGTAGTACTGACACGGCTACAGTTTGAAAGAAATCCCATTTTATTTTATCAGATAAATCAGATTTCCATATGATCCATAATCTATCGATAGCTATCGACGCCTTTATTAGGAGTATGTTAACATCAGTTTCAGTAGATGAGATATTTCAATTCGAGTGGAGATGGCTCCTTCTCGTCTAAAACACACGTACTCAGTTAAAGAAATCAAAACCATAAACACTCAAAATAGCTTTCGATATTTGACTATAAGCGTGCACAGTTATGGCGGGGTAGATAAAATTTTCACGTATGTTTTAGTGATATCAAATGTGCTGTGTTTGATAAAATATTTTCAGTGAACAGTAATTTTAACGGAAAGTTAAAATTTATCACAATGTCCATGGCTTAAAATTTTCGTCGGGATTTTTGATCCATGCATTAAGGGTTGTTTTTTTTGTTTGTTTAATGACATATAAACCTCCGTGTGTTATTTAATGCCTAAATAATCTTTGTAGAACTGCAGTAGAACTACAAGGATCATTAAATAAGTTTCCAGACTTTTTTCGTAGGGGCACTTTTATTGACGTCACATAAAACGCAGGTCCCCTTCGAAGTAATCTCCTCCAGCTGCAATGTACTTATTGTACCGTTCCAACATCTTCTGGAAAGCCCCATGGAAGTCCTCTTGTGGGAGCGTGTCAATGACTTTCGTCACAGCCTCTTTCATCTCCTCAATTGTCTCATGACGACAGCCTCTAAGTTTTTCCTTGAGCTTAGGGAATAACCAAAAATCACAGGGGGCAAGGCCTGGACTATAGGGACGGTGACGAACTGTCTTGATGCCCATCTTGGTCAAACAGTCTGTGACAAGGATGGAGTTGAGGACTGGTGCATTGTCCTGGTGGTGATACCACTGAACCGATTCGAAGAGTGCTGGCCTCTTCCGACGGAATCTCTCTCTGAACTCCCTTAAAACCTCAACATAGTATTCTTTGTTGACTGTCTGTCCAGTGGGAACCCAGTGCATGTAGATCATGCCAGTGTTGTCAAAAAAGGGATCATCAAAAGTTTGTGGGTGGATTTGCTCTGTCTGGCCTTCTTGGGTCTGGGAGAGCCAGTATGCATCCACTGGGAACTCTGTCACTTGATCTCTGGGTCAGAGCAGTAGATCCAGCTTTCATTGCAGACCACCAGAGAATCAAGAACAGCGGGATCTGAATTGATCAGCTCGACTATCTCCCTGCTGTCATGATAACGTCTTTCTTTCTGATCTTCACTCAGCACCCTTGGGACAAACATCATGCAAATCTTACGCATCTTCAGTTCCTCGGGAATAATTGTGTGTATAGGTCCCACACTGACATCAAACTGTGCACTTATTGTCTCTATAGACTCACGACGGTCCTTATCCATGAAATTCTTTATTTGGCCACTCAACTCTGGTGTTCTGACTTCTTTACACCTCCCACACCTCTCATCACCCCTCACAGACTCCCTACCTAGCTTGAATCTCTTATGCCACTAAAAAAACTGATGCTCAATTCATGCAAGATGCTCCAAAAGCAGTCTGAAGTATTTCATACGTTTCTGTGGCATTTTTTTGCAAGTTTAAAATAGAATTTTATTGCATATCGTTATTCTAAAGTGTCCTCACGTCCAGATTGCATTTTTGAACTTCACCAGCTGTGACAATCAGGCTTTAGAAGGGTGTATTCCAATTCCTGCTGTAGGTGTTCATTTGAATCAGATATCATAAAAATTAGTCAGCCATCTCATAAGATGTATAGCAATAAAATAGTGAATTTTTAAGAGACTACTACAATTACAAATGCTGGTACAAAAAAGTCTGGAAACTTATTGAAGGCACCTCGTATTTAACCCTTCATTTTCATAATCATCATATCGCGCTGGTAGCACGGATATCCCCGACCCTCTCTCGCCACTCTTCCCTATCTTTCATCACTCTAGGTAGGTCTTCAGGACAACATCCCGTATCCTCACATAGCTGCTGAATGTATGTTCGTGCTGGTCGTCCTGATTTTGCACGGCCATGTGTGGGGGTCCATAAGAGTACATCTCTTATGAGTTCGTCCCTACTTCTCCAGCAATGTCCTGCATGTCTGGTTCGTCTAACTTGAATAGTTTTCGTGATAGGGGGCAGGTGGCCGTACAGTTGGTGTCTTGTGGGGTGTTGCCGCCAGGAAGGGGGTTCAAGGCTTTCTCCAAGAGAATTAGTCCGAAATTGAAAGTAATATCACGACTGGAGTTCGAACTTGCTCAATACGATGTTGTCCAGCTACTGCGCCATGATGACTCACCTTACCTTAATATTGATGAGGATATTAAAGTTTTGCAGTAGCATGCTCATTTTAGTAATACCCAAATAAGGCTTCAGACAAATTTTACCGAGCCAGGGTTTTAAATTACGGAATTCGTATTCGGATTTGAATTCGGTATTAATGCATTCCCTGAACAGATATTCGAATAGCTCTGTGTATTTCTGTTTCTTTCTAGTATATTAGTCGTTTGATGTCTTACTCTCCACTACGTGTGTTTTCCCTTTCAAAACAATGCTCTCTAAGCAAATCAGATACCTGCAAGTCATAACGCATTCTAATTGATTTCTCCAATGTATCCTTATGTTTCCTGTCCAAGGAAACCAGTGGGTAGGCGTACATTTAGCTTTTTAAATAAAATATTGTGACAGGCAGAATTGATATTAATGATCCTTATGTTTACGAGCAATATAACAAGTTTTGTCATCACCCGAACCGCATTTATAATACAAAATTACATCTTCTGTTCTGAAAACCGATGCTATAGCCACAGGAACTTTTATCGTCGAAACGAGCAGCTCATTAGAAAAATCTGAAAACAGTGACATCTCTTGGCTGAACTAAAGAAAATGCACAAAATCCGGCTTTATTAGAAAGTTATTTCCAAGAAAACTTAGTTTATAAAACATTCTTAATCGCAGAATTAATATTAGCTGAAAAGTACAATGTTACGCAAGTAACAAATAACAACTTCTATTAAAGGTATTATATTGAATTATGTAGTGGCTGACTTTAACGGCATGTCAACGCTTATAGGATTATTTTATGCCTACAGTTTAGGTTATTGCGTTCATTTTAAGTTCATATTGACATTGTGTAGTTGCTTCAAAAGTGTTTTAACACAGTTATATGATTTAAACTATTCTTTATTGATAAATATAATTTTAATTATACCTTCAAAAAAAGAGTATCTCGGGTATGAAAATAAAAGGCATCTGCTGGTGAGGTTCCAGGTCTGGAAATTCAAAGGGTGTAGACTACGTCTTTATTGCCATTACTCATAGGTTCACTCTGATCAGACGTTTAAGTCCTTATAAGACTTCCATCAATAGCTTTAACAAAAATTAGAATTCAATATGAATACTTGATGTCATATATCAGCAAATTATTTGAATTGAGAATAGTTACTTAAAACTATCTTTGTTGGCTAAGCATTATTCTTAGTTAATTGAAACCATGTAAATGAGTGCTAACAAATGAGTTTTATTTGATGAAAATAATTATTTGTAATCATATAACTATTACAATTGATGAGGAATACTTAAAACCATACCAACGTGTGCTTGCCCAGTCGGTTGGAGCCGTAGAATACACTGACTGCTTCTCTGCAGAGGGGTAAGACCCCTTCCCAAGAGTGTCCTGTATATGACATTAAATAGTCTGATGGTGGGGTCCCAGTAGTGCTGGCGTTTTGGGGTATACGGAGCACCCCTTCATTGCCATTGCTCCCAGGACCACTCTGGTCCAGCGTGGTAGCACCTGATAGGGCCCTATCTATGGGTTAAATAGAACTAAGCATACTGATGGTAAACTTAATTGTTTGATTAAACTGAATAGCTTGAAATAGAAATTATTTTCACAATTAAACCGTACTTACATTTAAACTGTGTGCTTATGCTAAACTGAATTATTTCAAATAGAACTGTTTTTTGACATTGAAACTGTATTTACACTAAACTCAATTGTTTAACATGGAACTGTTTTGATATGTAACTGTGTATAAACAAAATCTGTACATACACTAAACTGAATTAGCTGAATGAGAACTGCTTGACTAAACTGAATAGCTAGAAAACAAATGTTTTTCACAATTAAACTGTATATACATTTAAACTGCGTGCTTATGCTAAACTGAATTATTTGAAATTGAACTGTTTTTCGACATTGAAACTGTACTTACACTAAACTGAATTATTACATATAACTGTTTGAATAGTTTGAAATAGAAATGTTTTTGACAATTAAACTATGTACTCATGCTAAACTGAATTGTTTTAGAAAGAACTGATTATTTAAATAAAAATGGATTTGGCGTTTAATAACCTAGAAAGGTTGATATGCCATAAAACGCAACCAACCAACCAACGTATGCAAAATATTTGTACTAGATCAAAATGCTTGTGCGAAAAAAGCTCTTTGGAAACAACAGTATAAAAAATGTAAAAATAAATCTACAATGTACATGGCGGGGGTGGGGAGTGTCCTCGTGGTGTAATGGTTAAAGCGATGGACTGCGGAATCCTAGTAAGCGAGTTCGTATTCCAATCGTGCTATTGGGAAAGGCATGAACCCCTTATCCTACCAGCTATGGGTTAAATAGTACCACAACTGTTCTTCTAGGAGAATAGCTTTGGTATTAAATAACCTAAAAAAAGGTTGATATGCCATTAAACAAAGAAACCTAACAATGTGCGCATTTCCGTAACCTCTAGGTATAAGAAAAAAAACCTTAGGTTTACAAGTCGTTAAAATCAATCATTTTATTTAATTAGTTCCAATATGTGGACATCAAATCTTGGGATTTTTCATGATCTTATCATTTTGACAGCTATTCTGATTTCCTTCCTGCTTATATCTTCTATAGGTTCTTGAGCGATAATCAAAAATTGAACATTATTGCTGTGTTGTCATGATATACTCTTCAAAATGATTTCATCAGCAAGTCAGTACCTCATTTTTGCACGCACGCACGCACGTGGACATGCGTGTGTGCATGTGTGTGTGTGTGCATGAGTGTGTGTGTGTGTGTGTGTGTGTGTGTGTGTGTGTGTGTGTGTGTTTAGCTTTCCCCTCTGCATCCAGTTTGCGCGCCGTTTTAAAGAAATTCTGACTTATTATCTATGAAATCTGCTTCCATTTGGATTATCCTAATTTAATTGTTTTCCTTTTATTATTTTGACACATTTATATGTGTTTATATATATATATATATATATATATATATATATATATATATATATATATATATATTGTATATATATATATATATATTTCTTTGTATATATATACATACATATATATTTCTTTGTGTATATATATATCGTTCACTTTTAATTCGTGGATATTCATTCATGTTTGTTAGAGGGTTAAATTGAATGTTTGATGGACATTTGGCTTGACCATAGTACATTTTTCAAAAAAGGAGTGCTAGATAATCTATGCAAAAGGAATATGCATATTGGACAGAATTTCACCAGGTATCTCTAAATGGCCATATATTTGAAGGGATTTGATATTTCATAGACTTTTAACACACATTAAAGCGAAAAAAATTAAGATTAATGTGAAAGGTTAAAAAAAACTATAGAATAGTATATAGTTGTATCAAACTAAAATATATTCTTACACACGGTATGACTACATTTGATTTCGTTTGGATGGGTTTTAGGGCATATCAACGATTGCAGGTTACATAATGCCAAATCCTGTTGATATATATATATATATATATATATATATATATATATATATATATATATAATATGTAATTTATTGATAAAAATACTTAAATGAACACGAGCTCGTCTTGGAACACAGTTAAATGGTTCCAAATAATGCTATATAATAGTCACAATTTACCATCAGTCATTTGTTTGGACACCGTTTTATTTGACTCATAGATATGACCTTATTAGGTACTACCACTCCGGGGAAAGTGGATCTGGGAGCAATGGCAATGAAGGGGTACTCCAATTTCCTTTAATCTTCAAGGATTGAGCGTCACCATCAGATGATTTAGTGACAATCGCAGGACATTCGTTGTGGGGAACGTGTTATACCTTGGCAGAGATAGGAAGGTGTATTGTACAGTCCTAATTGCCTGGGCAAACAGGTTGATTCTGATTTTTTTTCTTTCAATGAAATTATTTGTTGTGTACCTGATATTTATACTGGAAATCAACTTTAACGAAAAGTATTAGTGGATCTATAAAAATTAAATATGTTTTCAAATGGTCGAGGTTGAACTAAATGGAATTACATTAAAGAAATAGTTTGATTGGTTGTTTGGCCTTCATGGCATGTCAACCTTTGTAGATTATTTAATACCAAATGCATTTTTATACATATAATCAGTCCTACTTAAAGCAATTCAGTTTTGTATGACTACACAGTTTGTCGAAAACATTTCTATTTCAAGCTATTCAGTTTAGTCAAACAGTTTTAATTCAAAGAATTCACTTTAGTATACGTCTAGATTTTTCTTACACTGTTAAATGTTAGAACAGTTCTATTCTAAACAACTCAATTTAACGTAAGCACAGTTTTAATAGCAAAAACAGTTCCATTTCAAATAATTCCGTTTAGTGTAAGTACGCAGTTTAAATTTAAGTACAAAGTTGTCAAAAACATTTCTATTTCAAACTATTCAGTTTAGTCAAACAGTTCTGATTCAAACAATTCAGTTTAGCTCAATTATGCAGTTTTGTTATATTTAACCAACTGATAGGGCCCTATCAGGTGCTACCATTCGGGGCCCGAGTGGACCTGGCAGCGATGGCAATGAAGGGGTACTCCGTATACTCCAAAGCTCCAGCATCATGAGAACCTCACTATCAGATTGGTTAGTGCCACATCCAGGACACTCGTTTGGTTGGTCTTACTCCTCTGTAAAGGTGCAGTCGGTGTATTCCACAGCCCCAGGCGACTGGGAAAGAAAGAGTCAAATGTAAAAACAGTTTTATTTCAGATAATTCAGTTTAGCCGATGTACGCAGTTTAAATGTCAAAACAATTTTTTAAACAATTCAGTTTAGCATAAATACGCAGTTTAAATGCAAAAACTTGTAACCTATTGAAACCACGAGTTAGTTCTCTTTGACCTATAGATAATAACCTATGAGGTGCTACTATTCAGGGTCAAAGTGGACCTGGAAGCGATGTCAATAAAGGGGTTCTCATTCCCCAAAACTCTAGCATCATCGAAATCTCACCATCATATTGTTTAGTGTCACATCAGGAGACTCATTGGGTTGGTCTTACCCCTCTGCAGAGATGCAGTTGGTTTATTCTACCGCCCCAGCCGACTGGACAATTTAAAGAAATAGCAATTAGTTTTATGTTTGAGAAAATACGTGTCAGTTGTATGTTTTACAACAGTATATTTATAATATTTCCAGGTATACAAAAATATTTCAGTGTATCTTACCCACAAAATGGACATTTTTAAGGAATGTTACTTTAAAATCTAGTTATAAAATAAAATATTACTAAAATATACCTAAGAATATACTTTTTCACATCAAAAGATTAGGAGAGTTCTGGTAACCATTGGGGTGTTTTGGCTTAAAATAGTATATACCTGAGTTAAAAACAAAAGACATTTTAAACATTGCCTCAGAATTTCCATAATGGATTTGTACGCACAAATAAATATTACCATAAATTTTTCGATAAAACTGTCAACTGTAAAATCGTGTAAATTTTCAAAAAAAAAATGTTGGTTGGGTGGTTGTTTGGGTTTTATGGCACATCAACCCCTGTAGGTCATTCAACGCCAAATTCTGTCTATATATATATACATACATATTCAACCAAAGATTTCAAAACGAATATTAAGGTGGGTAGAATTTTTTATTAGCAGGATTTCATTTGTTTGCACAAGATTAACCAGTTTTAAGTTGTCATATTTTTTGGTACAAATCTGTCTCTCACAAGAAGGACAGAATGTCATCTATTTTGACGTTCTCGAACAGATCGGTTAAGTTATTTACTTTGAAAAATCGCTTTCAGATAACAGCGAAAGCTCTGCATTCTATAAGAATGTGTTTAACCGTGCAAGTTATCTGGCAGGTCAAACACTGTGGTTGTGGTTCCTGTTTCAAAATGAAAGAGTGAGTAAGCCTTGTATGACCAATTCGCAATCGGGATATAACAACTTGTTCACTTCTTGATTTTCTCGATGCTGGTCTCCACTCTCCCAAGGTGGGGTGAATTTGGAAGAGTTTATTGTGAATGTTATTGCTCCATTGTTGTTGCCATTTTGAGCGATGGAATTTATTAATTGTTGGTTTCAGGTCAGTATATGGGATCCTGGATTTATCGGAAACAAAATTTAAAACCAGCGAGTTTTAATTTTTTTTTTTCATTATTTTTGTTTCACATAAGATTCCAGATTAAGAATATATAAATGTTCCGTAGCACAAGTATTTTCCCCCTCTATCCCACTGTAGTATTAGCTTCTGTCCATAATTATATGAATTCGTTTGTCAAACCTTTGAACCGTTTGAACCTCTTAAATCTAACTTGCGCTTCTGTGAATTAGTTAACAATTTTAACTGTTCATAAAGGTCATCAGTGTTTCAATCTAATTGTGACAATACCCCTCGCGGCCCCCAGTACTTATCCACTTCTTGTAACAATCCTGTCTTGGTCAATGATTTATCTAGTTGTTCCGATAGGGGTATCACACATTTCTTTATGGCCACAAGAAATACAACCGAGGGAGTGGGAGAAAAAGAACAAACGAACAAACGAACAATAAGGGCTTAGGTCAACTCAAAGCACAAGAAGGGGAGTTCTGTAACACAGCATTCCCTGTGGATCTGTAGACTAACGCTAGCGTGTATTTCTAGCAAAATTTCTACAAAGCTACTAGGAATGCCAACTCATCCTGACTCGCCTTCCCTCGCTGCTTCCTTCTGCTGACCGTTGTCGGCTCAGGACTGCGAACTCATCTTGTCTGTCTTCCTCACTGCCCCTGGACTATCTCACCCCGACTGGTCTCTTCTGCTGTCCGTGGTCGACTCCACCTCTGCGTCACCCTTTGTGAACTGCCTTCTCTGGGTTCCTTTTTCCAACGCCTCTGAGAGGCGTTCCTTTGCCCATCTCCGGTCCCATCGAAGATCTCGAGCTCAGGCCTTTGTTTGGTTTCGCGCCAAAACAAACAAAAAGATCGTCTGCTTGGCGCACCCCCTTCATAGTGTCACATAATAGCAGAAGTTGCTAAAATCATTCGCCAATCTTTATCACGAAACTCCATCAACTTGACAATATCTAACGTCTCGGGAATTTTGTTCACTTTTCTTACTTGAATTGAAGGCATCGCCATATAACGGCCCGAATCAATACACGCTGCATATTCTTATTTATGTTTTGGACATTTGGTCTTCTTGACAGATGATGTACTAAATTTGACTCTTGGATTTCCCTTCAAGCGATATGCAGGTGGCACAACTCTGTTTGAAAATGGTGTACATTATTTCTTCCAAAACTATATTTTCCGACATCAGACTAATATCAGATTTGTATTTTTCTTCATTTGCATAAAAGTCTTTAAGAAGTATCAATATACTCTTAAATCATGGCATAGTGTCAAGTCAGAAGAGGTCAGGCGTTACCGAAAGTGGTGTCCTGGTTAGGACACTAAACTGAATCTGATGGTTTAGAAAGATCGGAAATATGGAATATCTCTTCATTTTATTTACTCCCGGGTCAATTCTGTTAAGGTTTCTTCCATGGATCAAATGGATATGTGCAAAAAATAAAAAAAAGATCCCACAAAAAAAGCTCTAAAAATATAAACAGGAAAGTTCGATAAACGATATTCCCTGATCTGATTGGTTGTCATGCAGTTAATATCAATCATGTTTGTTAGTTTGTTTGTTTCTTTAATGGCCTATCAACCTTTATCATATTTACCAAACCCTCAGTCTCGTCCAGGATTTGAACTCGTGTCGCCGTGTCCATTTCCTACAGCGATACCAACCTTTATAGGTTATGTAATGCCTAAAGCCATTCTCTAAGAAGAACAGCAGTGGTACTATTTAACCCATAGCTGGGAGGATAACGGGGTTCATACTTTTCCCAAGGGTATTTGTCCGAATAACGTAATAGCGCGACTGGAGTACGAACTCGCTTACTACGATTTCGCAGTCCATCGCTTTAACCATTACACCACCAGGACCCCCCCCCAATATCAATCATTCAACCTAGATATGGATTAAATACTCTCATTAATATTCTACAAGGATGGTTTTAGCATTAAATAAAACACGAACGTTGATATGCTATAAAAGAAGAAACAAAATCAATCAATCATGGAGCTTTGAGTAGTGGCGTGTCCTCGTGGTGTCATGAGTAAAGCACTGGACTGCAGAATCGTAGTAAGTTAGTTTGAACTTCAGTCACGCTATTACATTCACTTTTGGACTAATGCCCCTTTGGGAAAGGCATGAACCCCGTTATCCCCCAAGCTATAGGTTAAATAATGCTATAACTGTTCTTCAGGAAGGATAGATTTGGAAGTAAATAACCAAAGAACGTTGATATGCCATTAAAAACAACAAAACAAAACAAAGCTTGGGGAATGCAGAGTGCCCTTTCATTGCCATCGCTCCCAGGTCCACTCTGGCCCGGAGTGGTAGCACCTAATATGGTCCTATCTAAGGGTTAAAAAGAATTATTTGACATTTAAACAATGTGAAAACAAATGGTTTATGTTAATTTGAGTTGACTGAAATTGAACTGTTTGATCATTTAACTGTGCGTAAACAAATGACTGATGTTTAATTGAATTGGTAGGGATAAATTACAATACTTGAGACCATTAAACTTTGTTGACTTATTCTAAATTGAACTGTTAGGGATAGAACTGTTTGATTATATAACTATGTGTATCTACAAAATTATATAACTATGTGTATCTACAAAACAGGATTTGGGTTTAAATAACTATTTTCGTCACTGCAGGGGCCCTGAATGACTCGATAAAAAGTCAAGTGAGTCTAGTCAGTTACCAGTAACAATTACTGTCTGTATTTCTGTAAATATGTACTGCTTTAAACCTTGCACCTCTTTGTGTTATTCATTTCTGGCCCTTCAAGACCACAAAAATAAACCAGCAATAGTTGGTATGCCATAAAACCAAACCTAACGAAACCAAATAATGGCCACTGACATTACCTTCTCAGAATGCAGTAAGAAGCTTGGAATTTGTAAAGTAATACCTTATCTTTGGATTTTGTTTAATCAATATAGGTGTATGATGTTATATCCACTCTGCTATAACTTGTATGGCCCAGAATACACAGACTACATCTCAGCAAAAGGTTAAGACTCCTCCAATAAGTGTCCTACGGCCCATTCGGTTGGGCTGCATCCCTGCAGACCGGTAAGACTCCTCCAACAAGTGTCATAGATATGACACTAAACAATCTGATTATTATGAGGCTCCTGTAATGCAGGAGCTATGTTGAATGTGAAATACCCCTATATTGCCGTCGCTCCCAGGTCCACTCCGGCCATGAGTGGTAGCACTTGACTTGGTCCTCTCTATGGGTTAAATAGAACTAAACAGTGAACTTATGCAAAACTGAATCGTTTGAAATAGAAATGCTTATAAATTAAACCGTGTGAAAACAAAAGACTGTATTTATCCTTGCTTGAAATAGAACTGTTTATGTGTCTAAAAATGGATTTGGCATTAAATAACCTACAATGGTTGATATGCCATAAAAATAAACAAAACCACACCAAATCTAACTTGACAGACTGGATCCAGTGTGTTCCTGAAATATCAAATATATCTATTTTAATTAGTCATTTAAACAAAAATAATTGTTTCTTGTCTAAGAAAGACAGCTCAAACTTCGGGACCAACTTTTCCAGCTTGAAAATAAATGGAAGTGGAAATGAAAAATGAAAAAAACTCTCCTTTTTACATTAATAAAAGAATTATTCAAGGGTTGACTGAAAAGTTCATAGACTGACTAAGATAATCTCATGGAATGTGACCAAAATCTTACCACTCGATGCCAGCTAGAGGAACTGCCAAGAGTGATGGCATAAAGAGATGTAGAGAGAGAGAGAGAAAGATGACAAGTTAAAGGAATCTGTGAAAAGATCGTGGCTTGATGACGATTAGTTAAATCTTATGTCTTTCTGGAGTTTAAGGTGTTTCCAAAAAATTAAGAGACTGTTGTCAGAAAATATTCGTTCAATTCCTAACAGCAAACTAAATTGCTTCCACTTTAAAGGAATCGCCTTCGAGTCTAATGCACTTTCCCACCCTTCTCTTCAACGATTCTATCTATTCATTGATGGGAGGATTCTTCTGCAGTGTCCTTTAATTTCGTCGTTACAGACATCTTGATGACTTCCATGCTTTCAAAAATGGTTCTCTTGCGTTTGGGGAAAGTGAAAAAGTCGCACAAAGCAAGATCAGGTAAATAGGGGGGGTCCTGTACGGCAATGTCCCTCTCGACTAGAAATTACCGAATGCTCAGCACATTCAGTAAGTAAAGTTGGAAACCGTAATCGAGGGAGACCAGAAGGCTCCCTTTTCAATAGCTGCTACTCAGAGGTGTTGGAGAGGGCGCTACTCCTTTCTCTGGATTGCTCCGCTTTACCCTTGATATGTACCTTATATTGCTGCGTGTTAAGCAAGGATGTATCAAGTACCATTTTTTAAAGTCTTTGGTATGTCTCGACCTGGGATTGAACCTAGGTCTCCCGGACCATTGGCGAACACTCTTCCCTCTAGACCAACTTTTCAGGCATGCATATTTCTTTCTTTTTTTTAATGATAATCTTCAAAAGATCATCTATTTGATGTTCTTTATCAGTTTCAACAGACTTGCGATCACTCGAAAAGTCTATCGAACATCGCCACACACCAACTGTTTTACCGACTCGACGTTGACTACAGTCTTTCTTTTTGAAGGCCTCTTATTCCTGAAGTCATTTTCACCTCTTTGCCTCCTTAAGACACTTGCCTGTACTATTAAAAATTACCAGTGAAATTCCCATATATTTGCTGAAATATTTCAATAGTTTGTGACGGAGTTTTCTCCAAATGGATCAAAGATTTTATACTAATTCGTTCCTCATTGCTCATAGATAAACGGTCAGTAAAAATACTGAGGTAATAAAAACACGTGAAAAAACAAAAAACAAAAACAAAAACAAAAAAACAACAACCAATGGTTATAGAAAGTTAAGATATCTAATATAGAAGTTAAGATATTTAATATAGAAAGTTAAGTTATTTTCTCGCAAGATATCAAGTTATATGATAATACAATCTGCTTGTTTTGCTTT
Source organism: Sepioteuthis lessoniana (assembly GCA_963585895.1). Classification (NCBI taxonomy): domain Eukaryota; kingdom Metazoa; phylum Mollusca; class Cephalopoda; order Myopsida; family Loliginidae; genus Sepioteuthis; species Sepioteuthis lessoniana. Next base: position 8,887,548 of record OY757921.1, on the reverse strand, counting down.
TTTCATCAATAGCTTACACAGCACGCCTCAGTCTTGTTACTTTACAAACAAACTTCGTGTATTAATTATTATCAGAGACTCCATCCGACTGATAGCCAACTTTCCCAGGGAGTATATTTTAAAAACAGATTAAAACTATAAAATCTAATGAGGCGTCAACTCGTAGATAACACTGTTTCTTAGAAAGATTAACGTAACACAGTATATTCTGCAGGAAGAAAAGACAAGCGAATTAATATAACATTTAATTCACCAACATACAAGGAGGGAACTAAGTTCCCGTCCCAAGCTATACAAGAGTCACAATGTGTTCGAGGAAGACAAGTCTATACAACAAAGAGGTGGATTTCCATTCATTACTTCTAACGTCTGGAAAAAAGACGAGAGGCACCGTGTGTGACACTGCTGACAAGTAAATGACTACGTCTGTCGCTTTTCAAGTCTTGTACGTAAAAGAGAGTAATTCTCGGGTCTACCATGTCCCGTGACCAAAAAGGATTCGAGACACTGAGACAAGGGGCACACTCCATTTAGTATCCCAAAAGAACCACGCCCTGGACCCAGTAAGCATTCATATAACATTTGTGTATCCATTTGAAATGAGAAACAAACATAAGTAAAAAAAGAAAAGAATTCATCTTGCCCAGTGCAGAAGTTCACTGTCAATGGCCTGTAAGAGGTGTAGTCTTTACCGCAGACTCAGTGAAACCAACAAATATTTTGAAAAATCCCCACCATTATTTGATTTTTTGAAACAATGTCTATTTTATAACAAACGTTGTCAATAAAAAAATCTAAACGATATAGTTACAAACTTTTTCTTTTTACGCTGAAAAACTTTATCAGCAAAAGAATAATGTCAAATATATTTTTCATGTCATAATGCAAATTAATTTCTATAGTAAGGCAGATATTGGAAAAGGTTAAAGTAAAAAAAAAAATCATGTTATACTTCCGTGTCCTAACCTGCATCTGAAATTGAGGCTTCATTTCTGGACATCATGAGTGCGTGTATACCTCCTCTTTGACATTACTCCCATGTCCACTCTGACTTGGAGTGGAGATGTTCTGTAGGGTCCTATCTAAAGGTCAAATATATCTGTATAAAAAGGATTAGTATAAGATATGAATAATTGATACCATATAACTGTAGATCATTTGTATTAAGATTAGATTAATCTTTTTTAATCCGAAGGATTATAATTATAACTTTAAACCATGTATAGTAAGAAAGAAATAATTGCATGAAATCTTATTCTTGTTAGGATTAGATAGAAAAACTTGAATGAATACGTCTGTGTGAAGATTATTTGTATTATATCAGAATATTTTATATATAAACGTAAGTTATTTGCATCGAGAGTGGTTACTTGAAGATATAATTGTTTACTAAAGATTATTATTGTTATTATTTTACGGCTAGCGAGTTTTTCACACCAGTGTTTATTGATGATCTTTCACTGGAGGCTGAGAGACAAGAAGTCTCTTCAGGTCTCCTGGACTCTTCTCGGTTTTCTAAACGATCTCATTACATCCGTAGTTTTGATAGTCTCGATTTATCATCCAATTTCAAATTCATCCAGCTTCTTTTCACAAGCCTTTAGGGACCGTTCCAAGTGAGCCAATTACACTTAGTATAACCGTCATTCTCATTCTTCATAGCTTTCTTACTTCACTGGCAAGACCCAAACTTGAAATCGTACGATTGTGTACAAATAAATGATATTAAATAGAAATAATCATTTAAAACTATACAATTATGAATGAATTGTTAATATTGTATAGGGATATGCAAAATCATATAGCTGGGTAAATTATTTGTATTTGAATAGAATACTTCATATACTACAGTGTACAAGAAACAGCTATACAAAAATATAAACTTTTAGAATAACTTTTTTTGAGAATAAAACGGTGTGGTCTCCCTTGTCACAGTGAACTCTTCCACTTCACGAGTCTTTTTGGTCACGTAACAGGATGTTAATTGTCTGAATTTTTGAGATGAACCTTGATGATGTTTATCATTAAGGATTTTCGGACTATTGTCTTCATCTTTAGTGTTATTTCCATAACGTTTCGGTCGATATGTCCTCCAGCCCTCTTCAAGTGTTTGTCGAACTCGAGAACCTACACGGAACTTTGAACTACGTCCTTTATTGAATCCACGGGGCTCGCTTGTTCTGATTCTGTTAGTCATAACCGGATACAAGTGTTAAGTATTCCTGTATTGTTACTCGCCTGTAGTCAGGATTGAACCTGCAGCCACTAGATGATTGTCTGTTTAGAAGCTTAGGGAACCAACGCCTATAACCGTTACCCTATGTGTCCTGCTGGTTTAATGATAAAAAAAAACGTGACAGGATGATCCTAGGAATCCGGCCTCTTTCACGAACAGGACTTGAAAAGAGGAAACGTATTGTCCGCTCTTCAGATGTGAGTAGTTCGGGCCTCCCTCCTTTATTTTTTAGCCTTTTTTTTTTGCTTTAGAAATTTTTTTGTTTGTCCCTTTAACGTCTGTAGATGGGAATTACAATTGTCAGTACTAGAGATGCTCTATATAGCTAAACACCAACCTATTATCTGCAAGCAAAAAGAATTTTACAATCTTCATTTGTTCAACC
>OY757921.1:8842427-8879927 GCA_963585895.1 Sepioteuthis lessoniana | reverse complement strand
TATATATATATATATATATATATACACTGCGTTATTTTTCTGAAGGTCAAGTTGATGGACAATTTGATCATAACTTTTGCACGTCCATTTCGAAACGCATCCATAAAACATAGATTCTTCTTCTATCCAAGTTACTTCATCGTATTCGCGGATAGGCACTCTTCATGCAATAGAATGACTTGCGCTTGGGTCAGAGTTTTAGCTTCTATAAAGAATAAAGTGTGCTAACCTTAGCCAACTTCCGGTCTCCTGGGCTACAGCAAGAGATGTACCTGGCCGGAAATTGCTTAACTAAATATTATGCAATTGTGCGTATTACGCAGCGGTAAAGCTGAGGGCTACATAAAGTGAGGGAGCGTTTTTTGATTCAGGATTTGGTTGAGGCTAAATGAGCTTCATACAGGTATTGACAAATGGTTGGTCGGTGGGTTGGATTTATAGCATATAAAAACCTCTTGGTTATTTAATGTTAAATCCTCTTTATACATATATACATATTTGATATAAATGATTTTAATGGAATAGTTTGTTGGTAACATTTCAAACAAGCCAGCTCTCATTTTTTTGCACACAGTTAAATGTTTTCAAGTATTTTTATTTAACACTAATAATTCTTTACAACATTACACATTCGCTAACACAGTTAAATGGTTCCAAGTATTGCTATGTTATACCAATAATTCAATTTAACATCAATCATTTGCTTGCATACAGTTAAATGATTAAACTGTTCTATTTGACACATAGACCGGACTTTAACAGGTACAACCACTGCAGGTCAGAATATACCTCGAGTTAATGACAATCATTCAGTTTGGTTGGGCTTTGAACTATTCGGCTTTTAGTTCTGGTGCAGAGACATTGGGTATACTTTACGCTCGTGCGCAGAGGATATGACAATCACAATTGTCATAATAAACCCCAGATAGGAAATGAGCTGGAGTGTGAATGACGTCATGCCCGGAAGCGATGGGCTGAGAATTTGGGTATTTTGAAAAACACGACTGGTGAGTCTCGACTGTAGTCCAGTTGGTTTTTGAATGGGGACCGGTCGAGTTGGTAGTCGACTTGGGCCATGTAGACGGACAGTAGAAGTTGAGTTCCGACCATAGTGTTGAGAAGTTTAGGTTTCGGCCGTTGAGGTATACGGTTAAGTTTTTCGGGTCCTGACCAGCGAAGATGAAAGGAGATCTAGAACTCGATGAGATGTGCCGAGTGTTTGAGTTTTGTTAGCATGGTCTGATACGAAAGACTTTAAGAATTGTGTCTCTCTCTCCTCGTGTCGAAGAACCAAACGTAGAAGACAAGAAGTTTATAAACGTTCGTACCTGAACAACGGAGTCGCCTGTGCATTTGACACTGCCGATTGTGTTAATGTGTTGTATCACAGTTGTGACTGAGATGATTATCGTGGTTATACAACATAGTGTTATATCCGGAATACTCACTGGTGCGGGGATGTCTTATCCCTCTGCAGAGATGAAGACGGCATATTCTAAGACTCTAGCCGATGGGACTGGGATGGACAAAATATGAATATTTGTCTCATGCCTTGCCTCAGTCATTTCTTTTAATATCTACTCTTCCAGATACTTGAGTTGTTTGATAAGGATATCACCGAACCTGTCTAAGCCATGATAGAAGTGACAGAGGCTTGTTTGAGTATGTATAGTAGTATATGAAGACTTGTTTAAATATGCTTACTACCGATTTGCTGTATCGCAGAAGGCATTCGTATTCGTTTGTGACACTGTAAGCACTTCTGCCAATAGCTGCACTCAATAAGGTGCAATATTGCGCATGATTGTGGGTGAAGGAGACTATATGCGTATGTATGCACAAAGGCGTTGGGTATTTGAATGTGGGTGCTAGCGTATCTGTATGAGTGTTCGTGTGCATTGAAAGAGTAGATGTTTTCATGTATATGAATCTTTTTGTATAGTTGTATCAAAAAGATAGCTAAGCAAGTCAGGGAGGTTGGCAGATTTTAAAAGATGATAAAGTAGGAAGAAAAGGATTTCTTGATGGGGATGAATGGGTTAGATCACATATGTTCAAATAAAATATGAAGGTAAATCTCTTTGAATATAACTATTAACCGTAGCACTAAAAGCTCTTTCAGCGTTAGATGTACTAATTTGCACACCATACTGCGTATGTGTATTTATTTACCAATACTTCAACTCGAGAATGATGTGATACGAGGTCAGTGTTTTTAGCGGAGTTTAATAGATTTAAATTCAGTTTTCCTTCTCCTAGACTAGTAGCCCTATCAAGGCTAAAGAGCGTAGTCAAGCCTACTATTTCCCTCATAGCTGTAGGGTAAATAAGTGGATAAGAGAATTAGCGCTATTTGAAATGCAAACACCTTGGTTTTGTACTCTCGTTGTCCATTTCCCGCAACGATATCCATTACACCACGAGAGCCTCATATATATATATATATATATATATATATAAATATATATATATATATATGCATGTGAACTTATCTGTACAGGTGTACGTAAGCGTAGGTAAGGTGTATGTACGCATGTATGTATATATGTATGTATCTACATGGATATGTGTATAGAGGTATAAAAAGGATAGCTAAACAAGTTAGGTTAGGCAGCAGATTTTTATAGGTGATAAAAAAAAGAGACAAGGATTACTTCATCGGTCTGAACGTATGTTTTTTTATTTACCGTCAGTATCTATCTGAGCTCCCAATAGAATGCGACAAAAGGCCATTTTATTGGTTGAACTGTGCAAAAATCAAGGCTCATTCATGGCAGGTTAAAAATTCTTGGCCCCGTCCGCACTTTTCTTAATAGGGTGCCTCAGGCACCAAACAATCAATTCAACTCTGTCTCAGCGTGTGTTCAAAATATTTCTTATCATCCGAGACGAATGCAAGGAGTCCAGCTCGAATGCAGCAAGGTTCTCATTGATTTTCTAATGTCTTCAATAAATAAAACTCTTCAGCACTGTAGAAAAAGATATAATTTCTTCAACTACGTTAATTCTGACTAATCCACATGTGAAAAGTGTTTTCTTTTCCTGAAGTCAGTGCTCTATGTATTTAAGAAAGGACTCAAGTGATGCAGTCCAGAACGGTGGACATTGATCGCATGATTGAGGTCTCTCTGCCACCCCAGCCACACGCAAAATGTTTACAGTAGCGTTCGGAGTTGACAAATGAATAGAATCTTTAAGACAACAGATCAAATCTTAATCTGTCATCCGTCTGTTCAATATCGATAGGGTTTTCTTGACTTAGGCTGAAGGGTTGAATGTTATACACGTCACTCTATAGTTGCTGGGAGAGTACCCGTGGCGTAATGCCTAGTGCTGAACTGCTGTCTTGAAGTAAGCGTGTTCGAATTCCAGTTGCACGATTACATATAAGTATTTCAGGTTAATAACCTACGTTATGGTGATAAATCATTTCTTTTTTCAGCAATAGCTTAAATAGTGTTGTACTCCCTATATAATGGACTCGCCCTCCTCCATAAATACCCGTCAACGAGAATGTCAGATGAGTTGACCAAATCCTCGTGTTTGGTCTGCCTCTCCAGTTGTCTGGGGTGCGCTTCGGTCGGCCGTGTTTTGGTCTGCGCGGCTCGGTCGGTGTTGCCTCAGCACTGGAGATTTCCTTTAGCCTCAGGGAAACCATCACCCTAGGTTTTACCCCCCACTAACGGGGGGAGGGTTATTGCCTGGTGCCTGAAGCACCCCTAATAAGGGGGATGCCGAAGGGGCCGAATGTATTTTTGGCAATGCCGGCTGCGTGTGAGCTTCAGCCCTGCGACCGGACCCACCTTAAAAACGGTCTTGTGCCATACATCTGGTGGGAAGGAAAACAAATACTTGACCAGACACATGTGACACAGTCACGTGTGATACCACTAGCATAGTGGACGGATTGTGACTACCCAACAGGACTCTCAGCTTCCTATTAGCTAACTACTGTTTAACCAGGTTCTCTTGTATCTTGTTTCTGTTACTTGAATATATATGTTTTTCTATCAACCTATTTGTGTTCCCTGTGTCTTTCTTTTTCCAGCATCACAACAAATACTCCCACTATTGCTTATCCACAAGAATGGCTTTGGCATTAAATAACCGAAAATGTTTGATTTGCCAAGAAATAAAGAATCCAAACTGTGACTGCATCATCAGAAATTGTTATCAATAAAAAACGATAATTAGTTTGTTTTTTTAGTGGGATTGACTTTTAGTTTTTAGGGGTTCGATAACCTACAAATGTCGACAATTTGGGAATAAAACTGTTCTCCTTCTTTAAATGTCAAAACAGTCCTATTTTAAGCAATTCAGTTTACTATAAGTGTTGTATAGTCATATGCAGATTCATCTACATATACATATGCATGCAGAATACATATTGACGCAATCAATAAAAACGAGCGACACAGTTCTTACAAAAATATATCTCTCACTTTATTTAAAGGTTGGTGTGTGTGTGAGGGAGTTGGAGACTCAACAAAGACTGCAACATATTGACCTCACCAGCCCCTCCGGACATAGCCGTGTGTCATTCTCGTTCTCCTCGACTGCTGCTCAACCAGAGGGCTGGGGGCCCACTCTGTTGGCTGCTGTTCTTTCTACCGCATCTTGTCACCAGCGGGTCTACAAACTCAATCGGGGGTCCCAAAGGCCCCTTCTGTCGGGTGGTGGCTTTCTCTACCACATCTTGTCCCTAACTCATCTGATCTCCAATTCACTGACTTCCTGTCTTCACCGAGTTATATAATAGTTCAGTCGCCCACTCAATATCTTTGGAATGGCATGTTTGATCGTCATCAAGCGGAAATAACTGTCATGCAGTTCACAGGTCACTCTCTTCCGGTGCATCAGTCTCTGACTGTAGCATGGGATTTTTACCTTGTCTCATATTGTCAGCCAAGCCGGCTACGCGATTTCTTCTCATAACTGCCATCGGAATGTGTCACTTCCTTCCGGTGCATCACTTTGGAATGGCATGTTTGGCCGGGTCGAAGGTTAATATACAACATAAGTACACAGTTTAGTTCTATTTGACCCATAGATAGGACGATATAAGGTGCTACCAGTCCTGGCCAGAGTGAACCTGGGAGAGATGCCACTGAAGGAGTGCTCCGCATTCCCCAAAGCTCCAGCATTACGGGAGTTTAATCATCAGATTGTTCAGGACACTCGTTGGGGGAGTCGTACCCACTCTGCAGATAAATAGTCAGTGAATTCTACTGCACCAGTCGATTGGTTAAACTATTTTTGTATAATAAGCGTTCAGATTTAGAGTTGAAAAATACTTACGAAATCGTGACCTCTTGTATATAATAGTTATTCGATTCAGCACAGTAGTTTAACAGTTGCACCTCCTTTTCTCAGCCTTTGTTTCAAATTTGTGTACAACAAATACATTTTACAATAAGAAATAGGCAATAATCTTTTTTTTTTCACTCTTTTCAAGAAAATCAATAGTGATAAGTCCTTTCATCTACCAAAAGACTGTCAATATCACCTTCTTTACGAACCACTGCACTTGAAACTTTATTTGCCGAAGAGTTAGTGTATCCACTTTATGGACTTTCTTTCTGACTCGGGCTTGAAAGAAAAAAAAACATATTTACCCTATTTGTAAACATTTTCAGGTCTAAAGTTGCTTCTTCTTACACATCACACATTAATGGGTAAGTTACTCATTATTTTCACTTCTCAGTCACCAAAAATTCGATGACAGACCTCCGTCCAAGCCTGGAGCACTCTGTCTATTTTTCCGCGATTTTGAATAGCCTCCAAATACTTTTAGCGCGATTAAAACAATTTACACGTTCCGAGAGGGAGAATAGTTGGTCGTGTACCTTTCCGTAAAGTCTTACTGCAAGGTGAAACGCGAAGTTTTTTTTCAGAATTTAAACTCAGGTAACGAGTCCACTTTTAAAGACGATAACGGTTACACTACCAGCTCATTCATATTATACAAATATACGTATAAGCATAATTATTATCACTTGGAATATTCGGACTATTGACCTCATATTTATTGCGAAACTCACAACATTTCGGCATATATGTCATTCGGCCTTCTTCAAGTGCTTCATATCGAACGTGGGAGTCTAAACAGAATCTCAAATTGAACCCTTTATTTGATCCACCGGGGTAGATTTTTCTAATCTTGTTAACCATGACAGGGTGGGAGCGTTGAGTTATAGTAAGTATTTCTTGTTAGTCTTACGTGTTGGGACTGAACCTGCAACAATCTAGATGATTTCATTCAGAACCAATTGCCAACTAAACACCTTACCAACTGTTCCATGTCTCTCAGAAATTTAGTCATATAAACATGAATTGAGCTGATATGATGCTTGTTAACTGATTTTCATTCGAAAAACTACTCTAGGAGATTAATATAAAAAACTTTGGTTATATTGAAATATTGATAACTCTCTCTCTCTCTCTCTCTATATATATATATATATATATATCATCATCATCATGATGTCGTGCCGCCACTACGGATATCATGGACCCTCTCTTGCCACTTCTCCCTATCGTTCATCGCCTCTGGCAGGTCGGCAGATCTCCAGGTCTACATCCCGTATCCTCACGTAGCTGCTGTATGTATGTTCGAGCTGGTTGTCCTGCTTTTGCTCGGCCATATGTGGGGGTCCATAGGAGTACATCATTTATGAGCTCGTCCCTTCTTCTCCAGCAGTGTCCGGTACGTCTGGTTCGTTTAACTTGGCTAGTTTTCATGATGGGAGATAGGTGGTCCTATAGTTGGTGCTTTGTGGGATGTTGCCTCCAGGACTTGTTCAATATAGCTCGCAGCATTCTTGTGTAATCGCCGTCTAGCTTTTTTTTGTATGTGTGTATGTGCATGTGTATTTCTGTATGTGAATTTCTTTATGTGTATTTGTGCTTGTATATATATATATATATATATATATATATTGTCAGCCACAGACAGACCTGTTTCGTTCTATCAGAACTCTTCTGTGTGGCTAGACAGGCTAGATTCCTGAAGCTGAGATCGAAACCTGGCTGACTGAAACACCAATCCAAGATTCTACCACTCAGCCACGAGGAAACCAGCGCAAGCGAAGGAAATTTAAACGCTTATGTATCAGATTTGTTTTTGTTTACATATATCCACTATTAGTAGCTATTGAAAAGGGAGCCTTCTGGTCGCCCTTGACTACGGTCGCCAACTTCACTTTTTACTATATATGAAAATATACTATAGAGAGATGGATAAAAGGCTGCATGTTCTTTTTCCATATAGAAAGGTACCGTCAGAATCACCAGGAAATATAGTGTCATAACTCTTACTTCCAATGTTTGTAATGTTTTACTCCTCAACCGTATCAAACTTGAAATTGGGAAAATTTATAGGAAAAATCAGAATCGATTTTGGAAAAATCGATCCACAAAATCACAGATTTTAACAATCCGTCAAATTATTGAAGGAGTTCGTTCAAAAAATCTCGAAGCAACACAATTTTTTCTAGATTTCTACAAAACATTTGATTCCATCATCATCATCATCATGTCGTGCTGCTTGCACGGATATCCTTGATCCTCCCACGCCACTTCTCCCTATCGTTCATCGCCTCCGGCAGGTCTTCAGGGCTACATCCCGTATCCTCACATAGCTGCTGTATGTATGTTCGAGTTGGTCGTCCTGTTTTTGCTCGAGCATATGTGGGGGTCCATAGGAGTACATCACTTATGAGCTCGTCTCTGTTTCTCCAGCAGTGTCCTGCGTGTCTGGTTCGTCTAACTTGGATAGTTTTCGTGATGGGAGTCAGGTGGTCGTATAGTTAGTGCTTTGTGGGGTGTTGCCGCCAGGACTTGTTCAATATTGCTTGCAACATTGTTGTGTAATTGCCGTCTAGCTTCTTCTCCAGCCATTTAGTTAGCGTCCAAGTAGTGCATCTATACAGCAGTATCGATACGACCGCTGCCTGGAAGAAACTGCGTTGCATTTTATCGGTCAGGTTTGATTTCCGTTTGATCGATAGCTTAAAGGAAATATGGAGCAAATTCTTTTTGCTTCTGGTCTCCCCAAAGAAACTGTTACTGCCATAATGAATGATGTTCTACTGAAATACAAAATTTAAGGTTCGCTCACCGGATGGAAACACGGGTTTCTTCTGTATTGTTGTTGGAGTTCTGTAAGGAGATACATTGGCTATCTTTGAAAAAAAAAAAAAAAAGGCAAGAAGCAGAAGATATTCAACAGAAACTATAACGCACGCAGACTATACAGATGATAGAGCACTTCTTGCAAATACACTTACCGAAGCCGAATTCAAGCAGCATACCCAGGAGCTGCCATCAGGAAGCACCGGCTTCCACGTGAACGCAAAGTTGGCCACTTGGGTTTTAAACGAAGAGGAGCAATATACACTTTAAATGGTGGTCTTCTAAACTCAGTGGACATATATAAATACACACACTCACAAACACACACACACACACACACACACACACACACACATACACATACACACACACACACGCACACACACAGTGTTCGTCAATGGCCCGGGAGACCCGGGTTCAATCCCAGGTCGAGTCATACCAAAGACTCTAAAAATGGTACTTGATGCTACCTTGTTTAACACTCAGCATTATAAAGATTGAATCAAGGGTAAAGTGGAGCAATCCAGGGAAAGGAGTAGCACCCTCCCCTACACCTTGGTGTAGTAGGTATCGAAAAGGGAGCCTTCGGGTCACCCTCGACTGCGACGACTACTATATATATATATACAAAGTCAGTATTCCATCTTTGCCTATATAGATTACTAACTTCACACTTACATATGTAAAATGTCTATAATCTTTTCTCATGTTGCCATTTCACTCTCGCCTGCAGTTCTAAACCTCTGCGGATTACGGCAGGTTTTGGAAAAGTTTTCCCGCCAAATAGCTAACCACAAATGTCGCCGCAGGGACTTCGACCTAAGCCACCATTTTGGTTGGTACATAATAAAGTAAACACGAAGGCAATACAAGATTAGATTTATCAGGATTAGAGGAGATTAGATTTAGTTTTCTGATCCCAGCCAACGCACATTTCTTTCCTTCGTCTTTTATTTCTGTACAATTTTCTTTATTTCTTTTTATCTCCCTACGTTTACTATCTTTCCGTCAAAAGAAGTGGACTCGTGTCTCTTGTTGTGACAGAAACGGGAATAGATCTCGAAGGTTTTGTAAGCTTTTTTATATTATGGTTTTTCTTATATAAGGGTGAAAAGATCATATGAGGACGTCATATCAGTCGTGGAAATTTTTGACGAATGGGATCCAAGCACTGCAAAAACGATGGAAAAATGTGTGTAGACAGAAAAGGGAGGGATATAGAAAAGTAAATATCATTTACACAAAGTCTATGATATCTTGGTAAGCAAATTAATTTTTCAGTCGAATAGTTTTTTTAGTCTTCGTCACTTACGAAAAAATTTTCCTTAGGGAAACGTTCTTTTTTTTTTCATCTTTCCTATCGTTATCGTTAAAAATTTTGCTTTTGTTTTACATTTTATTAATTTTTTTCTTTTTTAAGTATAATTTTTTGTTTCATCTTTTCTTCATATTGAACTTATTCGTGTATTATTTTTCTGTTATATGATTGAGGAAGGTTTTTTTGTATATTATCATTTTCCGTTGGTTATATCTTATCATTCGGTTTGGTTAGACTTGGAACTGTTCGGCTATTAGCGCAGGTGTTCATGCTCGCGCACAGAGGATGTGACAATCACAAATGTCATAATAAAAACCCCAGATAGGAAATGTACTGGGGTGTAAATGACGTCATGCCCGGAAGCGATGGGCTGAGAATTTTGGTGATTTTTGAAAAAAGCAGTTAGTTGAGATTCGGACCTGGGCGAGGCCAGTCCAGCTGAGGACTACGGGATGCGCCGCGCGTTTGTTGGGTCAGTGAGTTGAGATTGGACTTTCGGCTGGCCAGTTCAGCTGGGGAGTTGACTGAAGGATGATGTAGGAACAGTCAGCATAGTAAAAATTTTATCTCTGTCTCTCCTCGTGTCGAAAAACTAAAAGTCAAAAAAAGTTAATAAACGTTTCATACCTGAACTAAAGAAAGTCGTCAGTGTTTCGGGATTTCTATGCATATGAACATTTGGAATAGCTGCTGTAATGTTAAATAACTCCATTATATATATATTATTTATAAACTTATAAACTAATGATCATAAGGACACTGGTCTTTAAAACTTTTCATCAACTCGTCATCATTTAACTAGCCGACGAATTGTTTATCTTTTAACATCCTCTCTGCAACCGATTTAAAAAAAAATCCTTAGGATCTGTATATTTGCGTATTTATGTATTGGATATGATACATTTCTCCTTCTTTTTCTTTTAATAATTTTAATTTTCATTGGCCCCAAACATTTTTCATTCTAAAAATTTTTGTATATTATTTTCTGCCTTTTTTTATCTTTTTAAAAAAATAATTTTTATTGTCATCATCTTTTCTTCATTTGGAAATTTCCCATCACTTATTTTTGTCTTTTTTTTAGATTTTATTTTCAAATCTAATTTTTATGGCTGTCATCTTTTTCACCTTGATTTTTTTTTGTTTATTATTTTTCCTCCTTTTTTTTTTTTGGCTTTTTTTTCAAATTTGATTTTATTGTCATCATTTCATCTTTTTAATTTTCAGTTCATCGTCTTTTTATCTAAAAAAAATCTCAATACCTTTATCATTTTACTCGTTTTTAAATTTTGAATTCGATTTCCTGTTTTTTTGATATTCATTTTTTCGCAATTAGCGGAACGGTTATCGTGATCGGAAATGAAATCGATACCCAAATTCAGGTTTTTAATCAGACAGTTTGCTTTTCACTTTGCGATTATGCTCTTGGAAAAGGCAAGAATCCATCGGTTTTCTCCTGTCCTAGAGAAAAATAAGAATACGTGGGCAGACTGGTCTGTTTAGCATTGGTGATGTGACTTGCGAAGGAAAAAGGAAAAAAAATTAATTTCCATCGAGCTGTGCTCTGTTGAAAAATTATCCTTGTCTCACATCCTCCTCGTGGCAAAGGCAAATATCTCGTCATTTTTTCTTTCTCTTCCACTTGGTTGTTGTTGTTGTTGTTGTTGTTGTTGTTGTTCTTCTTCTTCTTCTTCTTCTTCTTCTTCTTCTTCTTCTTCTTCTTTTCATTCTTTGTTTTGAATATTGTTTTTTTTTATCTTTTAAAAAATTCTCAATGAATTTTCGTAATTGCTTTTTAAGCCATACATAAACTGAAAAAAAAAACAAAAAAAAAACAACGGATACACTCATGCACAACGTTTGCCAAGTTGGGCATCTTCATGAATAACAAGCGCAATAAGATTCTCAGTTGTCATATTTCATTATTAATTTATATTCATGAACTTTAGATTTTTTGGTAAAACCTACACAAGTAGAATTTAAACTACTCCATATCAAATTTGAATGGAAAAAGACTTTGTTCTAAATATTTAAGGGTTTGATCATCAGTCATTCAAGATGGAAGCAATTTCATCTAGCATATATTCTTTCAATGCCAAAACCTAGGCAATATCAAATTTATTTACAAGCTAACACCTCCTTATGTAACAAAGAATACCACTAGATATTGATTCCAAAACAAACAGGGCAAGAGTCCTTGTGGTGTAATGATAAAAGCACTGAGCTACGACATTGTAGTAAACGAGTTCAAACTCCAGTGGCTCCATTACGCTCGCTTTTGGACAAGTACCCTTGGAAAGGCATGAACCCCCTTTACCTTCCAGCTTTGGATTAGATCCTACTTTTCTTCTAGAAGGATGGAGTTGGCATTAACTAACACAAGAAGGTTGATATGTCATTAAACAAAGAAACCAAATCTAAAACAAACGTATTTCCTTTTTGAATCTCATTTTTAAAAGTTTTCTTTCTTTACTAAAATATATTTACAGAAAAACTGGATATCTTTATGTAAGGTTCATTATACTTCCTAACGGTGAATATATGTTGTTTGCCCAGTCAGCTGGGGCTGTAGAATACACTGACTGCTTCTCTACAGAGGGGTAAGACTCCCCCAACGGGTGTCCTGATTATGACACTAAACAGTCTGATGGTGAGGTTCCAGCAGTGCCGGAGCTTTTGGGAATACGGAGTACTCCTTCATTGCCATCGTTCCCAGGTCCACCCTGGCCTGAAGTAGTAGCACCTTATAGGGCCCTATCTATGGGTTAAATAGAACTAACAGCATACTTATGCTAATTTGAATTGCTTGAGTAAACTGAATAGCTTGAAATAGAAATGTTTTTGAAAATTACACCGTACTTACATTTAAAATGCGTGCTTATGCTTAACTGAATTATTTGAAATAGAACTGTTTTTTGACATTAAGACTGTATTTACATTTAACTGAATTGTTACATATAACTGCTTGAATAGTTTTAAATGGAAATGTTTTTGACAAACTGTGTACTTATGCTAAACTGAATCGTTTTAAATAGAACAGATTATTTACATAAAAATGGATTTGGCGTTGAATAACCTACAAAGGTTGATAAAAGGTTGCCATAAAACCCAACAAACCAACAAACCAATTTATGTTGTTTGCAAGTTGTAACGATACTACACCAACACAGCACCATCTTGAATATGAATAGGCATAATATTTCTTAAAGTAAAAAGTGACTCCGTTGATGCTTTAGATACGAACATTTATTAGCTGACTGAAACATTTCACACTGTAGTTGTCATCGAAAACTAGAGAGAAAGATTGGTTGAAAGAATTACTAGTGTTCCATATTTACCAACCCCTCCGCTCGGACAGGATATGACACAAGGTCAATTTTTAAGCGGAGTTTAACAGGTGTAGATTTAGAGTTTTCCTTCTAAACTAGTTGTCTCGCCAAGGTTGAAGAGCCCAGTCTGCCCTACAATTTACCCATAGCTGGAGGGAGAATAATTGGATTCATTCCTTTCCCAAGGGTATTAGTGCTATGTGAAATGCAATCAGTCTCGTCCAGGATTTGAACTCGTGTCCTCGTGTCCATTTCCTACGACAATAACTATTACTCTACGGGCACCTAGTGTTCATTAACGCACACAGTTTTATTTGTGAGAGACGAAGAAACAAGGGCCCAGTCGACTGGAGCTTTAGAATACAACAACTCTATCCCTGCAGTGGGGTTATGACACCCCAAACAAGTGTCCTTGATATGACACTGAACAATCTGATAGTGAGGTTCCAGAAATACTGGAGCTTTGACGAATGCGGAGTAAACCTTCATTGCCATCACTCCCAAGTCCACTCTGGCTCTGAGTGGTAGCACGTGACACGTTCCTATTGATGGATCAAATAGAACTAAATAGTATTTACGCTAAATTGAATAGTTTGAAATAAACTGTTTTCCATTTAACTGTGTGTAAACAAAAACTGTGTATTTATGCTAAACTGAATTGTTTGAAATAGAACTGTTTTGACATTTAACTGTGCGTAAAAATGTACTTATATTAGACTGAATTGTTTGAAACAGGCGCAAAATGATCTGAAAATGGTTGACATTCTTTAAAACCAACCAACCAACCAACGTACGATCAAAACGCGACTTCTATTTTTCACCCAACAAGGTCCCTAACCCTCCAACAGGACTGTCGTCTCTAGACACGAAACTTCCGACCTACAGTGACTCTCTGGATCCGATCTAACTGAATAACTGAATGTTAAATAACTCCATTATATATATATTATTTATAAACTTATAAACTAATGATGATAAGAACACGTGTCTTTAAAACTTTTCATAAACTCGTCATCATTTAAGTAGCCGACGAATTGTTTATCTTTTAACATCCTCTCTGCAACTGATTTCAAAATAAATCCCTATTTTAACAAAAGCTGACAATTGGTCATAGCATGTGCACGCGTATGACCTTTCAATGCAATCTTCATTTCAATTCAAAATTTTTAGCTGACGCACAAATTATTTCTACGGATAAAATATTCAAATAACATAATTAATCACCATCGGTTCCCATATTGTATTCAAGTCTATACTTGGTCTACTCAGCAGGTCATTGTAGCCCAACAAATGCGCTGATTCCTTAAGGCGTCTAATCCTCCAATGTTCAGCCCTATCAATTATTTCAACTTTATCCCATAAGGACAGATGGTTTCCCTTTCCCTTCCATATATGGTCCGTCTCACACTAATCATTTCTTCTTGATATGCATCAGCATCGCTACTAATGGTTTTTGCTCGATGTTGTAAGCAACGGACTATTCCTTTCTTTTCTGTATAGGGATGATGGGAGTTGAAATTGAGGTATTGTCCGGTGAACGGAATCAGAACAGGTGATCCCCGTGGTTTCAATAAAGGACGCAATTCGAAGTTCCGTGAAGGTTCCCTAGTTCGACAAACACCTGAAGAAGGCCGGAGGAGATATCGGCGGAAACGTTGTGGAAATAACAATAAAGAGGAAGACAATAGTCCGAAAACCCTTAATGGTAAAAAAATGAATACCTTTCTATTAAAAATAATTTGTGAACAGTTGTATAGTTTCAAGTATTTCTATTTTGATACTGATAATTATATAGTTTTAAGAAATTTATTCTATTTAATAATAATGTTCTATTTACACAGATTTATACAGGATCAAGTTACTAATAAGAGTTTTTGGTAAACGATTATAGCTTAAAGTAACAAATATTTACGTTTATATGGAATCAAGTATCGAATAAAAATAATATAGGCGGTGTCCCCGTGGTGTAATGGTTAAAGCGATTGATTGCGGAATCGTAGTACGCGAGTTCGTACTCCAGTCGCGCTATTACGTTCACTTTCGGGCAAAATACCCTTGAACCCCCTTATCCTCCCAGCTATGGATTAAATAGCACCACTATTGTTCTTCTAGGAGAATGGCTTTGGCATTAAATAACCTAAAAAGAGTTGATATGCCATTAAACAAAGAAACCAAACAAAAAAAAAGTAATATTCTAACAGATCTATTTGACTGAGAGAAAAAAAAAACGCTAACGGGTACGAACACACCTAATCAGAGTAGACCTGGAAATAATTGCAATGATGTCACCCAGTTGACTTCCTAGACCACCGGATGGTCATTGCTTCAATGAAGGATTGAACCTAGGCTTGTCCGGTTATCTGCCTACGTTGTGTTTTTAGATCCAGACTACCGAATCGCCAATTGCCAATAGCCAAATAAATGAAACAGCGTGGATCATTCAAAGAAAATTGAATTGGAGTCAAAGGCGAGAAACACGAGGTGTTCAATAATTGATAAAAAGTTTAGTTAATAAAAAATTACAAATCCCATTTTACAAAACATAAATAAATTCGTTTTTAAAAATAATGCTGTTCACACAAGTCCCTTCCCCGTTGAGTGGAATTATGGGATTCAGAGATCCGGCCTCTCTCTCTCTCTCTCTCTCTCTCTCACATACACACACACAGCGGTTAAGCAAAATGTAATATTCTCAATAAAGAAATCAATTCTCTTAGAGCAATCTTCCGTCATTAAATCGTGGTTCTCGCTTCTCTGATTCAGAAGGTCTAGCGCAAGAGCCTCGTGCGGAGCGTTAACGGCTCACTCTGCCGACTGCTGCCCGTCTGGCCTCTCTTCGTGTCTCTTCTGTCTGCTCTAGCTTCTGTTGTCTGCGGGGGAAAAAAATGGGTTTATATTTATTCTTTCCTATTTCCAAGTGGGCGTATCTCTTCAATGGTTCTCTTCTTAATTAGATTTCAGTAATTAATTTTATTCATGGTTGCTTAACTCTTGCTCCAACGGTGACTCTTTATGACCATGATTCAAATGGGAGGGGTTTCCTCCTACTTTCAGGGGTCGGCTGCTTGACTTTCTCCCTGCAGTGTACGCACCTCTCAATCACGTGACAAACACGTGACGTCCAACAAATTACTCTGTTCTCAGAGTTTGAAAATTTTCCATAACAATCATATCTTCACCTGGGTCGCTGACCTCATCTGTTCAAATTGTTATGTTTTGGCTACGCTGTCTTCTATGACACTTTTAGTCCAATTCAAAAAAGATATTTGGGCTTTTCTCTTCGTTTTCTCTTTCTTGTTAAAAAAAATAATTTCATATTTTTCGTTTTTCTGCCCAGCTAAATATGAAGTATTATTTTTAGCTTTTCTTTTTTGACAATGTATAGTCTCGTACTTCTAAAATCAATGTACTGGTTTTATTCTTCTAAAATCCTTGCCGATTATTTTCCTACTATTAAAATCATTCACAGAGTTCTACTGCCTCAGATCTCTGTCGCATCACTTTACGATGTTATAATGAGAGCGTGCTTCACACTCACCAGAGCTGCAGTTGAGTGTTCTATCTAGGACACTTCTTTTTTGGAGGGGATTCGGCCCCCTGTTGGGGATATAGTCTATTGGGGATACAGTCGATCAGGGATACAGGGTTTGTTGATTATATAAGTTTACAGTGATAGGGAATTATTTCGAAGTACTGGTGAATACACCCAACCAGGCCGAAACACTACTGCATAGTTTGGAACGAGCCACCGCAGGCATTAGCCTCCATGTCAATGCACAAAAAACTGAATAAATGTATTATAATCAAACAGGCGACATTTCCACGCTAGAAAGAACCTCTCTGAAACAGGTAGACTAGTTCACCTACCTAGGAAGCAGTGTCTTATCAACCGAAAAAGACATCGACACGCGGCTAACGAAGTTATGGACAGCCTCGATAGGCTATCGATCATATGGAAATCAGACCTGACCGATAAAATGCAACGCAGTTTCTTCCAGGCAGCGGTCGTATCGATACTGCTGTTTGGATGCACTACTTGGACGCTAACTAAACGACTGGAGAAGAAGCTGGACGGCAATTACACAAGAATGTTGCGAGCAATATTGAACAAGTCCTGGCTGCAACGCTCCCCAAGGCACCAACTATATGACCACCTACTTCCCATCACGAAAACTATCCAAGTTAGACGAACCAGACATGCAGGACACTGCTGGAGAAGCAGGGACAAGCTCATAGGTGATGTACTCCTATAAACCCCCACATATGGCCGGGCAAAAACAGGACGACCAGTACGAACATAAATACAGCAGCTATGTGAGGATACGGGATGTAGCCTTGAAGACCTGCCGGATGCGATGAACGATTGGGAGAAGTGGTGGGAGGGTGTCAGGGATATCCGAGCTAGCGGCACAACATGATGATGATGATGATGATATATATTTACAACCCTCTACATAGACACGATGGACTGGATGGGACCAAAGTTCAATTTTAGAGTGGAGTACAGCTGGTTTGAAATCAAAGTTTTCCTTTTCCCTGGCTGGTTGTATTCACATTATGTTCTACTATTTAACCTTAGTTAATGATGGAGAGAGGATATTGATTCATGGTTTTTCAAATAATATTAGCACCATTAGTAAAACGCAAATATGCTCGACCTGAATTTGAAATTGTCGAGTTGATATCCTATAAAAATAATTATTAAGTCACACCCTCGTTTTTATTTCAGTTTCTTTCGAAGTAGCTCCTTTGTTAACGAGAACACTGGACCGCTAAGAATAGTGCCTAATGAGAAGCTGTTTAGTCCCTGCTCCACACATTGATAGCACCTTGTTCAACTTCCTAAAACATTCTTGGATTACTAGCATATCAAACTTCATGGGTTATTTAATGCAAATCCATCCTTATAAAATAACAGTAGTGGTGTTATTTTACTCATAGCTGGAGTGGGGGATAAAAGGGGTTCAACATCTTTTCCATGAGTATTAGTTTTAAGGTATACATAATAGCACAACTTGAGTTCAAACTCGCTTCCTCCACGGTCACAGGTCTGCATGTTAACCACTGCACAACGAGGACTCGACAAAATATTTTGGATATAATCAAGTATACATATATCACATGGATTCGAATGTACGTAAAGAAAATGATAGAAACATAAAAAAAACCTCTTTGATAAAATCTAGTAAACATATATCACATGGATACTAGTTTACATAAGAAAGATGAGAGAAACTAAAAAAAAAACCTCTTTGATAAAATGTAGTACATGCATATGACATCAATACGAGTGTGTATCATCATCAACATGACGTGCGGCTAGCACAGATATCCCTGACCCTCTCTTTCCACGTCTCCCTATCATTCATTGCCTCCGGCAAGTCTTCAGGGTTATATCCCGTATCATTACATAGCTGCTGTATGAATGTTCTAGCTGGTCGTCCTGCTTTTGATTGGCCATATGCGGGGGTCCACAGGAGCACATCACTTACGATCTCATCCTTGCTTCCCCAGCAGTGTCCGGCATGTCTGGTTCGTCTAGCTTGTATAGTTTTCGTGATAGGTGGTAGGTAGCCGTACAGTTGGCGCCTTGTGGGGTGTTGCTGCCAGGACCTGTTCAATATTGCTCGCAACATTCTTGTATAATTGTCGTCGAGCTTCTTCTCCAACCGTTTAGTCAGTGTCCAAGTAGTGCATCCATAGAGCAGTATCGACAAGAAAGATAAAAAAAACAAAAAAAATCTCTTTGATAAAATCCACATTACAGAAAGTTACAATATTCGTCCGTTTGTTGTCGGGTTACAGTAACAACATAAATAATAGCGCCACCGAAACAATCGCCTCTTCACTCCTTAAAAACGTTTTGAGTAACCTGAATTATAACTTGATAAAAGCAGTGATTTTTATTTGGCTGTGACAAAACAGGTTTCATAAAAATGGATTTAAAAATAAAGTTTTATTCATTTTGGATATTTTTTTTAGAAATACTTTTCGTTTTAGTTTTTAAATGTGTCATTGTTTCATTGATTGCTTATACATTAGTTTTCGACCGTAATAGTGTTGTCAACGACATAGACCCCCCTGCAAACCGGTAAAGTTAGCCTTATTGACAATTGAACCACCACCGAAAAAGCTAACTTGATTTTTTATCAAAAGTAATATAAATATATTTACCAAAAATAGTGGGCTATTTCTCTAAACTAAAAGTTTTCCATTCAAGGTTTTTTTGTGATGTTGTTATTCTCTGTTAATATTTCCTTCATTGTTTTATGAATATGGGTTGTTATTGATTCATCAAATATAGAATTGCAATCATCAAGGATTTCTTTCAAAATGTTATCAATAGTTCAAATTCCCGAAATTATTATGCGTGTATACCGTGGAATTTCCATGGATAGATCTAATATGCATGAATAGATGGATAAGTTATCGGTTATATTAAAACATTCTCCAAAACACTCTAACACTGAAGATAATTTTACTATCCAGATAAACAAACAGATAAACAAACATAAAACAAAACAAATAAGAAAAACAAACAAATTAAAACCAAAACAATGATCTTCAGTGAACCAATTCCAAAGAATTTTTGCCCAATTTTAACAACAAAAGGGCCAGCCAACCACATCAATACATTGAAACTCTGACAACAGCCAACTGTTTATTGGATCTTCAGATCAACGAACACAAAGTTATGAGACTGCTCAGTCCTGAGAAGGGTAATAACGAACAACAGGTACTATAAACACCGTGGCGTAGTAATTAAAGTGTAGGCCTCCGAAATCTTAGTAAGCACGTTCGAGTTCCCTTGTCGCACAATTAAGTTCACTTTCAGACTTATGTCCATTGGGAAATATATGAACCGCTTCATTCGTCTCTATATGTGTTTGATAGTACTACATCTGTTATTCTACGAGAATGATTAGCTTTAAATAACCCGCAATGATTGAGGGGCCATAGATCAAAGAAAGTTTAGTATTAATAGCTAAAAGTACCCATAGAAATTTCACCTATTTTTTTTTTTTTGTTTTATTCTGAATCGGGTATGTACAAGTCCCAATCAGCTGGGGTTTAAGAAGCATACTGCAACTTTGCTTGGGTGTAAGACACCTACGAAGGAATATCGTGCGTATTCCTGAACAAAACCATCTAATGGTGGGACACAAGTCCTGGCGCTTTGGGGAATATGGAGTACCCCTTCACTGCCATTACTCTGAGGTCCATTCTGACCCAGAGCAGTAGTACCTTAGGGTTCCTTCCTATGGGTCAAATAGAATCACAACTTGAAACCATTTATATGCGGCGAATAGAATTATTTGCGTTAGATAACAATACTTGAAACCATTTATATGTGGCCAATAGAATTATTAGTGTTAGATAACAATACTTGAAACCATTTATATGTGGCGAATAGAATTATCAATGTTAGATAACAATACTTGAAACCATTTAACTGTTGCCAATAGAATTAATAATGTTAGAAAACAATATTTGAAAGCATTTACATGTGGCCAATATAATTAATAATGTTAGATAACAATATTTGAAACCATTTAACTATTGCCAATAGAATTATCAATGTTAGATAACAATACTTCGGTTATCGTCGTATGAAATGGACACGGCTACACGAGTTCAAATCCTGGACGAGACTGATTGCATTTCACATAGCACTAATACCCTTGGGAAAGGTATGAATCCAATTATTCTCCCTCCAGCTATGGGTAAATAGTAGGGCAGAGTGGATTCTTCAGCCTTGGTGAGGCAACTAGTCTAGGAGAAGGAAAACTATGAATTCAAACCTTTTAAACTCAGCTTTAAAAAAAATTGACCCAGTGTCGTATCCTTCCCAAGCGGAGTGGTTGGTAAATATGGATAACAATACTTGAAACTATTTACATGTGGCCAATAGAATTATCAATGTTAGATAACAATACTTGAAAGCATTTACATGTGGCCAATAGAATCATCAGTGTTAGATAACAATACTTGAAAGCATTTACATGTGGCCAATAGAATCATCAGTGTTAGATACCAATACTTGAAAGCATTTACATGTGGCCAATAGAATCATCAGTGTTAGATACCAATACTTGAAAGCATTTACATGTAGCCAATAGAATCATCAGTGTTAGATACCAATACTTGAAAGCATTTACATGTGGCCAATAGAATTATCAGTGTTAGATAACAATACTTGAAAGCATTTACATGTGGCCAATAGAATTATCAGTGTAAGATAACAATACTTGAAAGCTTTTACATGTGGCCAATAGAATCATCAGTGTTAGATAACAATACTTGAAATCATTTACATGTGGCCAATAGAATCATCAGTGTTAGATAACAATACTTGAAAGCATTTACATGTGGCCAATAGAATCATCAGTGTTAGATAAAAATACTTGAAAGCATTTACATGTGGCCAATAGAATCATCAGTGTTAGATAACAATACTTGAAAGCATTTACATGTGGCCAATAGAATTATCAGTGTTAGATAACAATACTTGAAAGCATTTACATGTGGCCAATAGAATTATCAGTGTAAGATAACAATACTTGAAAGCTTTTACATGTGGCCAATAGAATTATCAGTGTTAGATAACAATACTTGAAATCATTTACATGTGGCCAATAGAATCATCAGTGTTAGATAACAATACTTGAAAGCATTTACATGTGGCCAATAGAATCATCAGTGTTAGATAAAAATACTTGAAAGCATTTACATGTGGCCAATAGAATCATCAGTGTTAGATAACAATACTTGAAAGCATTTACATGTGGCCAATAGAATCATCAGTGTTAGAGAACAATACTTGAAAGCATTTACATGTGGCCAATAGAATCATCTGTGTTAGATAACAATACTTGAAAGCATTTACATGTGGCCAATAGAATCATCAGTGTTAGATAACAATACTTGAAAATATTTACTTGTGGCCAATAGAATCATCAGTGTTAGATAACAATACTTGAAAGCATTTACATGTGGCCAATAGAATCATCAGTGTTAGATAACAATACTTGAAAATATTTACTTGTGGCCAATAGAATCATCAGTGTTAGATAACAATACTCGAAAGCATTTACATGTGGCCAATAGAATCATCAGTGTTAGATAACAATACTTGAAAATATTTACTTGTGGCCAATAGAATCATCAGTGTTAGATAACAATACTCGAAAGCATTTACATGTGGCCAATAGAATCATCAGTGTTAGATAACAATACTTGAAAGCATTTACATGTGGCCAATAGAATCATCAGTGTTAGATAACAATACTTGAAAATATTTACTTGTGGCCAATAGAATCATCAGTGTTAGATAACAATACTCGAAAGCATTTACATGTGGCCAATAGAATCATCAGTGTTAGATAACAATACTTGAAAGCATTTACATGTGGCCAATAGAATCATCAGTGTTAGATAACAATACTCGAAAGCATTTACATGTGGCCAATAGAATTATCAATGTTAGATAACAATACTTGAAACCATTTAACAGTGACCAAACAATGAATAGAAATATTTCAAAATATTTTACTGAGTGCAAACAAATAATCTAGGCTTTTTTAGAAATAATGTTGGGTAGAAACTATACAATTAAAATCGTATGATATAAGTATTAATATTATCTGACATTTAATAATCATTAAGGATTGATATGCCTTTAAATCAAATAAGCAAAGCTGATAGTAACCATGTAGTCGTGGGTGACCCGAAGGCTCCCTTTTCGGTAGCTACTACACCAAGGTGTAGGGGAGTGCGCTACTCCTTTCCCTGGATTGCTCCACTTTATCCTTTCCTTATAATGCTGAGTGTTAAACAAGGTAGCATAAAGTACCATTTTTTTGAGTCTTCGGTACGACTCAACCTGGGATTGAACCCAGGTCTCCCGGGTCATTACTTTTCCAAATATCGTTTCATTTTGATGAATACCGTGATGTTAAAAAATATGAAAGTCATTAAAATATATGAATTTTGATAACATATTATTCAGCAAAAAAAAACAAAAACAAAAAAAAAAAAACAATAAAAGAGAAAAAAAACCGCCTCCACACAAAAAAAAACAACAAAAAACTAACAACAGAGTAAAAGAAAAAAGAAACCGAGCATAGTAAAAAAAAACAACAAAAAAATCAAACGTTTTTTGAAAATGACCTTACTAAAGGAGAATAAGATGCATAAAACAGTTAACGTTCTTCTGAATCATGTATTACTAGATTTAGTAGTAGTACAACTACTACTTCTACTAATCGTGTTAAATGTTTTTAAACATATACCAATAATTTAGGAATAATCCTTTTTGAAATAAAGTTAGAGTCTAAATTTTCATAATGAAAGGAATAAAATATAACTTTATATGTTAAAACATACTGATTTTGTCGATATCACTTTTCTGATTTTTACCTTTTGAGTGAAATTATTTACTCCCACTTCATTTTCTTTCCTTTCTTTTCTCTCTTCATTTCTTCAATTCTACTGACGCAGATAATAAGCGTCTGTTGTATAGTATTACATCTTCCCTCTCTCCTTTCATTTTGTTCATTCTTTCTTATTACATTCGCTTTCATTTGTTTTCTTTGACGTGTGGTGTATTATTTTTTCTTTAATTCCTTTAATAATGGTTCTTTCTTTATGGGAGAGGATAAAAATGAGGAAGCATTCCAACTCATTTATTTATATCTGGTTCTATTTCTATTATAGTTTATCGAATATCTATAAAGGTTTTGGGTGTTTTTCATTTCTGGAGAAATATATCTGTAACATATTTATCGGATTTTGAAAATACCTTTTGCGTCAAGATTTTTGTCAGTGGAATTTGTGTTAAAACAACCCAGCATAGAGTATAAAGAAATTTCAGATAAATTTACATGTCATTAAAGTGTAGAGAGTTGATTTCAAGCTCACTGAGATTACTATAATTTGCCATTAGACATAATTATTAAATTATAATTATGAAATACTTCTTTTATTTCTCAACGGGGGGGGTTAGAACACGCTCACTGTATGCCTTGCAGAGGGGATAAGCCCCTAAAAATGTTTCCTTAGTATGACACTAAACTGTATCTTGTGATTATGCTGCAGTACTGGAGATTTGGGGGAGTATGGAGAAGTCCTTCATTACCATTTCTCTCAGGTCCACTCTGATCCAGAGTGGTAATACCTGTTAGGGTACCATCCAAGGGTTAAATAGATATGTTGACAACTTATTCATATTCGATTGGACCATTTGTAAAATAATCTTAAAAAAAACAACAGCAGAAAAAATTTACTTACGAACATAAAATGAACGGGAATCTCTAGCCCATGGCATAAAATCAACCAAGACGGTTTGGTATACCATTAAAATCAGTCAAATAATCAATTGTCTTTATCTATTTTATTAAGTTAGAAATGAATTCCACACGGAGGTTATTCGTCAACATCAACTTTTATAGCCGCTGATTATATAGTTTTTAAATTTTGGAAATAATTTTTGTGCCAAAAAATATCACACTTTATTTAATTGTTTCGTAATCACTATCATATATCCTTTGGGCACAATAAATATCGAAATATTTATAAAGATATGTCTCCGGAGAAATCAGATAAAAATTCATACAAAATTCCGATATTAGATGTCAAAATAACCGAATAGGAAAGCATTAAAAAAATTGAAATAAATCTAAATTTTTGTTTTGTTTAGACATTTTTTTAGCTGATTTTTTAAAGATATAAAATTATATTGTTATCTTCAAAAATAGGTTGAAATTTAAAAAAAAAAAATTAAATTTACGTTTTATTGTAAAAAATGCAATCAAATATTTTGAAATAGTTTTTTTTTAATATTGTTCTACTTGGATATTTTTGAAAAGTTTATTATTAATAAATAGAAATTTTCTAATAATTGAAAAATACAAAATGAGTCAACATGATTTGCGACCCACTGAATGGAAACTTGTAATGAACCTTAACTAAACTAATGACACTAAAGTCCCTTTGTAAATAAAATACTAAAGTTGTCAGTCTGTTTTCCACTTTTCACATTCAGCAATCTCAGAAACCAATTCCTAAAGCAATTATTAATCACCATGTCCCAAGAGTGATTTCTAACACAAAAAATTCAGAAATTTGCTTGCCTCGTCGGCTAGGGCTGCAGAATACAGTGACTGCGTAAGACCCCCCCCATAATGAATGTCCTATTTATGACACTAAACAATCTGATGGTGAGGTCCCAGTAAGGCTAGAGATTTGGGGAATACAGAGCACCCCTTCTTTGCCATTGCTCCCTGGTCCACACTGGCCCGGTCTGATAGGGTCCTATCTATGGGTTAAATAGAACTAACGGTATACTTATGCTAAACTGAATTGTTTGATTAACCTGAATGGCTTGAAATAGAAAAGTTTTTGATAATTAAACCGTACTTACATTTATACTGCGTGTTTATGCTAATCTGAATTTTTGGAAATAAGACAGTTTTTTACATTGAAACTGTATTTACATTAAATAGAATTGACATTTAACAGTGTAAACAAAATCTGTACTTATACTAAACTAAATTAACGGAATTAGAACTGCTTGACTAAACTGAATAGCTCGCAATAGAATTGGTTTTCACAATTAAACTGTATATAAATTAAACTGCGTGCTTATGCTAAACTGAATTATTAGAAATTGAACTGTTTTTGACATTGAAATTGTACTTACACTAAACTGAATAGTCATATATAACTGTTTGAATAAACTGAGTACTTTGAAAAAGAAATGTTTTTGACAAACTGTGTACTCATGCTAAACTGAATTGTTTTTAATTTAAATGATTATTTACATAAAAATGGATTTGGCGTTAAATAACCAAGAAAGATTGATATGCCATAAACCCCAACAAACCAATAAACCAATATATGTTGTTTGCAAGTTGTAACGATACTACACCAACACAGCACCATCTTGAATATGAATAGGCATAACATTTCTTAAAGTAAAAAGTGACTCCGTTGTTGCTTTAGATACGAACATTAATTAACTGATTGAAACATTTCACACTGTAGTTGTCACCGAAAACTAGAGAGAAAGATTGGTTGAAAGAATTACTAGTGTTCCATATTTACCAACCCCTCCGCTCGGGCAGGATATGACACAAGGTTAATTTTTAAGCGTAGTTTAACAGGTTTAAATTCAGAGTTTTCCTTCTAAACATCAGAAACTTGCCGAGGTTCCTGACGTTGCTTTGTTGCCATATGCAAAGTATGACTAAAACCTATTACGAAAAAACTTTAATTTTTTAAAATTTAAATGAAAATCTGTGTAAAATTTAGTAACTTGTAAATAAAGTAATGTTATTTAGTTTCCAAGATTTTTGTTTAAATTGTGTTTAGATTAGACTTCAGGGATGGCATGAGTAACTTTTTTGCTTGAAGAGGGCTGTTTAATACTTGGTTCACCTTCAGGCAGTCCACACTACTAAATAAAAATTCAAGATAGTTTTACGTTTTTATAGGGACTTCAACCATCTTCACAAAAGAAATTCATAAGCGTATGTATCTGCCTTAGAAATAAGGAAAACTTAGGTAAGAAATATCTTTTGTTTTGTTTTTGTTTTACGGCATTTACGGTCATTTATTGCCAAATCAAGTTTTAAAAAAAGAGGAAAACATAAAGGTCTGTTATATTGGAATTTATTAGTTGGGAAACGGTTTGTAGAAAGAATTTGGTTTTTATTGAAAGTTTATTTGTAGAGAATCATCTTTTAGTTAAACGTTTTTTTTTTTTTTAGGAACAGCTTGTTAAAATGATCTGGTTTGGTTAGTTTAATGGCATATCAACCTTTGTAGGTTATTTAATGTCCAAGCCATTCTCGTTCAATAACTGTAGTGGTAACCCATAAATGAGATGATAAGGGGGCTCATACCTTTCCGAAGGGTATTTGCCCGAAAGTGCACGCAACAGAGCGACTGGAGTACGAACACGCATGCTACAATTCAGCAGTCCATCGCTTTAACCATTACACCACAAGGACTCCGACAGGATAGAGTTGAATTATTTCTTGGAAAGGAGCAGTTTGTAGGTGAGATTTGTTCTTGTTGATAATCCTTCTTTTGGTTGGGTTGATATGGCGTATCCACCATTGTAGTTTATTTATCGCCAGTTCCTGTTTATACGTATTCGTGGTGCATTCAATAAGTTTCCAAACTTTTTTGTACAGGCATTTGAAATTGGCGTAGACTCTTGAAAATTCAGTATGTTATTGCTATACATCTTATAATATGACTGATGAATTTTTATGATTTCCGGTTCAAATGAACAGCTACAGCAGTAATTGGGATACACCCTACTAAAACCTGATTGTCACAGCTGGTGAATTTCAGAAATGCAATCTGGACGTGAGGACACTTTAGAATAACGATATGCAATAAAATTACGTTTTAAACTTGAAAAAAAATGCCACAGAAAGATATGGAATTCTTCAGACTGTTTTTCGACCATCTTGCATGAATCCAGCATCAGTTTTTGAGTGGCACAAGAGATTCAAGGAAGGCAGAGAGTCTGTGAGGAAAGATGAGAGATGTGGAAAGTCAGAATACAAGGGTTGATGGGCCAACGGGTTAGGGTTAGGGTTACTATGTTGAGGTTTTAAGGGAGTTCAGGAAGAGATTCATTGGGAAGCAGCCAGCACTCTTCAAATCAGGTTAGTGGCATTTCTACCAGGACAATGAACCAGTCCACAACTCCATCCTTGACTATTTGACCAAGATGGGTATCAAGACAGTTCGTCACCTTCCCTATAGTTCAGACCTTGCTTCCTGTGACTTTTGGTTATTCCCTAAGCTCAGAGACTGTCGTTATGAGACAATTGAGGAGATGAAAGAGGCTGTGACGAAGGTCATTGACACGCTCACACAAGAGCACTTCCATGGGGCCTTCCAGAAATTGTTGGAATGATATGACGAGTGCATTGCAGCCAGAGGAGATTACTTCGAAGGGGACTACAGTTTCATATGTGTATTATCAATAAAAATGCTCATACGAAAAAAGTCTGGAAACTTATCGAATGCACCTCGTATTCCTCTAATACAAAACGTCACAATTGATTGCTACGGAGATGATGAAAAGTGCTCCTCTCCACGAGTCTTTAAAGGTCAACTTATCTTTTTCTTACTGTATATATGTATTTAACACCTCGCCTCTTATATGCAGGATGTAACGCAAGGTATTTTAGTTAAATTCGGCAGGTTTGAATTCAGAGTTTTTCTACTCCAAAGTTGGTTGCTCTATCAAGGTTGAAGAGTCAGTCTATCCAACTATCGACCCACTGTTGGAGGGAGAATAGCAGATTTTATAACTATCAGAAGGCATTAGTGCTATTCGAAATGGAAACTGCCTTTTGTGCGATTTGAACTCAGTTTTTCGTTTCCCTATTCCTCGACAAATGTTTGCACAGGCAGCAAGGGCGGTAGAATACACTGACTGGATCTCAAAAGAGAGGTAAGACTACCTCAACGCCTGTCACTAGGACACAAAACAATATGATGGTAAGGTTGAAGTAATACTGGAGCTTTAGGGAGTGTGGAGTACTCTTTTATTGCTGTCACTCCCAGGTCGACTCTTGCTCAGAATGGTAGTAACTAATCGGGTCCAATCAATGGATCAAATAGAACTAAACTGTGTACTTATGCTAAACTGAATTGTTTGAAATAGAACTGATGTGACATTTAAACAGCGTTCTTAGGAAAAACTAAATTGTTCAAAATATAACAGTTTTTCTTTGCTAAACTGAATTATTTGAAACAGAACTGTTTTTGACACTGAAACTGTGTACTTACGCTAAAATGAATTGTCTGAAATAGAACTGTTAGTTGAAATTGAAACCGTGTACTTATGCAAAACTGAATTGTTTGAAATAGAACTGTTTTGACATTTAATTCTGTGCAAACAAAAAACTATACCCATACTAAAAATAATTTTTTAAAACAGAATTGTTTATTTGTATAAAAATGGATTTGACATAAATAACCTACAAAGGTTGATGTGCCATAAAAGTAAACCAAACCAAAACTACCAATGCTTCTGTTTACAACATCCTTTTTTTAAAAACTTTCATTAAAGTCAAATAATAAAGGATCCTAACCGCCCCCGCAAGAAAATGAATATATATGATTAATACTAAAAATATCTTCCTTCTGTTTGCCAATAAATGAATTTTCCAACGAACTTTTTCTTTTCACAGAGTCTGATTAATTAACTAACATTACTGACCTTCGACCCAGCCGTCAATCAAGGAACAGGTGCATCCGGTCGAAGATATCAGGGTATAACCTTGACTGTGGATGGCTTGAATTCGGTGCAGATGCGATGCTCAGAGGAAGCAGGTGGATGTCAAACAATGTTATAACCCGGTACAAGAAGTTCAGTTAGGTTGGAGTCGGTTAGTTGGAGATAAGATGCTGTAAAGAGAACCAGCACACAGCAGAAGGCTATGGGTCCTTAGGGCCCCCGGTTCAGCAGCCCATCAGAACGAGAAAGAAGTGCTGCTAAAGACAGAGGAACTGGGGGTCAATATGTTGCAGGCTTTGTTCAGTCTCCAACTCACCGCTCACACATAAGCCTTTCGCAACCCTTTCTTAACCATTTCGAATAAAGTGTGAGAGGTATATTTTTCTAAAGAAATGTGTTCGGTCGTCATTATTGTGTTGACTATGTTTCCACATGTGCATGTATATATATCGTGGTTGTGGCTATGCAACACTTATATAAATATTCATAGTCACCTACGGACAGACTGTTGTATTACAATTTATCTATGTGGCTAGACACGGGAGTTGCTACAAGCTGGGATCGAAAACCGGATAACTTTGCGTCACCCTGATAAAATAAAGTCACGGCCATCAACATACCTAGGTTATTTAACGTATATGTATTAACCTACTTTTGTTTACCTTTTACGCTATCGGAGACCGAAGTGCTGAAGTCGTTACAAGAACTTTGAATTATCGTGAGTGGCAACCATTCATTTCTTCACGAACGGGACTGGCAGCATATATATATTTCATCCACAGATACACACACACACACACACACACACACATATATATATATATATATATATATATATATATATATGACCAGCCAACTGATTGAATTGACTAGCTGGGTTTTATGGTATATGCAACCCTTATTGGTTATTAAATGATACACCCTGTTTAAACACACACGCATGCACGCATGCATAGGTATATATCTATAAATTCTTTTAAAATATACATATATACAAATATATATATATATATATATACATATATATTGTCCAGTCGTCTGGAGCAGCTGAATACACAGAATGCATCTCTAGAGAGGGGTAACAATCCCCCAAGGAGTATCCTAGATGTGACACTAAACAATCTGATGTGGAGTCTCCCGTAATGCTGGAGCTTTCGTGAATGCAGAGTACTCCTTCATTGCCAACACTCCCAGATCCACTCTGGTTCGGAGTGGTAGCACCCGATAAATTTCAATCTATGCGTCAAATATAATTGTTTGACAATTAAACCGTGTGCAAACTAATGACTTCTGAAATATAACTGTTTGATCATTTCGGGGGGTAGAAACAAATGACTTATGTTTATTTGAATTGTCAATGATACATAGCAATATTTAAAACCATTTAACTTTAGCCTATAATAAAGTGAATTTTTAAAAATTGAACTGTTTGATTATATCACTTTGGGTATCTACAAAATGTGTTTACATATTATGTATATGATGTATATGTCAAAACAGAAAGTGCCATTGAATAACCGAGAATCTATTATATGCCATTAAACCAAACGAAATATATATATATATATATATATATATATATAGTGGCGGTCATAATTTTCAGAACAGCATAGTTTCGTCAGAAAAAGTAGCTAAAACTTTTTATCTGAGTTGTTTTAAATTCTATAATTTTAGCAGACAATAAATACGATATTAGTGGTTCTTCTGTGAAATGTTGGTGTTATTTCAGATGATAATAAAAAAGTATTGAATTATTTACTTCAGCCTCAATCACCGCCTCGATAAGGATCCGAAACTGGGAGCATGCCTTTTCCACTAGCGCCGGCGAGAGCTCGGCGAATACTCGGTGGATGGCGGCGATCAGACTGGATTTGGTGTTGTGGGAGGTCATGTTAGTGATGTTCTCGACGTATGACCAAACGAAGTAGTCCAGTGGGTTCAGGTCGGGGGAGGAGGGTGGCCAGTGAGAGAAGGGTACAAAATCATAGCACTCCTTCAGAAGCCAAACCTGGGTCTCTTTACACTTGTGGGCCGGCGTTGCGTCCTGCTGCCACACCCAGGATCTGCCACCGACCACCTGATTGCACCAGGGAATCACTAGACTCTTCAGAACATCCAGGTATACTTTGGTGTTGACTTTCAAGCCGACTTCGAAGATGTGAGGTGGCATGATGTGGCCCTCACTTGAAACCACCCCAAAGACCATAACCGTAGCCGGAAACTTTGTTTTTATACTCCTGGGCAGGTTGAACTGTCCGGATTCGCATTTTGAGGGGGCAGGCAATGGTCCTGTTGTCATAACTTGGATCGGTAGAGAGCTTGAGTTGTACAGCGGCGCATCTCCGATCTCGCTCGTTGAACATTGTGTCACTTTCAGACATGATAGATGGCTCCTATCGCTCTTGGGATTTGTACACAACTGACCAACTAGTAGACGGTCTGCAACAAAAAAAGAAAACCGGTTTTCATTAAACGGAAATTGAATCATGTCGTCTTTTCTAGGGCGACAATTTTATCGTTCCACCCAATATATATATATATATATATATATATATATATATATGAGCGGAGAAAAACAATTCCCAGCACCATGTGTAGTGAATGAATATATCATTGAAAACAGGTTTTTCATATCAAAAACATGTTGCACTCTCCTAATATATGTGCTTTGTTAATAGCAACAAACAATCTTTCACTTCTATGGCTGCAAATTAGCGGTTAATCTATGAAAACCTATTCATAAGTCCAATCTATTAAGTTATTTCAACGATTCCTAAATCATTTCCCAGACATTACTTAATCTTTTACATTTATGTCTCTAAATGGAGTGATGGCTATCTTTTGACTGGAAGCAGTAAGCACTAAAAACACCCAACACACACACACATATATATATATATAATTCAATTAGAAGGAAACTCAAACCTGGTTAGATTGTCATTATATATTTATTTTGCCGGAGAATATCATTATACTGTTTCATCAGATGACTCAAAATGTTTAGATTGAGGTTGAAAAACAGCAAATATGAAATTTCTCATGTATTCTATACGGGAATAATGCACACCGTCTGTCTTCGGACGCTGTCTGGATATATATATATATATATATATATATATATATGTTCGCCCTCGACTATGGTCACTAACGTTTACTATATATATATATATATATATTATATATTTATATATATATATATATATATAATATATATATATATATATATATATATATATATATATATATATATATATATATATATATATATATATATATATATATATATATATATATATATATATATATATATATAGTAAACGTTAGTGACCGTAGTCGAGGGCGAACATAGAAGGCTTCCTTTTCAATAGCTTCTACACCGAAGTGGAGGAGAGGGCGTTACTCCTTTCCCTGGATTGCTCCACTTTACCCTTGACACGTAACTTCTATAGCTGAGTGTTAGCCAAGGAAATATCAAGTACCATTTTTAAAGTCTTTGGCATGACGCGACCTGGGACTGAACCCAGGTCTCCCGGACCATTAGCGAACACTATACCCGCTAGACCAATGAACTGATACTAGAAATAGAAAAAAATTAAATTTCAAAATTTTAATTGTAATTCTAATAGAATCTTTCAAACCAGAAATCCGTTTATAATTTAGGAAGAAAAATTATGATTTTTGTTCTTAATGATATATATATATATATCGTTTTAATCACATTAATAATACAACTATTAGTCATATATATATATATATATATATAAACTCGAAATTAATATAAGTATTAATATTTCCCTTACAAAAATTTATTATATAAACATAACACATAAAAGTTATTTATCGAACTTTAACAAATAAAGAAAATAAAGAAAATAAATAACAAGTTAAATTACCATAATTCCAACCGACGGTAAAATTTGGAAAATAAATAAAATAAATAGCTAAATAAAAAAACGGAAGTTTAATAAAACGAGGAGGTAAGTCTTCACCTCTCTTCCTTTCCTCTGCCCCCCCAGTGTCTATTCTGTTTTATTTTATCCATAAGATCTGAAGAAGTCCTGTTATATTTTTCTTCGTGCTTTTGGTTTACATCAGAAACACAAAACAGGATGGAAATAAATTTATAATCCTAAAATAACCGGTCTTTGGTTTTTCTTTAAAGAATATATATATATATATATATATATATGTATCATTGACTAATAGTTGTATTATTAACTGATTAAAACGATGGATCCAGTATACAATATCATCTGAGAGTTTCAAAAGATTTTAATAAACGTAGATATCGTTAAATTTTAAAGAATTAAACATCTGATTAAAATTTAAAAACAACTAGACGTAAGATTCTTAAAAATTTATATTACAAAAGAAAAAAAACTTAAACAAAATCTAAAATAGATTTAAGACTCAACTGATTTAAGTGATGAATGAAGTATATAATATAATCTGATAACTTTCGAAAATCTAATGGCTTGGTTTGGTTGTTTGGGTTTTATGATATATCAACTTTTATAGGTTATTTAATGCCAAATCTATTTTTATACAAGTAATTAGTTCTATTTCAAAAAACTAAGTTTAGCATGAGTACACAGTTTAATTGTCAAAACATTTCTATATCAAGCTATTCAGTTTATTCAAACAGTTCCAATTCAATCAATTCAGTTTAGCATAAGTACAGATTTTTTTACACCCAGTTAAATGTCAAACCAGTTCTATATTCAACTATTCAGTGTATAGTAAGTATAATTTCAATGTCAAAAACAGTTCCATTTTAAACAATTCAGTTTAGCGTAAGTAAGTAATGTAAGTACACAGTTTAATTGTCAAAAACATTTCTATTTCAAACAATTCAGTTTCGCATCAGTATGCCGTTAGTTCTATTTAACCCATAGATAAGACCCTATCAGGTGCTACCACTCCGGGCCAGAGTGGACCAGGGAGCAATGGCAATGAAGGGGTACTCCGCGTTCCCCAAAGTCCCTGTATTATTGGAACCTCACAATCAGATTGTTTAGTTTTATATCCAGGATTTACCCCTCTGCAGAGGTGAGTCTGTGTGTTTTACAGCCCCAGCACTGGGCAAATAAATATGGTAATTTAAAACATTTAAAACATTATAAAACAGTGTGTGTCTGTATAGATGGGAGCCATGTCACTGTTAATAAGTCTACTAATATAAAAGTTGTGTTCATTTTTTGTTTCAGATTTGAAAATATTATACGAGAATAACTATTAATCCTCGATCACAATCCTACGGACAAAAGAGGAAAATATTTTGCGTCACAATTTATTTCGGGAAAAATCATTGAAAACTGTGCAAGCAAAATTTTGCAAGAATTTTAACTTTAACAATTGTGATATAATGGGATTTCGTTTTATATATCTTGCCTTTGGGTTTAGTTAGGCTGAGAACCTTTCGGCTCAGCACATGGGTTAGTTAGGTGCAGACTTGTGCGCAGGAGTTAACGCGCGTGCGGGGAGGATGTGTCGTTCACAGATGTCAAAATAAAAATCCCAGATAGAAAATTGTGACTTGGGGATGTGAATGACGTCATGCACAGGAAGCGCGCGCGGAGGATTTTGGGGATTTTGAAGAATGTCAGTTGAGTTGAGTTCCTGGCTCGGAAGAAGACGGTTGATTTTCGCTTGCTCGCCGAGGCCTTGTGGCGGGTGCACACGTGATGGGGGGGGGGGGCAGATGGAAAATTCAACATAGAAAGATTGTTCATCTCTCTTCCTTATGTCGAAACCTTTTACTCAAAGGTAATAAAAGGTTTCGTACCTGAACTAGAAGTCGTTACGTGTTTTTCGTGTTTCGGGATTCCTATGTTCTATGTATATATGTTATGAACATTCTATGTACGTTTCCCATATTCATGTATGGGTATGTTACACAGTTATCCCCAGGAGAACCGAATTTATCGTTGGGTACACAAATTTTAAGCAACAGGGTCAGAAAACAACCTCAACAAGAAGGCTGAAAGTCCCAAATCTGACTGCAAGTTGACTGCAAAATGTACTGACAATATGGATTTGGTAAGAGATTCTGTCCGAAGGAGTCCAAAAAAGTCCCTCCAAAGACGTTCCTATGAAATCAGTCTTTCACGTGCATCGTTGCAAAGAATCTTTAAGAGAGATCTTCAGTTGTACCGAAAAAGAATCTAGATCTAGCATAAACTCACACTATCGATAATGAAATTTCTTGTCTGAGTAATAAACCATTATGATATTAATGGGTGGTATCTATTTTGAGACGCTACCAAACGACGATGATGTGAATAGTAAGAAATGGTGTTAAAATGTTTTAAAAAGATTATTGAATAAAATATGTAAATTTCCTGTCACCTTCACAAAGAAGTAACATCTATATATATATATATATGTGCAAGTAAATAATGGAAAGAAATGCAACCGTATGAAGAAAAAAGAAAAAAAAACAAGTAACTTAAAAGTGATGAATTTACAGCGAAGGGAAGTCAACGCTATAACGTTTCCGTTTTAATGAACGTAATAAATTATCGAAAAAAGACTCTGATTGAATTATTGAATGGTTTTATGATCTTTACTTGTATATACATTTTCCGTTTTCTTTTTCATTGTACTTTATTAAATATCTGTCACTGTTTAATCAACACTTGTTACATCAACTTAAAGTCCAGATGAAGGTTAATTATAACCGAAACGTTTTAACGTTGACTTTCCTTCGTAATACATTCATGATTTTGGTTGGTTGGGTTTTATGGCATATCAATCTTTCTTGGTCATTTAAAGCCAAATCCATTTTTATGTAAATAATCAGTTCTATTTCAAACAATTCAGTTTAGCATGAGTACACAGTTTAATTGTCAAAAACATTTCTATTTCAAACTATTTAGTTTATTCAAACAGTTATATATAACAATTCAGTTTAATGTAAGTAGAGTTTCAATGTCAAAAACAGTTTAATTTCAAACAATTCAGTTTAGCATAAGCACGCATTATAAATGTAAGAACGGTTTAATTGTCAAAAACATTTCTATTTCAAGCTATTCAGTTTAATCAAACAATTCAGTTTAGCATAAGTATGCGGTTAGTTCTATTTAATCCATAGATAGGACCCTTATCAGGTGCTACCACTCCGGGCCAGAGTGGACCTGGGAGCGATGGCACTGAAGGGGTACTCCGCATTCCCTAAAGCTCCCGCATTACTGAAACCTCACCCTCAGATTGTTTAGCGTCATATATCCAAGACACTCTTTCGGGGAGTATTACCCTTCTGCAGAGCAGCAGTCGGTGTATTCTACAGCTCTAGCCGAGTGGGCAAATGACTTTTGGATGACTTTGTTTTCCTATCTTCTCTCTCTCTCTCTCTCTCTATATATATATATATATATATATATATATGAGGGTCATTCAGAAAATTCTAAGCCTCAGTGAGATTTTAGATTTGTTGCATACCTCTGAGGTTTGTACGCGTCTCCCCTGCACAGAAATTAAGGGAAAAATTTGAACTGGTTTTTCATTTGAAAAAAAAATGCTTGTGTCGGCACAACAAAAATATTCTGCTCTGCTCGGCTTTCTAGGTGAGGTTGAGATCTTTTTGAACTATCCTGGTATATGTCTATTTGCTTGGGGAAATATTTTAAATCTAATTTTGATATAAGTGTTTATAGTAATATATTTAGAAAATAATATATATATATATATATATATATATATATGAATTATATATTTTATTTATCAAGCAAATGAATGATTGGGTGGATGTGTATAGGTATGTGTTAATGTTTGTTTGCATATATGTTCATTTAATGGAGCATGTGTATATTCTACGACTTTAAAATATTGTTATATTTAAGCTAGTATCATGGGCGCTCATATACAGTG
The DNA here is from genome assembly GCA_963585895.1 of Sepioteuthis lessoniana. Taxonomy (NCBI): domain Eukaryota; kingdom Metazoa; phylum Mollusca; class Cephalopoda; order Myopsida; family Loliginidae; genus Sepioteuthis; species Sepioteuthis lessoniana. The sequence goes on along the minus strand of OY757921.1, from coordinate 8,843,014 downwards.
CATTTTTGTTTACTGTCTTGACACACGCCAGCGCCTGATATTTAATGTAGGTAATTTCTAACGACAAATTGCCTTCAAATTACACTCTCGCGTGAACGCTCCATAACATTTAATTGCACGTTAGCATCACTGCAATAATAGTTACCTCCCCTTGATTGGAGATAAAATGGCGTCCGTCTAAATAAAACAAAACATACGAACGCGGAAGTTGAGTTACGAAGAGCAGCATATAAATCAATGCGCTGAAATTAACTTCGACAAAGTATCTTGAAGAGATTTAAACGAGAGATAATGTCCTTTCTGCGGTGATTAAGTGCAAGATTAGAGGGCGTTTGATGGCGTCGTGAATGAGAAAAACGCGTGATAAGAATCCACTATAAACCTAATCGATATTGACGGGAATGTGAACCGAAAAAAAAAATCAATGAGATATTACTCTGTTGTCTCGTACAATTATCAAACATAATAATTAATCAAACTGAAATGATATCAAGTCCATAGAGACGATTATATTATTTGAATGTGTCTCTGACTCTGAGAGAAAGGAACATCGTTGAAACAAAAAAATGAAATGACGCTGCTATTCA
>OY757921.1:8772427-8837427 GCA_963585895.1 Sepioteuthis lessoniana | reverse complement strand
CTAATCAAAGCAAGAAATACATTTTTTATATATGATCTATGTAATTAACTAACATATTCACCACTCGTCCGATCAGACACAAGATAAATTTTAAAGCACATTACAGCGGGGGTGCATGCAGAGTTTTCCTTCTTTTGGACTGGGTCCCATACCAAGGCTAAAGATATAGGTTTGCCAAACCGCTTACCCGTTGCTGAAGGGGAAGAAGGATTCATGCCTTTCCAAAGACATTACCTCAAACTGAAATGCTAACAGAATTTGAACTCAGATCACCGATTCCATTTATTAGAACGATTGTTGTTACGTTTACCACGTCTCTTTACCCACCCCTCCGTTTGGGCAGGATATGACACAAGGTCAATTTTTAAGCGGCACCTCCTAAAACCACGTTTCTTTATATACTGGACCATTGGTCTAATGAGTAGAGTGTTCGCCTATCGTCTGGGAGACCAGGGTTCAATCCCAGGTTGAGTCATACCAAAAACTCAAAAATGGTACTTGATCCCGCTTTGTTTAACACTCAGCAATATAAGGTAAGGATCAAGGATGAAGAGTAAAGTGAAGCAATCCAGAGAATGAAGTAGCGCCCTCGCTTACACATCGGTGGAGTAGTTATTGAAAATGGAGCCTCCGGGTCACCCTTGACTAAATTCACCGACAACTACTTTATAATTTCCTGAAAACTGAAACAAAAGATAAAATACAATGAATATAACTTCAGAGGGGTTTTATATATTTATCCAAAAGATCTACAGTTTAATTCGGTACGGACCCGGCTATGGAAGACCAGATAAGGGAAATAAATAATTGGATTTATAAGACCAAAAAATCCGACCTTGATCGCCCTTCGGGGCCCGTTGAGTCTCTACGGTTCCAGGTGAGCATTGTCTGAAGATAGCGGTTTCAATTCCTCCTCAAGCCGGCCAGAGGTTTACTTGGTCAAAAAACGTGGTGCGATAGACAACAACTATGGAAAGCAGTTATTACTCGGGATACGGTTACTACATACAGCATTCCTATCGGAGGTCGCGGTTAAATCACCTGAAGAAGGCCAGAGGTGAAATTTGGCCGAAACGTAGTGAAGAAGAAGCAACACAAAAACTACTAAGATGGGGACTAAAAGTCTGCAATAAATAAAAAATTAATACTACAATGAATATATTATTAAAATTATCATGCATTAGTGTATCAATATACCACAAAAAGGAATCTATACATAAATAAAAAAGAAACCCAAAAAACAGCGCATTATGTCTTCAAATGAGGAAAGTCATAATCGTCAAAATAGAACAATTTTTAGTTTAATCTACACCAGAATAATAGTTTTCTGGAGTCTAACATCATGCTAAAAATAATTGAAAAGATTTATCTCTAAAAACAAAAAGTTCTCATTATATTTTGCCCAGTCGACTACGGCTGTAGAATACACCGACTGCACCTCTGCAGAGGGGTAAAACTACCCCAACAACTTTTCTTGACATGACACAAAACAATCTGATGGTAAGGTTCAAGTAATGGCGGAGCTTTGGGGAATCCGGAGTACCCTTCATAGCCATCGCTCCCAGGTCCCCTTTAGTCCACAGTGGTGGAACCTGATAGGATCCTATCTATCGGTCAAATATAACTAATCTGTGTTCTTATGCTAAACTGAATTGTTTGAATAAGAACTGTTTTTTACATTGAAACTGTGTATTTATGCTAAACTCAAGAGTTTGAAATAGAACTCTCTGAACTTTTGTAAAATGAGTTAACCGAAATAGGACTGTTTTTGGTTGGTTGGGTTTTATGGCATATCAACCTTTTGTAGGTTATTTAAAACTAAATCCATCTTTATGCAAATAGTCAGTTCTCTTTTCAAACAATTCAGTTTAGCATGAGTACACAGTTTAATTGTCAAAAGCCTTTCTATTTCAAGCTATTCAGTTTATTCAAACAGTTCTAATTCAGTTTAGTATGAGTACAGATTTTGTTTATACATGTTTAATATAGAACTGTTTTGACATTTTACTAATTCAGTTTAGTCTAAGTACAGTTTCAATGTCAAAAACAGTTCCATTTCAAATAATTCAGTTTTGCCCAAGTACGCAGTTTAAATGTAAGTACAGTTTAATTGATAAAAACATTCCTATTTCAAGCTATACAGTTTAGTCAAACAGTTCTATTTAAACAATTCAGTTAAGCATAAGTACGCAGTTATTTCTATTTAGCACATAGATAGGGCCCTATCCTATTTACCAACCCCTCCGCTCGGGCAGGATATGACACAAGGTCAATTTTTAAACGGAGTTTAACAGGTTTGAATTCAGAGTTTTCCTTCTCCTAGACTAGTTGCCTAACCAAGGCTGAAGAACTTAATCTGTCCTTCTATTTACCCTTAGCTGGAGGGAGAATAATTGGATTCATACCTTTCCCAAGGGTATTAGTGCTATGTGAAATGCAATCAGTTTCCTCCAGGATTTGAACTCGTGTCACCGTGTTCATTTCCTACGACGATTACAATTACACCACGGGCACCTCCTATTAGGGGCTATTATTCCGGGTCAGAGTGGACCCGGGAGCAATGGCAATGAAGGGGTTATTCACATCCCTGGAGCCTCATCATCAGATCGTGTAGGGTCATATCCAGGACTCTCATAGTGGGGGTCTAACCACTCTGCAGAGGTGCAGTCGGTGTATTCTACAGCCCCAACCGACTGGGTAATAGACAGAATTAATGTCAAAACAGTTTCCTTTCAGATAATTCAGTTTAGCATAAGTAGGCAGTTTAGATGTCAAAACAGTTCTATTTTCAACAATTCAGTTTAGCATAAATATGCAATTTAATTGCGAAAATCAGTAACGTTAAGAAACCATGGTTTTGTTTTATTTAACCCATAGATAGGGCCCTTATCAGGTGCTACCACTCCGGGCCAGATTGGACCAGGGAGCGATGGCAACGAAGGGGTACTTCACATTCCCTAAAGCTCCAGCATTCCTGTAACTTCACCATCAGATTGTTTAGTGTAATATCCAGGACATTTATTGGGGGGATCTTACTCTTCTGCAAAGAGGCAGTCAGTGTATTCTACAGCCCCAGCCGACTGGGAAACTGTTTTTGGCATTGAAACTGTAATGTCTGAGATGGAATTGCTTTGGCAATTAACTGAAGTGTTTTGACATTTAACTATTTGTAAACAAAAATTATACTTTTTTTTATATCATACATCTTCATTGATGCATCGGGATGGGTCATCAGTGATGTTTCCTTTGGGTTCATGGGGGGTTTCGGATCTTGCAACATCAGACTCCCTCACCCAAATGACCAAGTTGGTATTGATCTTACTCCAACTCCCATCCCGGCAGCTAACCTGCGCATCCACACTTTGAGAAAAAAATGACCACAGAAATGGCTCTATATATAATGTTGTAACAGACAATCAGAGCTAAGCTCTTCTGATGACTTCTAAAACTTTCCGTTAACAATACTAAACTAAATATTAAATACTAATACTAAACTAAATTGTCTGAAATCTAATTCTGCGTTAAATGGCCCGAAAAGTGTTGATACGCTTTAAAAGAAAATTACCAATCTCATTATATATATATATATATATATAAGGATTGGCGTTTGAGTCAACCGGGTTTCGATCCCAACTTCGGGAATCTAGCCTGTATAGCCACACTGAGGACTGGCGTTTGAGTCAACTGGGTTTTGATCCCAGCTTCAGGAATCTAGCCTGTCTAGCCACTCCGAGGATTGGCGTTTGAGTCAACCGGGTTTCGATTCCAGCTTCGGGAATCTAGCCTATCTAGCCACACTGATGATTTCTGATAGAACGAAACAGATCTGTCTTTGGATGACAATATATATATATATATATATATATATATATATATATATATATATATATGTAACCGAATTACAGCAAAAATGACACATCAATAACCTTAAATTGCTCTGACATAGTCTATAACAAAATTTTCGTTGAATTTGCAACCGCATGATAATTTTAAGGGGGTCAGGATTTTTCTTGAATGTCATTTCTTTTGATCAAAATTCTCGTTAAAATGAAGATTATGATATGCTTATTAGCATCCTCATCCTCATCATCATCATCATCAACGTGGCGTACCACTATCACAGATTTCCCTGACCCTCTCTCACCACTTGTCCCTATCGTCCCTCGCTCCCGGAAGGTCTTCCATACTACATCCAGTAGAAGTACAGAGCTGTTGTATATGTTCTAGCCTGTCACCCTATCCTTGCTCATCTGTGTGAACGCATCCTCAAAAGCAGTGTCCTATATGTCTTGATCGTCTAATTTGGATGGTTTTTGAGATGGGGGGTAAGTGATCGTACAACTGTTTTTTTGTGGGATGTTGCCTCCCGAATTTGTTCAGTACAGCTCGTAGCATTCTTGTGCAGATGCCTTCAAGCTTTTGCTCTATACGCTTTGTCAGTGTCCATGAGGTGCATCCATATAGCAGTACTGACACAACCGGTGCATGGAAAAAACGGCATTTTCTTTAGTAGGATAGGTCTGGCTTCCATCTGGCCGATAGCCTATCGATAGCTATCCATGACTTCGTTAATCACATACAGATGTCATTTTCTGTAGATGAGAAACTGCTTCCGATGTAGGTGAACTTGTCCACAAGTTTCAGAGACCAACCGTTTAGTGTGGAGATGTTGCTTAGACTTCCTTAATTAAATAGATTGTTGTTAAAACAGGAAATGAGTATGTTTTTTGGATATCTTGTCAATTCAAATTAAAGAAATAATTGTTCAATGATTACATGTTTTTTCGGAATTACTCTGTGATTTTATCTAAAGATCAAGTAATATTCCAAACTTTGTTTACATATAACTTTTATGCATGTTCTTGGAATCTAGATTACTTTAGGAACAAATAATTTACAATTTGTGGCCTCTGCTGATCCCCTAAGATAATTTATTTTCATAAGAAATGTCTTGCTGCCTCTCCAGGATTTATGCCTTGTAAGGTAGTGACTCATTTATCACGTCTAGTATTTTTTAATAGTTCTATCTATATTATTCTAAACTTTTCGCCGTGCTCCTAAACTGCCTTCTTGCATATTCTTCTCTCGACCGACAAATATAACTCATTTCGAATATATTGTTAATACCTGACCCTGTTAGCATTTCACTTCCTTTTTATGACCATGAGAAAATCCTTCTCTTTAATCTCTATGGGTAAAAAAGGACCGTCTGGGCTCTGTAACTTTAGTAAAACAACCAGTCTATGAGAAGATATAAAAATTCAGTTGAAAACATCTGGAGGGTTATTAGTGATAATCTATGGCACGCTAGGTCAACATTCTTTTGTTATCAGCTGATCAAAAGAATGTGATCTTTCACCACTAAAATCAAACCATGTGTTGGTCGGTCAGTGGTAGTCTTTTAACTGAAGTGTTTGTCACTCAACACGTTGAGATCGAGGAAAGTATCCATTATATATACCCCACAAGACACCAACTGTACGGCCACCTGCCCCCTATCACGAAATCTATTCAAGTTAGGCGAACCAGACATGCAGGACATTGCTGGAGAAGCAGAGATGAACTCATAAGAGATGTACTCTTATGGATCCCCACACACGGCCGCGCAAAAGCAGGACGACCAGCACGAACGTACATTCAGCAGCTATGTGAGGATACAGGTTGTTGTCCTGAAGACCTACCTAGGGCGATGAACGATAGGGAGGAGTGGCGAGAGAGGGTCAGGGATATCCGTGCTGCCAGCACGATATGATGATGATGATGATATATATACGGGGATGAGTTTTATAAAACATTGTGTTAAGGAAAATTCACCTGAATTCAACGTAAAAGATCTTAGACACCCAATTTCAAATCAACTTACTATTGAGTTGATATGCATTAATTCATAAAAAGCCGCAAGATATTTGAAGCCCAATACGAGCAAAAGAGTGTGAGAAAATTATGAATGATTTGTTAATTTTCCAATATCCTCCATGGCCCGGATTTTCTTGTCTGCCACTCGGATTTGCTCATTATGGATTCTGTAGCCACGGTAGCAGCTATATCACTGTCCGACCTTCTGTCTGTCTCTGTCTTTCGGTATATATATGTATATATATAAGCGAATAATAAGCGAATTAATGTCTTATATATATATATATATATATATATTAGACATTAATTCGCTTATATATATATATATGTATATATATATTGTCATCCACAAATATACTATTTCGTTGTATCACAACTCTTGAGAGTGGCTAGACAGGTAGGACGCTTGAAGGTGGGATCGAAACCTGCCCAACTTTACGTTAGACTTAATATCATACCGCTCTACCAACAAGCGTACCACGTCAGCTCGGGAATTATAAGGCATTAAGTAGTAGCTTTCGTTTTGTTTACATTTATACCTTACCGGATACCAGAGTGCTCAATTCGTTCGAAGTGCTTTACATTATGCGAGTGGAAGCCGTAAATTCCTTCGCCAGAGTGCTCAATATATATTAGAAATTATTTTGATTATTATCCTTTCTTAATCTCTTTTGAAATTCCATTTTCGTATATATATATATATATATATATAAGTAAGATGGCCGACTTTAGTGGAAGGCAACCCAAAGAATCCTTTTTCAATAGCTACTACATCGAGATTTTGGCAAGGGTACTACTCCTTTATTTGGATTACTCGAGTTACCCTTGATCCGTACTTTATAATGCTGAGTTTAAAGCAAGGAAGCATCAAGTACCAATTTGTGAGTCTTTGGAATGACACAACCTGGGATTGAACCCTGATCTTTCAGAGTAATGGCGAACACTCTAACCATTACGCCAATGGGCAAGTTGATATACATATATATCTTAAGAGAATGACAATACCACCGATGAAAACAAACCTTCTAAATTAGTTTCAGTTTTAAGTTTTAAACATTCAAGTTAAAGATTATAAATATAATAAGCTTTATCGTCATTTTTTGCATGTTATTTTATTCAGCAGTCACCAAACATCCTAAAAACTCATATATATATATATACCTTTAAGAAAAACAAAACCGGCCACATTAGGATTATAAATTTATTTCCATCCTGTTATGGGTATTGATATGAATCAATAACACCAAAAATTACAGAACTTCCTCAGATCTAATGGATAAAATAATTACTGTCAGAATAGACACAGGAGGAGAGCGTGGGAGGCTGTAGAAGAGGATTGAAGAGGTTCCTCCTCATTTACTCACTTCCAGTTTTTCTTTTTTATTACCGGTTGGAATCACTGTAATATAACTGGACTTATATTCAAAACTCACTGTCTACAGTAAATCAAATTTTTCAATTTTATAATTCTAAATACATTTCAACGTAAAACTCAAGATTTAATAATAGTTTAGGGAATTACAACATTTCTTAATAACCTTACGTAAAGATTACAGTAATTAAAGGAATTATTGCTCTGTGATGTCAGTTACATTGAGCTCTTTACAAGGAAAATTTAGATGTTCATAGTTGAATGATTTTTGTCCTGACGGAATTAATCCCAACTCCGGTGTAACTGGACTGGATAATATATATATATATATATATATATATATATATATATATATATATATATATATATATATATATATATGTATATTAAGAGATAGAGTTCTTCTTGCAAATACCGCTGTTGAATAAGCTTGAATACACAACAAAAGGAATTTTTTGTACGTGAACACGGATAATTTTAATCAAATGGTTCGATATGCTATTGACAATCACCGAATGGAAATCTGATCTCTGGTATAAAATAAAACGAGGATTCTTCTAGGCTGTAGCCGTGTGTGTACTACTGTATAGATGATTATGACTTTCGCGAAACGTATGAAGAAGAAAAAAGAGAGATCTGCAAAGATCTGTGCGCTAGTTTCAACAACTCTAGAAAGGAGCAGCCAACAAAAACGCACCCGTACGATCATTAATCTCCCATGTCATCAACTAAACTGCTAAGATGAACCAGTTATGCTGAGTAGTTTTGAAGAATTAAAGACGAAATCATAGGTGATGTTCTGTTATGGACTCCTATACACGGGAACACCAGTGTTAACCAACCAGCAAACACTCCCATTCATAATCTCTGTGCTAGTGTGTTGCACATTAACTGATGGCGTCAATCAGAGATTCTCTGTCCAGGACGCTTATGGGAAAATAAGCGGAAGCAGTCACGTGATTGAACGGAAACATATGAGTATTACGAAATGATATATGCAGATACCCACGTGCGATACGGGCAGTGTGGGTCTTGCGTCAGACTCAGCTTGCGGTCACAAGAGATACGGTTAGTCACGGAGATCGGTAGAGAGTGGCTGGGCGCTTCGCTGGGGCAGTGTCCCAAAGAGCGGTCCACAGTGGGTCCCCGGATATGTACCCCAGTCAGGAAGCGGAAGAAGTGCAAAGTGGGGCCTAGAATATAACAGCGTGATATAGTCAAGAGAAGAAGTTATGTGTCAATATGTCAGGTTGTCTTCGTCTCCTTTTGTCTCCATTTCTCTTCGTCCGTCTGTCTCTTTCACCTACCGAAAATTGACTCCTTTCAAGAATAAAGTGTGAGCGTTATATTTTTGTATACAGAGTTTGATGGTCGTTCTTTCATGTATGCATATTCATTCCCTTTGGCTGCATCACATTTGATTATATTTGGTGCGTAATAACCAGCCTTGTTTCATTTTTTGAAAAAAGGGGACCATAGGATGATTTCAAACCTAAGGTTATACCTGGACGATCAAGGACGCAGCCGATGAAGAACTTAATGAATAAAGAAAAAGAGGGAGAATGAATGGAAAACGGACAACTCAGGAATGAAAAGAAAAGAAAGAAAAATTGTGATGGAGGAAGAAACGAAAATGTAAGAGAAAAAGAAAAAGAAAAAGCTCGAAAATGCCTCCCCCAAAAAAACTTGAAGAAAAGAAGGAAAACCAAGAGAAAATCGAAGACAGAAAAGGAATTCAACACATCAAGGAAATCGGAAATGAAAAATCTGGAAAGAATCTGAAAAAAAAGAATCACTACTATCTCGGTGTAGGTATATTGCTCATTCCAAGAAAAAATTCTTTCTGTGTATAGTTAAAATAAGTTCGTGTCGATGAAATTTAGCTAATTACGAATGAAAAGAGATTTGATTTGTATCTGTCTTTCAATGTTTTAAGAATCACGTCCAATAGAATTTAAATTATTACGAAAGAATTATGGGTTTTCGGACTATCGTCTTCATCTTTATTGTTATTTCCACAACGTTTCGGCCGATATGTCCTCAGGCCTTCTTCAGGTTTTTGTCGAACTCGGGGTACATCAAGGAAATTCAAACTACGTTCATTATTGAATCCACAGGGGTCACCAGGTCTGATTCCGTTTGCCAAAACCGGGTACATGTGTTAAGTATTCCTGTATTGTTACTCGACTGCAGTCAGGATTGAACCTGCAACCTCCAGTTGATTATCTCCTTAGAGCTAAGGGAAACAACGCCTATAACTGTTACGCCGTGTGTCCTGCAGGACAATTCAGAGTGAATTTTTGGGACTTATAAACAAAATGTTCTTACTACTATTATGTAGGATTTATTTTTTACCTGTGCTCATATCTAAATATTTTTTTAATCTAGCCTTCTTAATTATTGTTTTCCATATTGTATTCACGAAAACTATTCAAGTTAGACCAGCCAGACATGCAGGACACTGCTGGAGAAGCAGGTACGAACTCATAAGAGATGTACTCTTATGGACTCCCACATATGGCCGTGCAAAAGCAGGACGCCCAGCACGAACATACATTCAGCAGCTATGTGAGGATACGGGATGTTGTCCTGAAGACTTGCCTAGGGCGAAGGACGATAGGGAGGAGTGGCGAGAGAGGGTCAGGGATATCCGTGCTACCAGCGCGACATGATGATGATGATGATGATGATGATATTGTATTTAACTCTATACTTGGTCTACTCAGCAGGTCATTGTAGCCCAACATATGTGCTGATTCCTTAAGGCGTCTAATCCTCAAATGTTCAGAAAATAAAAAATCTGAATATGAGCACAGGTAAAAAAAAAAAAATCATACATTATAGTAGTAATTCTCGTCAAATAAGAACATTAAGTTCATAAGAAATTTAGACAACTATTACGAAAGAAATTTGGAAACAATTTTACATGCCCGAGCTGATATCGACCACTAGTAGATTTTGGTTTACAGGAAATAGAAGGAAAGGTAAGAGAAAGAAGAAAAAGAGAGAAAATAGAAGGGAACGTGTGAATAAAACAGAAAATAATGTTTCTGTGATACGCCAAAAAAGAATGACAGTTTTAATAACAAGGTTCGCATTGTAAAACATTAGAACTTTAACTTTTCATGAATGGACCTTGTTAGTGAATAGAAAGTGCACGTTTTTTTAATAACGTAAAATTATTTTTATGAATGAAATTTTGTAGTTAGTCGTGAATACCTATAGTGACATACTAATTTTAATATTGGTATTTTTTTTCTATTGTATCTTTTGATCCAAGCTCCGAAAGATCCGGGCAACTATGATACGTTGTCGAGGGAATGCTCATATACCTTTGGATTCGTGGTTAGATGAGTGAGGTGGGGTTTGAGACGGAAAGGTTGTTGGAATTCGGAAGCGTTTTTCAAGTTATGGGATCGAAAATTTGGGGTACTGGTTGAAGCCATACCATGTTTTGAGAAGGTCTTGCCTCTGGAGAGGAGTCGAGAATTTTGGGGTACTGGTAAAAGGCTAGATCAGCGTTTTGGGGGTCCGGTTAGAGATCAGATTATTGAGTTAATTGAAGTTGTAACATTTAGCATCCTTGTGTTTACGTGTTGAAGAGGGTAATTTGAAACTGGGGAGGTGCCCGTGGTGCAAAGGTTATCGTGATAGGAAATGGACACGGCGAAACGAGTTCAAATCTTGGACGAGGCTGATTGCATTTCACATAGCACTAATACCCTTGGGAAAGGTATGAATCCAATTATTCTCCCTCCAGCTATGGGTAAATAGTAGGACAGACTAGGTTCTTCAGCCTTGGTGAGGCAACTAGTCTAGGAGAAGGAAAACTCTGAATTCAAACTCCACTTAAAAATTGACCTTGTGTCATATCCTGCCCGAGCGGTTGGGTAAATACGAATTTGAAATTGGTGATAGAAAATTTAAGGAGTATGTTTGCAAAACATTAACGTGTCTCGTAGTATACACAGGAAAATCAGAGACTCGGTTTCGTATCGTATTTGAGAGAGAAACATAGATGAACAAATAGATAAATAAATAAAGTAACCGCGTTACCCATTGAACAAGAAAAAAGGAAATTGACACACAGGCACCGGGAAAAATTATGGCAAAAGAAAATAGAGTCGATGAAATCATAAAAGGTTTTAGTTGCTTAAGAAAAAAACCAACAGGAAATTTTATTTCACCTTTCGAAGCGAGCAAGATACTACAGTGGTTTCGTTTTGGTCGGAATAGGAAAATAGGAAGATACTTGTTGAAAAAGATGGAAAAGGGTAGGCACGAACCAATGTTAGCTTAGTTTATCTGTAAGAAAAGAGGACAAATGTTATGTTTTGGCCTTCGACCCGGCCCCAAAAAATGCTATTCCAAGGTGATGCACCGGAAGGAAGTGACACATTCCAATGGCCAGTAATCGAAAGAGATCGCGTGGGAGGATTAAGGCTTATAATATGGGACAAGGTGAGGGTCCCACTGTGCCAATACAGACGGATGCACCGGAAGAGAGTGACCTCTGAACTGCATGACAGATATTTCTGCTTGATGGCGATTAAACATTCGATTTCAAAGATCCAGTGGGCGATCGTGTGGGCGTTGAATTATTATTTAACTCAGTTGAGTTCGAGTCCAAGAAGCAGTTGCCAGTAGAATTCTAGACACCTAGAGACCAGATGTGGTAGGGAAAGCCACACCCGACCAAGGGGGCCTTCTGGAACACCGATGGAGTGGATCCCAGCATCAGGAGAATAAGAAAGACACAACGTAACGGTCATAACAGTGGGGTCAAAATATTACAATTTATGTTTGGTTTCCAGCCCCCTCTCACATGCAACCCTTGAACAACCCTTTCGAACCCTTGCAATAAAGTGAGAGGTAAAATATTGTTAAAGAAGTCTTCCTGCGTCTTCTTTCCTGTGTCTGTTATCATTGCGTCGGTATGTATCCAGCATATATATGTATATGTGTTTATAAGCATATTTATTATGTGGGTATGCAACACACAGAATGCGTAATTGTACAAAAAAAAAAAATTATGTGCTTATGAAAATTATTACTGTGAAAAGAAAAAAAAAAGAGAATTGAAATCAAACAAAGAAAAAAAAGAGATATGGTAACTCATCATTAAAAGAAAGCAAGATTTTTTTAAAGGTTTGGTTTCTTTATTTAATGGCATATCAACTCTTTGTAGGTTATTAAATGCCGAAGCCATTCTCCTAAAAGAACAGTGGTGGTACTATTTAACCCATAGCTGGGAAGATAAGGGGGTTCATACCTTTCCCAAGGGTATAGATTTTTTGGAAGTAAAAGAATAACGAAATGAAGAAAAAAAAAGGGAAAAGAGAAAGAAACACTTTATACACACCCTTTTATGAAAGAAAAGAAAAAGAAAAAAAAAGAGACATTTGCTAAAAATAGAACTGTCATAAACATGAACTTTTTTTTCTGAACATTTTTTGACAAATTTTTAGTTATGTACTTTTTATTTTATTTTAGGTTGGACATTTTGCTTTGACGATTGCATTTTGACTTGTAATGTAGTTTTTTTTTTTAAAATTCTCTCCAACTGCTGAGAAGCTTAAAAGCGAATAATTGTTTAAATTTAAGACGACATTTTTGAATTTTTTCCCTGACCCAATTCGTGAAATTTTTCTAAGCCATGGATGTGAAGGTTTGATTTTGGTTTTGATTTTTTGGGAAGGTGAAATCGCTGGAAGCAATAATTGATTAAGAAGAAAATCAATTGCTGATAGATGTTTTATCACAGTGTATTTCGGTTGCATGCATTGCAATTTATAATACCATTTCGAGGTATTAGTTCGGGGCCATAGTTATATTGCTGTTAAATTTCTGGAAATCCCCCAGTTACTCTTGGTAGGATCTTGTAGAATGGATGACTGGTTTATGGTCATAAAGAATATGTGTTGCTGGAATGGCCAGGGTCACGGGGTTTGTGATCAGGATTTTGGGAACAAAGACATTGATCCCATAATGTTTTTAGTTTCCTAAAAATTTTCCTAGGAATTTCAGAGGAAGGCCTTATGGTGTTTTTTTGTTTTTTTTTCAAATAGGATATGTAATTGTGTGGCAGTTTTGATGTATACATCTAGGATAGCTAACCGCAGTAAGAAAAAATGAAGAAATAATTCAGATTAAAACAACAGCCGATTGTCACACGATGAAAAGGTCGCTTTTTCAGATGTGTAAAGTTTGTATTTTTGCTATTGCTGTCTTTGAACATTCTTTTAAAGATGTGGGTTTAAATAGAGATGCAGAGGGACGGGAAGCAAATGTACACAGGTAGAAATTTAAAAAAATAAGGTGGGGGAGAATTGTTGCCGATTGACCCTTGACTGTGCCGTCAATTAGAGATTCTCTCCACATGACACATCTGAGAAAATAAGCAGAAGCAGTCACGTGATCATATTTGCCAACCCCTCCGCTCGGGCAGAATGTGACACAAGGTCAATTTTTAAGCGAAGTTTAACAGGTTTGAATTCAGAGTTTTCCTTCTCCTAGACTAGTTGCCTCACCAAAGCTGAAGAGCGTAGTCTGCCCTACTATTTACGCATAGCTGGAGGGAGAATAATTGGATTCATACCTTTCCCAAGGGTATTAGTGCTATGTGAAATGCAATTAGTCTCGTCCAGGATTTGAACTCGAGTCGCCGTGTACATTTCCTAGGACGGTAACCATTACACCACGGGCACCTCCAGCAGTCACGTGATTGAAGGGAAATGTGTGAGTGTTATGAAATGATATATGAAGATGCTTACGTGAGATACGGTCAGTGAGGGTATTGACTCAGTCTCAGCCTGTGGCCCAAAGAGATGCAGTCAGTCACGGGAGCGCTAGCGAGTAGCTGGGCGTCTCGGGGTGGCAGCGTTCTACAAAGCAGCCAACAGTGGGCTTCCAATTTAGTGCCCCTTGGCTGAGAAGCAGAAAAGTTAACAAGTGGGACCTTGAAGATAACACAGCGTGATATGGTCTAGAAAAGAAGAAGTTATGGGTCAATATGGCAGTCTTTATTCGTCTCCCTCTGTCTATCCATCTCTCACACATCTACAGAAGCTTTGACTCCAAGAAGAATAAAGAGATTTATATTTTTATAAAGAAGTGTTATTTTCATTCTTCCTCCATGCCTGTCCATTATTCATCTCTTCATTATATGGTATGGCTGTATAACACGAACGCTGGACGTCGTTTAAAAGTTTTACCATGAGTGATAACTGATAGGGATGGATGGCGCGGGTCAAAGGAATTCGTGGTATTGATGATGATATATATATATATATATATATATATATATATATATATAAATGCCTCCATAAAGTAGCTTAAAAATGGCAAACGGTCAAAAAAATTATTTTTCATCATTCATCTCTTCATTATCTGGTATGGCTGTATAACACGAACGCTGGACGTCGTTTAAAAGTTTTACCATGAGTGATAACTGATAGGGATGGATGGCGCGGGTCAAAGGAATTCGTGGTATTGATGATATATATATATATATATATATATATATATATAAATGCCTTCATAAAGTAGCTTAAAAATGGCAAACGGCCAAAAAAAATATTTTTCATCATTCATCTCTTCATTATCTGGTATGGCTGTATAACACGAACGCTGGACGTCGTTTAAAAGTGATAACTGATAGGGATGGATGGCGCAATCAAAGGAATCCGTGGTATTGATGATGATATATATATATATATATAAATACCGCCATAAAGTAGCTTAAAAATGGTACTATTTACCAACCCCTCCGCTCGGGCAGGATATGACACAAGGTCAATTTTTAAGCGGAGTTTAACAGGTTTGAATTCAGAGTTTTCCTTCTCCTAGACTAGTTGCCTCACCAAGGCTGAAGAACCTAGTCCGTCCTACTATTTATCCATAGCTGGAGGGAGAATAAGGGGGTTCATACCTTTCCCAAGGGTATTTGCCCGAAAGTGAACGTAATAGCGCGACTGGAGTACGAACTCGCGTACTACGATTCCGCAGTTCATCGCTTTAACCATTACACCACGAGGACACCCCCAAAAAAGCTTAAAAATGGTAACGGTCAAAAAAATTATTTTTCATCATTCATCTCTTCATTATCTGGTATGGCTGTATAACACGAACGCTGGACGTCGTTTAAAAGTGATAACTGATAGGGATGGATGGCGCGAGTCGAAGGAATTCGTGGTATTGATGATATATATATATATATAAATGCCTCCATAAAGTAGCTTAAAAATGGCAAACGGTCAAAAAAATTATTTTTCATCATTCATTTCAATAAGACTTTTATGTTAATGTTTAAAAAGTTAACATAAATCAGCCCTTGGCAAATATGAAATCGTTAATATTTTTTACCCACAGGTACCTTGTATTTTTCGCCCATATATATTCTACTCTACGTATCAAACATTTAATATAATAATAGCACCATGTAAAATAAAACAATCAGAATCATTCCTGCTATAGATAAATTTATTGCTCGAAACACTCATTTGATATGTGTAAACATCTCTCTTTATGTGACTTTTTTTTTTTTTAGAAAGAATCTTGTTTTCATTGTTGGAGCCATGGTTAACTTGAATTGCACAGCCGAAGTGTTTATTACTCTTTTCAGATGAGTCATGTCTTTTACTGAATTCTCCTCTCAGTAACCGTCAATCACAATGACAAATTTTCCATACATGCGTAACACACACACACACACACACACACACACACACACACACACACACACGCCCCCTATATATATAGAGAGAGTGTTATTACATGAAAACTCAAAACTGGTTAAGTTGTGATAATAAATTTATTTCGGCGGAGAATATTACTCTACTCACCGTCTCATCAGATGACTTTTTACATGCTCTACTTGAAGTCGTAGAACAGCAAATGTGGAATTACAGTTCATATGTCTACGGTGGTGTAAAAAAGGAAGAATTTTAAAATTCTCAGGCGAGGGCCGAATAGCCATACTTCGAGCATACACATAGATATATGATATTCCTCATATATTCTATACAAGAATAATCCACACCAACTGTCTTCGGACGCTGACTGAATATTACGAATATATATATATATATATATATATATATATATATATATAGGTTTCTGAAGCCAAATATGGAAAAAATTTTAACGATTTTTAATCGATAGATTAGTCCTTTTTCCAAAAAATTAAGATAAATCTAAATTTTCCTGATTAGCTCAATTATTCAAGCACTTTATCATGAATTCATCCCAATATGAGTGAACAAAAAAAAAAAAAAGACAAAGAATATATCATTTGCTTAAAGCCAAAACCAAGCCAAAAATATTTCCGAAATGATTGAAGTTTCACTATCAACCCCACCAAGCCCGGACCATAATCTTCTTTATTACGCTATTTGAGGCTTTTTAGAAAACAAAAAAAAATGCAACTACCCATCCACATATTGGTTCGCTTAAAACGGCCATTGAGGAGGCATGGAATAAAATGTCTGATGAATTTATTTTGAAGTCATGCAAATCATTTTGAAGACCTGTTGATACAATAATTGAAAAAAATGATGGCCATATTGAGTAAATTTACTGTTTTGTATATATTTTCTACTTTTGTTATTAATTTTCTAAAATTAAAATTAATCTTATTTAATAATAGAATAATCATCACAATATTCCTAATTTTGCTTCTGCACCCTGTATACACACACACACACACACACACACACACACATATATATATATATATATATATATATATATATATATATTGATGTGGACCCAAAGTTGGTAGCACGGAAAGAAAAATACGGAACACGGGTAAGAGGTAAGAAAGATATATTAACAAAAGTTACAAAGGATAGTGTTCAATATTGGTAGTCGTACTTCTCGTACACCCACACTATTACTACTTTATTAGGTGACAAGACAACTAGTAATATAGTGCTGGAAGAGTCGATGATACAGGTAAGTTTCGGTCTCACAACATATATATATATATGCTTCCCCACCGGGTGGTTGATCTATCTAGCGAAGGAATTAACTGTTACCATTTGTGTAATGGAAAGCTCTTAGACTGAATTGAGCTCGCAGGAACCGTTAAGCATCTATTTGAAAAAATACAAAATGTGATACATATGCGTTAAATCCCTTCGCTTACGCTGACTCTCCTTGTGGCAATAAGGTTGAATATCCGGCTGGCGTAAAAGTCAGCTGGGTTTCGTTCCCAGCTTCGAGAATCTCACGTGTCTTGCCACACTGAAGGGTTGTGATACATCGAAACAGTCTGTTGATGACAATATATATATATATATATATAAATAAAAATTGATAACAAGGTAATCCAAGTAGAAGGAGAGATTTATAGAGAAGCAAAGTCGACAATATAGCGTTTCAGTTCCGGTGAACACTCATCAGGTCTATGAGGGATGGTATTAGTGATGATAATTCAACAACGGATGTTTAAAAGTGCGAAATACAAAAACCAAGGAAAAATTATAACAAGAAAAAGTTGGCCGTTTTATTAGTGAATCAGCGTTTGTATTAATTTCCTTTAATTAAACGGTTAACTTTTTCTTGTTATACAAATATTCCCTAGGTTTTTGGATTTTCCACTTTTAAACATCCATCGTTGATTTAACATCACTAATATCATCCCTCATAGTCCTGATGATGGCTCATCAGAACCGAAACGCTATAGTGTCGAATTTGCTTCTCAATAAATCTTTCCTTCTACTAGGATTACCTTGTCATCAATTTTTCTTTATACATTGTCGGATTACACACCTTTTTTTACTTCCCTATATACATATATATATATATATAATAATCAAATATAGGATAAGTCACCCACCAGAAACAAGTTGTCTATCAGTGGAAAGTTTAATTTCTTGGTATTAGAGCCGATTCCAAATTGCATTTCCTGCTGTTACTTTGTTTGTAGGCCTGTCAGAAATAAAAGAATGATCAATGATAATTGCACAGTTCGTATATGAATAAATCCCGTCCATCAAAATGTTTTTGTAGCCACTGATGTTAGGTATTAAAACAGTGCTAGTACGTGAACATTAACGATTGTTTATGATTAAAAGGTAACTGCCGTTTTCTTTTCTCTTGAAAGAGTAGTGGAAAACCTCTTTTCTTTCCATCCATAAGAGAATCTTCGAGCCAATGTCTTTTGCGAGGAACACACTTACTAAATTTTTTGCTACAACCCCGAGATGATGTTGAATAGTGACCTGTCAGATTTACTGAAAGGGTTTTTTTTGCTCGCAAAAAATGTGATCAGCTTTTCTATGTCTCTGTAAACCACCTTTTGTCGTGCGTTAGAAAATTCTTTTTGCTGTTCACTAATATTACAAGTGAACCTCTGCATGGCTTGATTTAATCCATTATAAGCGGATAAAAACTAAATCCATACTACACGTTGTCGTTCATTCATTCTCCTTAACCAAGGTGGGTTTGCTAGTGGATTTTATAGTATGCATCAACAAATGTTCAGCGATAAGATTTACGGAAAACCTGCTTGGTATTTATAGCTACGCTAACTACTCGTAAACCATTCTTAAAAAGAAAATACAAATCAGGATGGTCTCTTGAAGTGGTATATTTTTACTGCAGATCTAAATATATTGTCTTTGCATACAAATTGTTACCTATAGCAGTAAAGGGTTTTCGGACTATTGTCTTCATCTTTAGTGTTAGTTCCACAAAGTTTCGACCGATATATCCTCCGGCCTTCTTCAGGTGCTTTTTGAACTCAGGAACCATCACGGAACTTCGAACTATGTCCTTTATTGAATCCAGGGGGGTCGTCTGTTCTGATTCCGTTAGCCATAACCGGGTACAAGTGTTAACTATTCCTGTATTGTTACTCACCTGCAGTCAGGATTGAACCTGCAACCTCCAGATTATTGTCTCCTTAGAAGCTTTAGGAACCAACGCCTACAACCGTAACACCGTGTGTCCTGTTGGACAATTCAGAGTTTAAGTTTATAAGTCCCAAATATTCACTCTGAATTGTCCAGCAGGTTGCAGGTTCAATCCTGACTGCAGGCGAGTAACAATACAGGAATACTTAACACTTGTACCTGGTTATTGCTAACAGAATCAGAACGGACAAACCCCGTGGATTCAATAAAGGACATAGTTCGAAGTTCCGTGAAGGTTCCCGAGTTCGACAAGCACCTGAAGAAGGCCCGAGGACATATCGGTCGAAACGTTGTGGAAATGACAATAAAGAAGAAGACAATAGTCCGAAAAGCCTTAATGATAAAAATCGTCAAGCTTCGTCACAGAAATTTAGACAACTAATATAGCAGCAAATTATGTTAAAGTGCCATGCAATCGAGACACCAATTTCCTGTTCTTTCAGGCTGAAGAAAATGCAGAAGGATGACCAAATATTGCAATCACCAGCAACTATTCCATTTTCTCATGGGTTACCCTAACTATTTTCATATATTCTTCATCAACTATTTTATCGGGATTAGAAATGAACTGTGCATATATTTCTTCAGCTTTTCTAACAAACTTTCTGCTAAATTACTATTTCTACCTGGAATGTTTAAATCATATTTATCTAAATAAATATTCTTTGTTCGCTGTTGATTTTCAATATAAGATACAGGCGTATAAGACATATGGGTTTCCAATGCATCTGCAAGAAGTAATATATTTCATGCAAAATCCATTTCGAAATTACCTATACGGGTTCTAATAAGTGCATTTAAACTGTTTATATTTGACACTGTTTTATGGACATAGAACTCATCTAGAATATCTGATAATCCTGTTTTTTTTTCGCATAAGATTATCCACGTACCCCCCAAAAATCATATCAGTTTATAGTCCTTCAATTTTCAACGCCACCGATTTCAGAAAGCAGCTAGATTATTCATTAGCCACGACAGTTTGAAACTTCCGCCATATTGACTATCGAAAATGATAACAGAAGATATGCAGTTATGGTGAGCTAGCAAATACAGGAATATCAATATAAAATAAATAATATATCCGATGGATTTATATCGATGATAAGCAGAAAAAATTACTGTTGATCTCGCCTGCTGATTTCCTTTGGGCACCTTTTGCCTAAATCCTCACCACTCCGTTTGTGGAGATTCCAGCAGGGTGGAAACTGTCTACAAGATATATAGTTGACTTGCTGATTCGGAAAAATAGTCACAATGCTTGGGTTGGCCATGTTTAGAGGAATAAAGTTTTTTTCTCTTCCACAGGATCGTGGCAATGTTGAATCATAATCAGCCCTGCCCGAAGTATCTGATATATAGTTCCTTCCTAATGGGAATCACATGAGAAACAAATTTTTGCGGAGTTCGTTTGGGAGTCATATTTCATTCCAAGTGAGATGCCATGTCCCTCAAGGGTCAGTATGTTGTGGTCAACATTATCACTGTGTATTTACAAACTATTTCACACTGGCAGGATGTGACACAAGGTCACTTCTTAAGCGGTGTTTAATAGGTTTAAATTCAGAGTTTTCCTTCTTTTAGATTAGTTGCCTAAACAAGACTCAAGAACCCAATCTTTCCTCCTACTTACTCATAGTTGGAGAGAATAATTTCCCATAGTAGTAGAACTATGTGAAAGGCAATAAGCCTTGTTCAGGTTTTGAACTCGAATCGCCGTGTCCAGTTCCTACGACTACAACAATTACACCACGGTCAACATTATCTGTGGCCTACTTCACTAACTGACGTGAAACACTAACAAACATTTACAGGATAGCACAAGCACTTTGTTCAAATATTCATACGTTTTCTTATAAGCCGCTGTAACACTATGTAGGTGGTCTGCCAAGCAGACGATTCCTTAGTCTGTTTTGGCGCGAAACCAGACAAAGGGTTTTGGACTCGAGATCTCGGGTGACCGGAAGTAGGAAGGGAACACAAACAGAGAGTTGGACAAAGGAGCTGAAGGAAGGGCGTTGGCGAAGGGTGACGCGAGAGACCAGTCGACACCGGAGCAGAGAGACCAGTTAGATGAGATGAGGTCCAGAGCAGTGAGGGAAGACGAGTCAAGATGAGTCGGCATTCCAGTAGCGTTGTAGAATTTTCGCTAGAAATCCACGTTAGCATTAGTCTATATATGCTAACAGGAAATGCAGAGTGTTACATAACTCCTTGTCTTGCACTTTGAGTTAAACCCAAGCATATTGTTCGTTTGTTCTCTTTTTTCTCCCGCTCCCTCGATTGTATTTTTTGTAGCCAGAAAGAAATGTGCGATGCCCCCATCGGGACCACTGGTTGATCATCAGCCAAGAAGTGAAATGGTTCGAAGAAGTTGATGTAACGTGGGGGGCCGAGAGGGGGTAACGTCACACCGCAAAAGCCATATTGATGTAGTGAGTCTATCAGAAACCTGGAGTCGAAATGGGGATGCGTTTGTATAGGCTGCCCTAAAGGAAGAAAACACAAAACTTGCTCTAATAACTTGAACAATATCATGTCCCAACAATACCTTTTTTCTCTGTATTTTTACATGTCTCTATAATTCTCACGATATCATAAAATGAGGAGAAATTCTAAAGCGTCTTTAAAGGGGAATCTAATCAGATTGCTATCAATCAAAAAGGTCATTTATGCCTTTACGGCAAAATTCTAAAGGTTTTGATGCCGAGAAATCTTTGCGTTCAGTTTCAACTTTTTCTTTGTCATGGAGCGTTTTGGGGTGTAAAAAGTGTCTCCATGCTTAAGAAATGGTATTTGGTGGGTTGGGGATCTGGAAAATATGGTTGGATATGGAAAAGTCTCATATCACAAAGACACTGAGCGTCCGTAGTGTTATCCTGGCAACATTGTCATGTAGCAAAAACTATAACCAAGTTAGAACTCACGCAAATAAATGAATAAGATTTAAACCCATCACATATTTTTTATATTCATATAACATAAAAACTTCCAAAAGAAATTCTTAAAGAAGTGATTGAAAATTAATTAAAAGGAATCTTTTAGTTTGGTTTCTTTGTTTAATAGCATATCAACCTTTGTAGGCTATTTAATGCCAAAGCTATTCTCCTAGAAGGACAGTAGTGGTACTATTTAACCTATGGCTGGGAGGATAAGAGGGTTCATACCTTTCCCAAGGGTATTTGCCCGAAAGTGAACGTAATAGCGCGACTGGAGTACGAACTCACTTACTATGATTCCGTAGTCCATCGCTTTAACCATTACACCACGAGGACCCCCCCAATTTAATCAGAGTTTAGATAGTTGATGCTTCGGGATAATACATTTTTATTATTAATCATGATTCAAACTACATTTTCAACCATTCGCTTTGTAATATACTAGCTTAGCTGACGACGAAGTGTCTTGGATGAACTTGGCAGATTCAATATGGTCGCAAGATAACATCAACAAAGTGGTTTCACAGGAAAGAGAAAAAAAAAAGGATGATGGCGAGAATGTAATTTATTGCCTGTGGATTGAATGACACATATTTCCGTTCGCAGATAAGATCAACAAATTACCGGAAAAAAACGGAATTATGTTCTGATAACCAATCATAAACAGAAAATACGTGAGACTTGAGAGACAATAAAAGGTCAGTAATTTTGGACTGAAGGCAGACATTCGCTGGTCCCTCAAGCAAACCTGTCAGCTCCATCGTATGTGTTCTCCGGCCATCGCACTACTTCACAAAAAGGGTCCTCACCACAGAAGAAAAATAAGTGCGGACTGTATTCCTACTTACCACAAACGTTGCCGTCGAAGAATAAAGATATAAATTATATTTTGATATATCTACGAGTTCTTCGTTGTTTTTCAAGCGGTTCAATATACGACAGTTTGGTGTACATCGTCAACACTGTCACATTGTTTTATAAAGTAATCATACAGTATAGTTGAAGCCGTGGTTCTGATTGTAATTATATTTGTCCTAATATCAGAAAAATATTTTTTCATGAAAATATTCTTGGAGTTTTTTTCATATATTGTATACCATTTGGTTCTTGTGTTCAATGAATATGCCCATCATTTCAACCAAGTCTATTACTCCTCATCATTATATTCAAGTTATTTTAGGCTGTTTTTAAAAGCATTTTTGTTATAAACTAAGACCCTCACTTAATCTTGGTTTCTTCTCTATTGGTACATCTTTTTACTCATTGGATTATTTTTACTTATTTTAAAGTTTACTGCGCATATAAAATGGATTGATTAGTTGGTTGTTTGGAGTTTATGGCATATTGTTGTATATTGACCTTCGACCCGGCCAAACATACCATTCCAAAAGGATGCACCGGAAGGAAGTGACACATTCCGATGACAGTTATGAAAAGAAATCGCGTAGGCGGACATGCCTGAGAATATGGGACAAGGTAAAATCCCATGCTACAGTCATAGACTGATGCACCGGAAGAGAGTGTCCTGTGAACTGCATGACAGTTATTTCCGCTTGATGACAATCAAACATGCCATTTCAGAGATATTGAGTGGGCGATTGAACTATTATATAACTCGGTGAAGACAGGAAGTCAGTTAGTTTTAAGACCCGTTGGTGACAAGGTGTGGTAGAGAAAGCCAACACCCCCGTTGGTGACAAGGTGTGGTAGAGAAAGCCAACACCCCCGATTGAGTCTGGAGACCAGACCAGTTGGTGAGAAGATGCTGGAATGAGAACATGTCCCAGAGAGGCTGGGCCTCCAGGCCCCCGGTTGAGTAGCCCAGGAGAACGAGAACGGCACACGGTGATGTCCGGAGGGGCTTAGGAGGTCAATATGTTGCAGTCTTTGTTCAGTCTCTAAATCCCTCTCACACACAAACCTTTCAAATAAAGTGAGCGGTATATTTTTTTAAAGAAGTCTTCGCACGTTTTTATTCATTGCGTCAGTATGTATTTTGCATGTACATATGTATATATGCATATTTATTATAGATGTATACAACAATATCAACCTTTGTAAGTGTTATGGGGACATATCCTACCATACCCCAAAGATGGACTCGTCCAACCGAAACATACTCGCCGAGCTTAGTTTGTTCGGGGAAGACACCCTCTCTATTTTTTACGAAAAGAGTTGATCTACGTTGTTACTATTATTGGATTACTTATTGTTGGATTACTTGTTGAAAATTGTTGGATTACTTGTTGAAATTTGTTATCTCGGTAAGACTTTGTTTTTTTGTGACTTTGTTTGAACTTTAATTTTTTTTTTTCAAGTCTTACCGAGAACTCTTTGTTTTGTCGACTGACTTGTTTTGTTTTTGTCACTTGTTATCCGACTTTTTTGTTTTCATTGTTAGTCGGATTTTATTTTGTTGCCTTACTATTTACTTTTTGATTTTCAGGGGTTCTACCTGTTTTTAATTTTGTGTGGTGTCTCACTTGTTTTATTTCTTTTATTTGACATTCTTTTAAGTTAAACAGTGGAACCCCCATCCATACTAAGCTACGGTTGGAGGTTTAATCATACCCTCCTGGCTGCTATTATTTTTTCGCAGCCATGGAGGGGGCAACAACTCCAACTAATTCGACAAAAACACAAAGCCTGATAGGGGCAAATTGGCCTTCGTTGCCGATCCCCGCCGAATCCCAAGAAACAAATGATAGCCAGGACAGCCCAATACAGCCGGCTCAAAAAAGCCCCACAGCCTGGAAAGGCCAGCAGAGAGGACCGGACGATTACGAAAAGGACCGGGTGGGCAGATATGCCCAATACTTTAAGGGCAATGAGATACTGCCCATCCCGGAAATAGCAGACAAGATAATACCAAGAGTCCTCTCGCTGGTCGTTTCCGACCTTAAAACAAAAAGGCTGGTGGGGCTCAATAAAGATTCATTCGAAGAGCTGCTGAGGAAGTCAGGCATCCCATGCCAGTACTTCTGTAGAAAAAGTTTCGCCACATGGGATGTCCTGCTTCCCACAGAACAACAAGCGGACAAAACAGCCGAAAAAGTCATAATCACGAAGCACTTCAGGCTACAGCCAGAATATCAAGGCACCCGTAGGCTCCGCGTCACAGTCTGCAATGTCCCGGCCATTATTACTGGGGAGGTCCTGGCAGCATACTTAAGTGCCTTTGGCCAGGTTGAGGAGTTCAACCTCCTCAGATCCCCGGCCGGGACAGCCTACGGGGACTATGCCTTCCGGCTGTGCCTAACAAGGGATGGCTTCAAAGCCATCCCGGAGACGGTAATCTGCGGGGATCGGCAGATGATTGTGTTGGTGGAGGGAAGACGCCCCAGGTGCTGGGGGTGTAAACAAATTGGCCACATCACCAAGTTTTGCCCCCAGCGCCCTGAAAACAGAGAAAAGGCAACAACAACAACAACGGGGGACGCAGCGGCCACCACCACCAACACAGTCAACAAAGAAGCGGAGGCCAAGGGCCCGGGTCCAGCCCAGCCCAAATCCAATAATCAAGAGGGCTGGACGGAAGTGGCCAGAAAGAGGAGGGGGTCCCCTAAGCAGGGGGAAAAAAGCTCATCCCCTCCTCAAAAAAAGGCCCAAGCAGCAGCAGCAGTAGCAGTAGTAGCAGCAAAAGAAACACCAACACCAGAACCACCTGTAACTCCGGCATCAGCCACACCAGCAACACAGACTCCAGCAACGCCCGCACCAGTAACATCGGCACCAGCAGCATCACCCAGACCTGCAGCAACAACACCGAAGACATCTCCGAAAAAAGAAAAAAAGAAAAATAAAGCAAACGCCCCGGAAGAAATGGAAACCAACTTTAATTTGAAGAGGAGAAGGGACAGCGGGTAGGGGACCGCAAAAAAAATATGCCCCGAACAACCCAAGGCAGGTCCCTCATCTCAACCACAAAAACAACCAACTCCTCCACCTCTACCCCTACCACCCTTTCCCCCCTCAAATCCTACAACCCACACAACCACCTCATCAAATGTTCACCCTCTCACCCCAACAAGAACAGTGCCTCAAGAAATATCACCGACCCTATCAAATCCCACTCCCAAGGTCACAATCAGCAGACCGGTCCCAGCCCCTAAACTTAACCAGGACTCCATCTCTACCCTCACTCAGTCCCACTAGCATATCCTCACAAGAACTCTTCCCGGCAAAACGAAAACAAGACCCTCCTGCCAGTAAAAAAAAAGCAAATCGGCAGGAGGGCGAAAAAGAACTGACAATCACGCAAATACAGCAGGCAGCGGCTTTGTGCTCAGTAGAGCTGGAAGCAGTCGGTGACTTCCAGCTGCGAAAGGCACTAAAGCCGCTGCTGAGCTTGGAAAAAATACAAAACCTAAATGTTTCAAATCCAGTGAATTTTAGGAGTGCAGCCATGATGACCACTTTTGTCCGGTCAGCTGGCGACCGTACCAAGGGCGTATGGAAGTTCTTGAGTACGGTCTGTCAGACTGATACGGGCATAAAGCTGGCGGAGTTGGAGCACTCCTCCCTTAAAAAATGTATCCCTTTTTGTTCGGGCAGGGTCCCAATTTTGATTCACCCGTCCCTTTACAAGTCCCCAAAGCTGCGGTTCCCCATAGATGTCGGCGGAATCACCAGGGACAACCGGGTGACAACTGAACTCGGCACCGGTTCCCTGCATCAGGCTGTCGGCATCCTCACCCCGAAGGATTTCCGGCCCGTAGTCGACACTGAGTAAGGTAAGTGAGATTGATGGCTTTAAACCTTGCCAGTTTGAATGTGAGGGGACTGAGGGATTCAAGCAAGTGTGCGCGCTTGCTTGGTGAACTCAAGAACCTCGGAGTGGATGTTTCTGCAGTGCAGGAGACCCACTTCACTTGCGATGCCGACTGTCGGGTGCTGGAAAGCGACTTTAACGTTTTCTCAGCATACGGCAGCCGCATCAGCGCTGGGGTCTCTTTGCTAGTTGGACGCAGCCTTGATGCTGATGTTGACGTTGTTTTTGCAGGTGACGGGGGCCGGCTGGTTGTGGCCGATGTTGCCGTGAAAAGTTTCAAGTTTCGTCTGGTTGCGGTTTATGCATCCAATATCGCTGCGGAGAGGGTTTCCTTTTTTCGTCGGTTGGCGCCGTTCCTGGACGATACGAAGCGGCTAGTCTTAATGGGTGATTGGAATGCGATCCTTGATCCCAAGATAGATAAGGTCGGGCGGGGAGCTAGGCGTGTGGGAAGGTGTGATAGCAGCCTTGTCGGCTTCGTGACTCGTCACGGTCTCGTCGACAGGTTTCGTCTTGATCACCAAGGGCGGGAGATGTGGACGTGGCTAGATAGCTCGCCCTCTGCCAAAGTAGGTTCCTACTTGGACAGAGTGTTAGTTAGACGAGCTGACATTGATTTTGTTAGTTGTCCCACGTTCCATCTGATAGCGTGGACTGACCCTAAGCTTGTTAGGGTCAGTCTGCGGTTAGCCGATAGGCCTAGTCTAGCCGGCTACTGGAAGTTCAATACCTCCTTACTGGAGATACGGGACTTCCGGGACCGGCTAGAATCCCTAATTCAGCGGGCGTTAGTGGGGGCGGTTACCGGGAATAGGTGGTGGGTTTCTCTGAAATATAGGATTAGAGACTTCGCCACCAAATACGGTCAACAGCTCAGCCTAGATAAGACCAAGGAGGCGAAGTCTATAGAAGATAGACTTTCCCGGGCGGTGGCTGGGGGGGGGACTCCCTAGGTGTAGAGCTAGCTAGGAGGGACCTTGAGCGTGAGAGTAGCA
This sequence comes from Sepioteuthis lessoniana, assembly GCA_963585895.1. Lineage (NCBI taxonomy): Eukaryota > Metazoa > Mollusca > Cephalopoda > Myopsida > Loliginidae > Sepioteuthis > Sepioteuthis lessoniana. The sequence goes on along the minus strand of OY757921.1, from coordinate 8,809,576 downwards.
AGCGCTACAAGGGATTCGTAGTTAGATCTAGGCTAAATAGAGCTCTCAACGAAGCTGTGAAAACGAACGCGACGGCGCGTGAAGAAGAAGTGCGAAGGTTCCCCGATCGGTACATCGCGTCTGTCAAGACCGCGGACGGGCGACTGCTGCGATGAGGCCGTGAGATGCGTGATGCCTTTCGGGCGCACTTTCGGGATCGCTTTGCCCGCTGCCCTGATCTCCCGCTCCGGGAGTTTCGTAGCTATCTTGCCGACTTCCCCCGCCTTGGGGTGGCTGAAGCGGCTAGCTGCGAGGGTGTGGTTACTGAATGCGAAGTCTGTGATGCGTTGAAGCAGGTCGGCCTCAACAAGTCGCCGGGACTAGATGGTTTGCCCTACGAAGTGTACTTGAGGATGTCGCACATGTTTGTGCCTATTCTGACGGATGTGTTCAACCATTGGTTCGCCCAGGGAGCCATCCCTGGTAGCGTTACCAAGGGCATGATCACATTGCTAAAGAAAGGTGGCAGGCATGTTTGGGAGGGGCTAGACGACTACAGGCCCATAACTCTGCTTAACACAGAGTTAAAGATTTTGGCCCGGGTCTTAGCTAATCGTTTACAGCTTGTCATCAGTGATCTGATCGGCCCTGAACAGACCTTTGCTGTGAAGGGAAGATCGATCCAGGACAACCTGCACTTGATTCGCGAGGTCCTAGAGGGGATAGAAGACGACACAGAAGCCGCGCTGATCAGTTTAGATCAGTCCAAGGCCTTCGATAGGGTCGACCATCGGTTCTTGGCGTCTGTTTTGGAGACTGCCGGATTCAAACCGGAGTTCCGCAGATGGATTAGTATGATGTACCATAACCCTCAGGCAGTGGTGCAGGTGAACGGTAGGCGTTCGGAGGTATTCGCGGTCGAGCGTTCGGTCCGGCAGGGCTGCCCGTTGTCTCCTCTTCTCTATGTCCTCGCGTTGGAGCCCCTCCTGCGCAGGCTTAGGGATGAGAGGACAAGTCCGTCCCTGCGCGGAATACCTTTTGTTAGCAGCTTTGCTGCAAGGGTTTCCGCGTTTGCTGTTGACGTCACAGTCTTTGTGTCCCGCCGTCTGGATATAAAGGCTGTGAAAGAGGCGGTTGTCGAGTACGAGCGGATCGCAGGAGCCAATGTCAATTTTGACAAAAGCGAAGGTTTGCGGCTTGGTGCTTGGAGGGGTAGCAATACTCTTCCAGGGCCCTTGCGCTGGAGGGACGGACCCGTCCGCATCCTCGAGGTGTGGTTCGGGCCCGACCTCCAACTGGAGCGAAATTGGTCGGAAGTACAAACCAAGGTGAATGCTCAGGTGGGAATCTGGCTTTCAAGGAGGTTGTCCTTAAAGGGCAGGGCGGAGGCGTGCACCACGTACGTCTTCCCTCTGATCCTTTACCGATTGGCTGTACTTCCTCTGCCTAAGGCACGTCGGTTGGCACTGCAACAATCCCTCTCCAGATTGCTCTGGGGAGGTGCAAGGCCGATGGTCCGTAGGCAGGTCTGTATCCAACGTACACGCAACGGGGGTCTTGGTATGCCTGATCTGGAGAGCCACTGGCTTGCTGAAAGACTTGCATACCTGGGCCGGTCCTTGACGGGGGACGCAGTGTGGAGACGAAAGGCGAGTCGGACTTTTCCTCGCCTCCAGTCAGACCCAAAGGCTGAAGGTCGACGTAAGCCTTTGGGCGAAGCACTGTTTGTCCGCGAGTGCCGAAAGGGCCTTCGTAACCTTCTTGGGTCCAGTGACCTTTCACGGCCTCGGAAAGAGCTATATCGGGAATTAGTGGTGGGTTCCGCTTCTGATCCTCTTAGCGAGCGGCGAGGCTGGACGGCGGAGGAGATCCGCTCTCACTGGAATTGGGCGCCAGGATCGAGCTTCTTGAACAACTCCGAGTTCTCGCTCACCTGGCGACTTGCACGGAATGCGTTACCCCTTTTCGGCTTGAACTACAAAGCGGGCCTGGCAGACATGCCTGATTGCCCTCGCTGCAGCAGTGGCTTAGAAGAAACGGCTGAGCACGCCTTCTACTACTGCGAGCGAGTTCGCCCGTTTTGGGATCACGTCGGGGAGTGGACGGCTCGCATCGAACCAAAGCAGCTCGTGCTGCTCGACGTTGGTTACGTCGTGGACAACGTTCTTCCTCCGTTTCAGGGTGAGAAGCGTGTGGTGTTTCTCGCGATCCTGGCTGTAGCTCGAATGGTGATTTGGACTACGCGAAAGAAGGGATTGTATGACGATGGAAACTTTTCTCATCGTGATCTGGTATTGTACTTTAGGCATTCGCTTAGGGTCAAAATCAGATGCGATAGAAAACGCTTGGATCGCATAACATTCAGCAGAAGGTGGGTGAATGCAGCGAGCCTGGTCGTAAGAAAGGGGGCAATGTTGGAGTCATCCTTCCCTCCTCTGCCAGCTCATGGCGTCTACGGTACGGGTCCTTCGGGACCCCACCCCCGGTAAGTAGGCAAAGCTTTTTTCCCTTGTAACCTAGTTAGCAGTATTTTGTCAGTCATTGTCCCCGTCATCTAGTCATTAGTATTCAAGAAATTCCCCACCCCCATTATTTTTGTACCTTAACACGTATCCCAGCTCTCGGGGTTTTAAGTAGGCCTTTCTTCATCGAGCAAATGAGGTATTTTGGTGGCAGCAGCGCGCATGGTGACGGAAGAATGACTATATATTGTATTGTTGAATGGGTCGGCGAATGTGGCTAGCTAGGTCCCACTAGTTAAAACATAGTTATTGCAAGACCACACCCTTCCCCTTCCCCAAAAAACTTAAGGCCTTGTGCCTTCCTGTAATCTACAGGAAATAAAGAAGACAACTTCTCGTTTTTATGAGACATTTGACAGACAGACTGCAAGCCGAGAATGGCTAGTACTTTTTTTTGTATGACTTCCTTTTTTTGCTCATACAATAACGTTAACGTATCACCCGTTGTTTGAGTTTTTCTTCCACCGGTCTTATCGGAAGACCACAACAGTGACGACACGAGAATTCGAAAGAATTTACGCGTAGAAAAACCACATACACGGATTTAATAATACCACCTCACAGCGACGAAAAAATTAGCGTTCTAAAAACGCTATACAAGAACGTTTTTTGTTTGACTAAAACAACAAACCAAAAAAGAAAATCTCCAAATTGTAAGTAAACCCTTCTTTTTCCCTTCTTCAGAATAACCAAAAAAAAAAAAATGAAGACAATTTCGTCTTTTTTTTTTTTTTGAACGAGTGACCGATTTCTCTACACGTGCGTTTAAAACCAATTCATTGCAAGACTTCGGGAAAAAACTTTTTTCCGGGTGAATTTGCATAAGTAAAAAAAAAAACGACATACTTCAACGGGTGAGAGAAAGAAGAAACATCCGTAGTAGATTTAAAAAAAAATGATTTTTCTGTCCCCATCTGTTTTTGTTTTTCTGCTAGCCATTCTGTGAAAAGTAAAAAAAAAAAAAATTACACTGAACTGTAATCAATTTTTTTTATGACTTTGCTGTGTATTTTTTGTTCCCCTCAATGTGATTTCTGTGTAAAAAGAGAAAAATAGTTACACGGTATATCGTAATATAATTTTTTTGCCAACACTAATTCTCAGTTTTTTTCTCGCTTGTCTAAAGAGAAAATAAAACACTCCCTTAAAAAGACAAAAATATTTATCTTTCTCATGGAAAAAAGAAAAAAAAAGGGACAAAACATGGAAGACTTAAAAGAGACGATAACACGCCTAATAGAGTTTAAATTGGACCAACAAAAGAGAGCCGAGGAAATGTTCCTCCTCCAACAACAGAAAACAGATGAGAGAATGCAGAAAACTCAATCACTACTCCCAGCTTTAATAAGTAGGGACCAAACCCTAGAAAGCAACGTAACTTTCCCACAGAGTGCAGATCTAAATACAATAAATAATTTTATTTATTGCCCTGAGTCAAATCAAACATTTGTCACGCACTTCAGAAGGTACGAAGGTCTATAAAATATTGATGGCAGCAATTGGTCAGATCAAAAAAAGGTCCACCTATTACTCAGGAAACTAGGGTCCGCGGAGCATGACAGATTCATGGATCTACCCCAGAAAACTAGTGACCTGACGTTTACGGAAACCGTTAAACTATTAACAGAACTGTTTAGTCCCAAAACATCGTTATTCCACTAACGGTGGAAATACTTAAACCTAACAAAAAAAAAAGACGACGAGGATTACTTGACGTTGTCTTCGGTCGTCAATAAGCATTATGACGAATTCAAGCTGGCAGATCTGAGTGCCGATGATTTTAAGTGCCTCATTTTTGTCCAGCAATTTGTCTCAACAAAAGACTCCGAATTCCGACGAGGATTTTTAAGCAAATTGGAGAGTGAACCGAATTTAAGAAGATTGTCAAAGTGACAATAAGTGTAAAGAAGGATTCCAGAGACATTTAGAAATCCGGAGTCGCACACGTCAGAAACTTACATAAAAAATTAATCATTACTCCCCGAAAAAAAAAAAATAACAAAGAGAGGAAGCTATCCCCTCACAAACTGGAAAAACTTAACCAGATCCCTTCGACTCCTTGTTTTCGTTGTGGAAAATTTCATTGGTCGACTGATTGCCCATTTCGCACTAAAAATGTCTAAATTGCGAGAAAGTAGGACATAAAAGTTCACACTGTAAATCACAAAATAATAAAAATCGGGTTCGTTATGCATTTTCAAATCAAAAATACGAAAATGATAGAAAATATGTGCCGGTTAAAATCTTAAACAAGGAAGTCAAGTTACAATTAGATTCTGGGTCAGACTTGACCATAATCAATTTGCATACGTAGAGAAAATTGAATAAGCCGACAATGCAAAAACATCTAAAACTGCTTAGACAGTTACTCGGACGAAAATCAAATTCGAGAGAGAGTTAATTACAAAGGTTACTTTTGACGGTACAACAAAAAAATTAAAACTATTTATGTTAAGGAATACTGAGAACTTATTTGGTACTGACTGGATACAGGAATTTAACTTCTGGGATTAAGCCATTAACACTTTTTGTCAAAAAGTGGAATCCTTAACGAAGGAGAAACAAAGTCTTAAGACAGAACTAAAAAAGTCTTTTTCCGAAATTTTCACTGCTAGTCTGGGAAACTGTACAAAAACAGCAGCCAAATTCAAACTTATAAACAACGCATAACCGGTATCTAAGAAAAAAAGAAACGTGCCGTTCGCTTTGCTAAAGAAAATAAACAAAGAACTTGACAGACCATTCAAGACCGGCATCCTATCAAAAGTGGAGTCCAGCCAATGGGCAGCCCCAACTGTGTACGTCAAAAAAAAGTCTAAAGAAATACGCGTTTGCACCGACTTTTCAACTGGGTTAAACACAGTATTAAGAGATTACCACGACCCTCTTCCTAGCCCTGAAGAGGTCTTCACAAGGCTAAATGGAGGAAATATCTTCTCCAAGGTCGACCTAAGTGATGCATATCTTCAGATTCCTGTCGAGGGAAATAGCCCTAAGTTGCTTTGTATAAACACCCACAGGGGTTTATTCAAATTCGAAAGGTTACCGTTCGGGATCAAGGTCGCGCCGGCCATTTTCCAAGAGGTAAAGGATACCATGTTGGACGGCCTTGATTTTGCAATCGCGTACCTAGACGATATAATTATCATCAGCAAATCCAAAGAGCAACACCGAGAACATGTACGCAGAGTATTCTCGCGGATACAGGAGTTTGGTTTTAAAGTTAAGGAAGAAAAGTGCGAATTCTTCTTAGAAGAAATCAAATACTTGGGTCATATAATAGACAAGGACGGCAGGAGACCGGACCCTGATAGGGCAGCAGCAATAAATAGCATGCCAATTACCGGGAACATCACCGAATTGCAAAGTTTCCGTGGTTTAGCCAACTATTACCAGTTATTTATTCCCAACATGCATAACATACGGGCCTCACTTAATGCGCTTTTGAAGAACGACAGTATATGGAAATGGACACCGGAATTCCAGATGGGATTCAATAAAATCAAGAATACACTGACGTCAGATCTGTCCCTCACGCACTAAAATCCAGAAGCAGACATTATAGTGGCCAGTGATGCTAGCTCACATGGCATAGGCGCTTGCATATCACATAAAATGTCGGATGGAAGTAAAAAACCAGGGACACACTCTTCACGTTCCCTATTGGCCTCAGAGAAGCATTACTCGCAGATCGAGAAGGAAGCCCTTGCAATAATTTTCGCATTAACAAAATTTCACCATTTCCTGCATGGAAGATTTTTTAAATTGCAAATTGACCGTAAACCGCTCCTAACCATCTTCGGATCGAAAAAAAGGACTACCCGTATATACAGCAAACTGATTATTAAGGTGGGGAACCATCTCACTTAATTACAATTTTAAGTTAGAATATCTTCCTTCCAGATAAATCGGTCGTGCTGACGGATTGTCAAGGTTGGTTCCAAGTCAGAGTGAACCACTAGAAGACTCTGTGATCGCTTCTCTACGAACCGACTGCGAGATTAAAAATATGATGAGTAACACGATAAGGGAACTTCCGGTTACACTACAGGAAATAAAACGCGAAGCCAAAGAACACGAATTTATTAGCGCCACAAAACAGAAGATTGCGGACAAAAATCAACGGACAGCGGACATTTTCTCGTTGTGTGACAACGTACTATTATATGGTGAAAGGGTAGTTATACCCAAGACCTTACAGAAAAGGATACTGAAAGACTTCTGCACGGGTCATCCAGGAAAGAACAGGATGAAGAGCCTTATGCGGAGTTACGTGTATTGGCCAAAAATGGACCTGGACTTTTCCAATATGGTTGATGTTTGAAGGTTTGTAAAGGCGCCAACGATTACCTACAAGCCGTGACCAAAGAGAGACCAACCTTGGTCCAGGATTCACGTGGATTTTGCGGGACCAATAGAGGACGTTTACTACTTGATTGTAGTTGACAGCTACACAAAGTGGCCTGAAGTCCTTAGGTGCAAGAGACCCACGACCGGGGTCGCCATCACCTTCCTCCACGAACTGTTTGCTCGGTTTGGTGTTGCGGACTGCTTAGTCCAACGGACTGGCGGAACGTTTCGTAGACACTCCGAAGAGAGCTCTAAAGAAAACCTCCGGAATACTCTCAGAAAAGGCTTTACAACAGTTCTTACAGGTTCACCGAATCACACCGATCCAGACGCAATATCACCTGCAGAGACTATGTTTGCGCGAAAGATACGACCAGTTTTTGAAAAACTGCTGCCAAAGCAAGCAAGTCTGGGTAGGACCATGACTGTTCCCACAAAATGATATAACCCAGGAGACAAGGTTTTCTTCAAAGCCTACAGTAACAACACATCTTTTTGGGAACTGGGAACAATCGACAAAAGAACTGGAAACACGACATACATCATTCTGGGCCCTACCGCCACACATAAAAGACACCTGAACCAAATCAGGAGGCAACGGCTAGATGACCCTGGCCCGCACACCACAAGACGAGGAAGAAGCTATCGAAACGTTGTACGATACGTTTGATATCGAACCTACACAAGCAGCCACAGAACAGCGTCAATAGGGAAGGAAGAGGAAATTTACCGAACCTTTGACCATTGACCCCAAAAAAGGAGATATTGACACCTTTTTTTTAACGGAACAAAAAAGCTTGGAAGGGGGTATTATGGGGACATATCCTACCATACCCCAAAGATGGACTCGTCCAACCTAAACATATTCGCCGAGCTTAGCTCGCTCGGAGAAGACAACTCCTCGTTTCTTACGAGACATTTGACAGACAGACAGACTGCAAGCCGAGAACGGCTAGTACTTCCTTTGTATGACTTCCTTTTTCTGCTAATACAATAACGTTAACCTATCACCCGTTGTTTGAGTTTTTCTTCCACCGGTCTTATCTGAAGACCACAACAGTAATTATTTCAATGTCAAATCGATTTTTCTACAAATAATCAATTCTATTTCAAACAATTCACTTTAGCATGAATACACAGTTTAATTGTCAAAAACATTTCTATCTCAAGCTATTCAGTTTAGTCAAACAGTTATAATTAAAAGAAAATCAGTTTCACGTAAGTACAGTTTCAGTGTCAAAAACAGTTCATTTTAGCATAACTACACAAATTAGTTCTAATTAACCCATTGATAGGGCCATATCATGAGGTACTACTACGGGCCTGAGATGACCAGCATTACTAGAACCTCACCATCCGATAGTTTAGTGTCATATTCAGGAGACTCGTTGGGGTGGGGGTCTTACCCTTGTGCAGAGAAGCTGCTGGTGTAGTCTACAGGCCCAGCTGAATGGGTAACACAGATAAACTGTATCTTTAGCATGGAGGTTATTGCTCATAATAACCTTCCAAGAGCTGCATCTCTCCACAAGTTATTCCAAAATGTCTTTATATTCTTTATAGTATCCTCAAAAGTGAAGGATTTTATTACAATAATAAAGACGTCTCCATCTCTCTTGGTATGGAATTGGTGTACCACAGAAATGACAATGATTCTGAAAATCAAAATTTGATTTTTAGATTCATAATCTACAATCAAGTATTGATACATCGACCAGTTCGTTGTAGTTTTGCTTTTATGCACTGAGGGTTCGAACACAGTTTTCTACCAGGGAAAGTCCCAGTAGAATAGTGGCAAATGTGATGAACTACGACATCGTAGTAAGTGAGTTCGAACTCCAGTCTTGTTATTACGTTCAATAACCTTAAGTTCTCATCTTCCTGCAATAGGTTAAATAGTAGCACTAGCGTCCTTCTGCAAGGATAGATTTCGTATTAAATAATCCAAGAGGGTTAATATGCCATTAAAGAAAGAAACCGTTTCCTACAGCTCTTATGAAAACGCCGCCGTGCCCGTAAACGAATGCTTCTTTAAAATTTCTTATACGCTTTTTGAATTCCCTCTCTTCCTTTCTTGGAAATAGTCTCACTTTTTTCATCGTCACCAGAAATGATATATGTCCGACAAGGCATGAAAATTTCTCTTGTACTTGCGACAGACACTATTCAATCTGTTAGAGAAAAGTATTGACGGCAACAGGCTTCCGTGAATCTTAAAGCAGTCAAATATATTATGTAAGACGAGAAGTTTTTTTAGGACCATATTAAAATAAAATACCTAAATATGAAGCAGGTTTACTTCTTCGTTTCCTTCGCTTAAACATTAAAGAACCAGATAATGAGAGGCCTAAATCGAATTGGCACGTATCAGAAAACATGCAATTCTTGAGGGCATTTTTTCTTCAGACCTGATCCCAGCAAGACGCATCCAATCTTCTTCTAGCAGATTCCCATTTAAAAAAGACATTTAACAACTGAGGGTTAAATGGATTATACAGATGCGTGACCTAAAAGCGCAAATATATCGGATAAGTCGAAAACTAAAATCTGATTTTATAATAAAATTTTTTCCTGAATTAATGAAGTTAAACTGTGTTTTAATCAGTCAAACATGGCCCCTGAACAGAAATCAAAATATGGTCCCTGAACTGAAATCATAATATGATCCGTGAACAGAAATCAAAATATGATCCCTGAACAGAAATCATAATGTGATCCCTGAACAGAAATCAAAATATGATCTCATATCTTCCATCGGTTAATTTCTGTTTTGGCTTAGTTTTATGGCTTTGCAACAATTGCTAGTTATTTAATACCAAGTACTTTATATATATATATATATATATATATATATATATATATATATATATACAATATATATGATTTAAAAACACATTTTATAGATACACACAGTTAAATGATCCCATAGTTCTATTTCTCACAATTCAAGTTAACAAAAGTCAACAAAGTTAATTGTTCCAATTAGGTAATGTATCACTGCAAATTCCGTTACGCATCAGTCGTTTGTTTAGACAGAGTTAAATGACAAAATAGATCTATTTCGAGCAATACAGTTTAGCATAAGTCATTTGTTTGCACTCATTTTAAGTGTTAAACAGTTAAGTTTGACCCATAGATAGGAACGTATCAGGTGCTACCATTCCGGGCCATTGTCGACCTGGGAACAATGGCAATGATGTCGTACTCTGCATTTCCCAAAGCTCTAAGACTGGAGCCTCACCATCAGGTTGTTTCTTGCCCAGGACACTCGTTAGCGGGAGAGGGGTGTCTTACCCCGTGCAGAAAAGCAGCCGGTGTTTTCTGCAGCCTCAGCTAATTGGGCTATTAATTTTTGTAAACTTTTGATATGGATAAATAGAGACCTTATGAAAATGAACGGTGAAAATAAATTCTGGAGCAATTTTTTGGATATTTTTTTACTGATTCAACTAGCCGAATACAAAGTCACATTATTCTATATGCAGTTGAGTTCAAATTATATATATATATTTACATATATATATAACTGTCCCTTTGGAGGAAAACCGGGAGGAAGCACTGGAGCGGAAGAAAAACCGCTACGAGAGACTGCGTGCCGACTGCGTGGAAAAGGCTTGGATATGCCATGTGATTCCTATTGAGGTTGGTTGTCGTAGTTTTTTAGGACACTCAGTCATTTCGTTTCTTTCAAAAATATGAATCACTGGCTGCAGTTTGAAAGTTGCCTCAAATCGTCTTCAGACCACAGCACAATATGCATCAAGTTGGATTTGGTCGAAAGCGAGAAGTTTTCAGCATGAAGGAAATACACGCGGAACCATCATTCCCGTGTGTTTACATAAGTAACAGTTACTGTAAATGCGTAATAACATCAACCGCTGAAAATAAACGCGTTTTTTTTTTTAATCACAAACTGCACACTACAAATGAATATCAATGTCCAATGTAGTCTCTGCTCTTAATTGATCTGGCCTATATATATATATATATATATAATTCTCTTAATATCCTCTCCGTTGGCAAAAGCTGCTTGGTAGCGCCAGGAGTGGCAGTACAGCCTTGAGCTACCGAAACTGTTATCAACCCTGGTTGATGGCTGATGAGGACAGGGTATCGCATGTACTTTCATACGTTGTATGATAAAAAAACTCAAATAGATATAAATCATTTGTATATATATATATATATATATATATATATATATATAATTTGTCTATATTTTTGTATACATCTTATATTTATTTACCAACCCCTCAACTCGGGCAGGATATGACACCAGGTCAATTTTTTTAAGCGGAGTTTAACAGGTTTGAATTCAGAGTTTCCTTCTCCTTGACTAGTTGCCTCACCAAGGCTGAAGAAACTAGTCCGCCTTACTATTTACCTATAGCTGGAGGGAGAATTATTGGATTTATACCTTTCCCAAGGGTGTATTGTAAACATCTTATATACATCTTATAATTCACAGTATAAAGTAGTAGGTAGAAGAGGAGCTCTTAGAGTATTCTGGAAAACGAGAGGAGAGCTCCTTTATTTTAAAATCAGTATACCTCCTCCCCGACTAGTTGCCAGAGCAAAGTTAAAGACACCATTCTGCCCTTCGATTTTTACTTATATCTACAGGGAGAATATATAGATTCACATCTATATCAAGGATAGTAGTGCTATGTAAAATGCAAACAGCTTCATCCAACACTTAAACTTGAGTCATCGTATCCATTTCCTGTAGTGATAACCGTTACTCTGCAGTTTATTCTGGGACCTTCTTAGTGCAAAGAAATCATTCTGACAATATACGTTCTCTTGTCATCTTCTCTCCTTCATGAGGTATCTATCTGCATAAAGACGATAAAATCAAGTGTAAAATCCCAAGTCATACACTATCAAATATAAGCGTAAGCTTTTGTATTGACGTGTGTAAATCTGTGTGTTTACTCTAAGCATATTCAAATCAACTAGTCAGTGTAAAATACGCTTTTGTCTCTCTGTTTTCCTTTTCGGGACTGAAGATACGTAAAGATTTCGCGAGTAAATATGCGTGAATGAATCATTTGATCGCAAGAGTTGGGCTTTTATGCTCGACTTAGCTATCACAAAACGGAAAAACGATGGAAGTCTATGAACAGATCAGAATTTGCATAGTCAAGAAAAATCATTGCTTTTTTTCTTTCCATCTATCAAGTATTCTAGAGTGGCTTACATAACTTTATTCGTATTGTTATACACTGCAAGATATTTTACTAAATTGCCATTGATCTCTATATCTAAAGCCAGGTACTGAAATACGTTTTATGTTTCCCTAAGTGTAACCATCACCTGACCCAGAAACGGAAAGATTCCTAATTAAGCAATACAATTTTATAATTACTTTAACTTAGATAATCGTGAATCCAGACGCTATGAAGTATTAAATAATTGATCATTGGTTATATATATATATATATATATATATATATATAAAACGATTTTTCGATCAAAGCAAAATAATTCTTTCTTTTCAGAATTTTTTCCATAAATGTAAACAATTCATTGTTTAGAATCGGTTTATACCAAAACGATACCTAGGAGGTGCACGTGGTGTAATGGTTATCGTCGTAGGAAATGGACACGGCGACACGAGTTCAAATCCTGGACGAGACTGATTGCATTTCACATACCACTAATACCTTTGGGAAAGGTATAAATCCAATTATTCTCCCTCCAGCTATGGGTAAATAGTAGGGCAGACTGGCTTCTTCAGCCTTGGTGAGGCAACCAGTCTAAGAGAAGGAAAACTCTTAATTAAAACCTGTTAAACTCTGCTTAAAAATTGACCTTGTGTCATATCCTGCCCGAGCGGAGGTATTGGTAAATATGGAAGCAAAAATATACTTTAATATCCCTAAAATATTTGTTTTGAAGCCATTCAAAATGGCAGCAAATTAAACAGAGTACTCCTGGCTCGAACAGAAGTCTGTCATGGAATTATTGGTCGTTGAAAACTACAAAGCATGTAAAATTTACAGTGCAGTGTTTGGTATTTAGAGAAAAGTATGTTTTATTTGGAAACTTGAAGTGCGTTGTTCGGATAACCTAGGGCTCCACTGTGCCCCGTTCTTTTGTCAGCAGCTGCGGGCTCTTCTACATAATCTTCACTACCATAAAAAGAATCTTATTGTTGGGGGTGTCCTCGTGGTGTAATGGTTAAAGCGATGAACTGCGGAATCGTAGTACGCGAGTTCGTACTCCAGTCGCGCTATTACGTTCACTTTCGGGCAAATACCCTTGGGAAAGGTATGAACCCCCTTATTCTCCCTCCAGCTATGGATAAATAGTAGGACGAACTAGGTTCTTCATCTTGGTGAGGCATCTAGTCTAGGAGAAGGAAAACTCTGAATTCAAACCTGTTAAACTCCGCTTAAAAATTGACCTTGTGTCATATCCTGCCCGAGCGGAGGGGTTGGTAAATAGTACCATAAAAAGAATCATAAGTGAAAGCAGTTTATCGGTTCATATTATTTGTGCGGTAATACGTCATTTTAAACGGGAGAATTATATATATATATATATATATATATATATATATATATATATATATATTAAGATGGAATGAAAATGTCATCAGCTGAAAAATATACATGATGGCGTCATATCGGCTATTGACTTTTTACCAATGGTGCACTAGTGGTGACTTTTTACCAATGGTGCACTATTTGAGAGTTTTTTTTATCAATGGTGCACTATTGGTGACGTTTTACCAATGGTGCACTATTGGTGACTTTTTTTTATCAATGGTGCACTATTGGTGACGTTTTACCGAAGGTGCCCTACAGCACCGATAGAACTAGGCTATGTACTAAGCAATTATTTTGGCAAAAGACTGATGGTTGGTTGGTAGGTTTGTTACTTTGTTAGATTTTATGGCATATCAACCCTTGTAGGTTATTTAATACCAAATCATGTGTATACACGCATATTAAATACATATGATTTGTAAACGAATAGGTTGTAAGTAACATTTTGAACAAGCCAAATCTTAGATTTTGTGTGTTTTTTTCGGACTGTTGTTCTCATCTTTATTGTTGTTAGTTATTACACAATGTTTTTGTCACTCTATCCTCCGGCCTTCTTGAGGCGTCCCTCGTTTATCAGGGTATGGAATTGATTCATCCAAGGAAATCTTTTTAAAAGTTTGACTGTTGGTCAAACAAAGCGTTCAAAAAATGTTATTGAAATAATGACGTCATTGTTTTTTACACCTCTACCAATCCAAGAAGTTTCTGGAGAAGTCATGAGATGAATTCGAAATGTAAAATCCAATGGCATCAGTTATTCTTGATATTTTTAGAATAATTTACTTTAAAAACAATCTGATTTGGTCTTTTCAGTTATTGGTTCCCAGATTGTGTCCATTTCATCCTTGGTCTAAAGAGGTCAACATGGCCAAAAATTCTGACAGATAAAACTAGAAGTCATTTATTTGCTCACGGTCACATGGTTTCAAGTATTCCATACACGAATAATTATAATTAGTATTAATCATTTATCTCGCTGGCCACGTAGAAAATGAATCATAATACTCATATTAGTGGCTACGTCTTGACGACTTTTCTGTAGCTTTTCCACTATCTCCTTTCTAGTTTTTATCCCGGTGATAGCCCAAGAGGTTTTTCACCCGCTCAACAAACGATGTCCAAGCGTATAATTTCAAGTCACTCATTGAATTAACAAATTCATCATCCTTAATGAATTCCTGGGTGTTATGGTGAAACCATTTCGAAGATGTTTATTATTTTCAAGAGTTTCAAGATGTTCATTATTTACAAAGGAATCGGTGCATTCAATTAGCATGTCTTTAATTGGAGTTTCTTTCCAACTGTTAAAACAATGTGCTTGGTTTCCTTTCATAGTGAAGGGACAAAAGTGATGGGATAAATTAGTATCATGTCATCTTAATTATCAGTTTTACTAAACTGTATTTCGGATAAAGTTTATCAGTTAATTTGAATTTTGGCGATAAACTAGAAAAAATCAGTACTTATATTTTAAATATTTTAACTAAAAAACACTAATCAAAAAATAGTTTACTTCAGTTTAAAAATTATTTCTATTATTGTTTTGGAATACATCTAGCTATCGAACAGTTTGCCGATTATTAGGTTTTGTTCGCTTTGGTTTTATGGCATATCAAACTTTGTTGGTTATTTAATACCTAGTCCTGATTTTACATATATATTAGATATATGATTTCTAAACATATTTGGTAGATACACACCGTTAAATGATCAAACATTTCAATTTCTAAAAATTCAATTTTGCCGAAAGCATTTGTTTGCTCTCAGTTTTAATATCGGACTGTTCTATTTGACCCATAGATAGGACCCTATCAAGTGCTACCGCTCAGAGTGGACTTGAGAACAATGGCAAAAAAGGGTACTCCGCATGTCCTAAGGCTCCAGCCTTACTGGAGCCTTGCCATCAGATTTTTTAATGTCATATCCAGGACACTCGTTGGGTGGGGTCTTATCCCTCTGCAGAGACGCAGTCCGTGTATTCCACAGCCCCATCCGACTGTGCATTGATTATTAGAATTATATAGCAATATCTGATATCATATAATAGTATGGTGACAACACATTATTAAAAATGGATAAAAAAATGGAACTGTTTTTGACATTGAAATTGTACTTATGCAAACCTGAACTGTTTAATATAGAACTGTTTTGACATTTAACTGTGTGTTAACAAAATCTATACTAATACTAAACTGAATTGTTTGAATTAGAACTGTTTGAAAAAACTGAATAGCTTGAAATAGAAATGTTCTTGACAATTAAATTATGTACTCACGCTAAACTGAATTTTTCAAATAGAACTGATTATTTGTATAAAAATGGATTTGGCCTTACATAACCTATAAAGGTTGGTATGCCATAAAACCCAACCAATGAAACAACCAACCCAAGTCTCTCAAATACATCTGTTTTCGTGTTCTGGCTGCAATTTTAACTCACTCCAATATTCCTTATTCCATCTTGAGTCACGTGATAGCCTTAATCAGTCAGAGACTAAATACACACTCATAATACTCAATTTTGATAGCCACATTTCTACCCCAGATATATTTCGACGTTTGGGGACTAGCCATTCAGCTATCAAGCGGTAATTGTTTCTTAACTCCTGTTTTCTTAAAACACTTATACAAATTATCAACACTATATACAATGTAAAACTTCATTTTTTTAGTGATATATAGTACACATAATTTGATTTTGAACAGATTAATTATATGCTTTGAGGCAAATCCACTTAAGCTAGATTTTGTAATAGATATCGTTAATATATTGGATTCTCATTAAGATTAAATGTGCTTGTAATAACCTATGAAAATATAAAGTAAATAACTCAAAGAATTGTTACGTATGTGATATCGTAGTTTCAGATACAGACAAAGAGCTACATAATCTCCATCGTAATATATATATATATATATATATATATATATATATATATATATATATGGTGTCTTAAAATAGATGCAAGCCATTAACATGATAATGATTTGTTAGTGAGACAAGCTCAACAGTGGTCATTTGGAACACGCCCGGTAAAAATACACTGGCGAGGAAGAAGGCGATACTTCTGCAGCAGTTTCACATTCTTAAAACCTTTCTTATTTAAATGCCATCGAATTGTTCAAGAGCTGCATTCAGCATTTATATTCACTTATGTCTGATTTGATGTTAAACTTGAATCTCTTAACTTCTCACCTAATGTCTCCGTCTTCAGACGGTATGATTTTATAAGGACGACCGCTTGATATTTTAGGAGCATACGCATCCAGATTTTAAATGAAGTTAGCAATGAGATTTCAACTATGGCCAATTTCAGTTGCAATGTTTCGTTGCCAAAGACCACGTCTTTGAAATTCAACAATCTTGCCCTGTTTGAACTTTGTTCGAAGTTGACCCTTAGCTCTTTTAAAATCTAAAATTCTGTGTTGGAAATGAACTAAAGAGATGCCTTCACGCTTGAACCTTTGAGCACACTGATTAGTTCAAATATTTTCCAGTAATTTTTTTTCATACATTTTCTTATCTGTAGGAGCCACCAAAAAATATTTTTTCAATGTTTGATTAAATTAATCAATTAAAAGATTAATTTTTTCAATTATTTTTGGATACAATAACATTTTCTAGTTAAATGTAAATGTTTCGCAAATATATTTCGATTAAAGTAACAGTATTTTATATTTTTGAACCCTGACTAGGAGTGTACCTTCAGTTTCAAAAACGAGTGTATTGGAAATCAGAGGTAGTACTTTAAAGAAATCTAATTAATTGTTCATTTTCTTCTTGGTAAATACAGCTTCAGTCTTACTTTATGAATGCATCTCGTACAAATACACAAACGCGTGAGCATATATATATATATATATATATATATATATATATATATATATTACCTACCACCTATCACGAAAACTATCCAAATTAGATGAACCAGACATGCAGGATACTGCCGGAGAAGTAGGGATGAGCTCATAAGGGATATACTCCTATGAACCCCTTCACATGGCCGAGCAAAAGCAGGGTGACCACATCGAGCCTACATACAGCAGCTCCGTGAGAATACAGGGTGTAGCCCTGAGGACCTGCCGAAAGCGATGAACGATAGGGAACAGTGGCGAGAGAGGGTAAGGGATATCCGTACTGATGGCACGACAAGATGATATATGTATATATATATATATATATATATATATATATATATATATATATATTTAAAGATAACTTGTTTTTTTTTCAAATTCCATGTTCGCCCGTAGCAATATGAAAACATCAAATTATAAATTTTAAATTAAAGTGGGTGATACCCAACAATATTGGCTACTCCTACACCTTCGATTTCCTCATAAGTATATATATATATATATATATATAGGTGGAAGTAAATTATGGAAAAAGATCTGAAAGTATGATGAAAAAAGAAAACATAGTATTCTGAATATGGTTAATTTATTATAATGTAAAGTCAACGTAAAACTTTTCAGTTTTAATAAATCCTCATCAGGACTTTAAGATGGAGATCATCTTTCAATCCTCAGTATCTTTTTGAAGTTCGACACCTTTTAAATATCATTGCCTGTGCCAATCACGTAATAGTTTTACAAAATAACAAAAAGAAAAAACAAACGTGGACAGAACTGGTTATGCGTCTTTTTTTTCTCTTAATGTATTTTTTCTTCTCCTGCTATTCTAATAAAAAAAAAACACCCATGTTCAAACAACAATTTTCATCATCTTAAAGTCCTGATGAAGGTCAGTTAAAATCGAAATGTTTTAATGTTGATTCATATCATAATAAATTCATCATATTTAAACAGTTTGTTATTCTGTTTTCTTGTATATATATATATATATACATACATATATATATATATATATATATATATATATATATATATATATATATATAACGCACTAAGATTACTTTAGACAGAAGATGTCGAAGACTTGAACTGATAAGAAATCAAAGAAATTTTTAATGTGTTTATTTTTTTCGTGGCGCGTGGAAAAAGTAAACATTTACATTTGAATTCGATTGAATTGGTGAATAAATTCCCATCGATTCTAACTTAGAATAAAGTAACGGCGTCTTTGTTTATTTGCTGTCACACTTTGATCATTCAGGTAGAGATGGCTTATTGAATAAACGCATTTTAGTGATTAATAGAAAGAAATAACGATATTCCATCTTCCGTGAATTAACAAAAGGACACACACACACACAAAATTCAGACATATATTTATATATATACTCACGCAGATACATACACACACACACACACACACACACACACATATATATATATATATATATATATATATGCACTCTACACTTGACAATTTGATGAAATAATATACAAAGAATTATAAAGTATCGAAGGTGAATGGCGTAACTGTTATTTTCTCATAAAACGAATTCACCGGGATGATTTCAAATCCTGGACAAAGCTGTGTGCTTTGGAAAGACATGGACAACTCTTTCCTCCCTTCTAGCTATAGATCAATATTGCCCAGTCGGCTGGGGCTGTAGAATACACTGACTGCACCTCTACAGAGGGGTGAGATCCCACACAAAGAGTGTCCTGATTATGAAACTAAACAATCTGATGTTGAGATTCTAGTAATGCTGGAACATTGGCGAATGCGGAGCACCTGTTCATTGCCATGGCTCCCTGGTCCACTCTGGCTCGGAGTGGTAGCACCTTATAGAGTCCTATCTATGGGTTAAATAGAACTAAACTGTTTACTTATACTAGACTAAAATAGTTGAAATAGAACTTTTTATATTTAACTGTGTGTACTTTTAGGTGTAGCATATATATTGGTTGTGTGTAGCATGACGGTGCATTAATATTATTCTCTAGACGAAAGTGTGACGTCGGGGCAGTCTGGCACTTGACCCCTCGGAAAATAAGTCCTAGTCAAGACTCCTGTTTCGGGCATAAAATAACTGGCAAATAATGTGGGGGCTAATTTGGGGCCAGACTCCGCCCGACACAAGCAAGGGGGATTCCAATTTCACGTTACACATACCCACCAAGTTCCTTCGTTTTCTGACCCTCTCGGATAACGGAAAACATGGACTTCTAGTTTAAGACAAAATATTATACACTGTAGTTTGAAATTCCAATTTCCCATATAATGTTTTTAAGGCAAATACGACATTTAGCGAGAATAAATTAAAGTGAACGAAGCTGAAAAAGATATGTGCAAAAGAAGGCAACTCGACTGATAAACAACATAACGAATATATTTCAACATAAGGGAACATTTAAACTATAACAAAATTTTGATAGATGAGGACCAAACAAATATTTAAGGTGCCGGCTAGATTACACCAGCAGACAGTCTTAAACATAAATGTCTCTCTCGACAGCCCCTTTCTTCTTTTCTTTCCCTCTTTCTTTCTTTTCTTTTCAGAATGCATATAATTCTTTATATTTTTCTTTCTTTAACTTGAGAGAGTGCATATAATTTCAATATTTAGGAAGGGTAGGAGGAAAAACAGTTTCAAGTTGTACTTAACTTTTCGAAGGGTTGACTTCTTAGATTCCTTTTTTTTACGGACGAGCAGCATTCTGTAGAATCTGGCTGAAGATTATTCTGTTATCTTCTGTCCAAAGATTCTGTTCCACTCTTTCCCCGGAGTTTTGGCTACAGTTTCAACACATCTCGTCACGCCGACTGCTATCCAAGAACTGAAAATCCTTTTCCCAATTTCCTCTGACGAAAAGGTCCAGCTTTCGGCGCTAAAGGCTTCAGCCAATCATTTGGCTCCTTCCTTCACCACCTCATCCGATCATGCTTCTCATTCGGGCTACTACAATGATCTATATCCCCTTCTCTGTCCAACCAACTTGGGGTTATGGAATGCAGATAGCTTGACCTGCATTTCAACTGCTTCAGCTGTCAGTCGCTGGGCTTGTTAGTTAAAACACAGAAAGGGAAGGGAAATTAAATCTTACTTCTCCCCTCTCAGGGGCACACCACGTCACAGTAGAATGTTGTCCGATCAGGCCGCATTCTTCTTTCGAAAAATATATATGCTCCGTCAAAAGTACATTTTCCATTGCTTTTACCATAGTATATCAACTATTTCAATCTTTTTTAAAAATTAAAACTTTAAAGATTCTTTTATGTGTAATTCTGTAGCAGTCCCTCATTTCAACAGGCTTGTTTAAATGATAAAGACACATGTTGACGATACAAATTAATTAGAATTCTTTCAATCTTCCTGACAAGTGTTTTAAGGTTGGGTCAGTGTTGGTAGATGAATTCACCAAAAGTTTCCCGAGCACTTTCAGATTCTGCTTAGGCCATCATCAGGGTGATATACAAATGTAAAGGATATATTATTTTTATAGTTTTTAAATTTAAAAAAGAATTATACTTAGATACATAACATGTAGTAAGAATAAACTGAGATAGTGAGAAGAAGGTTAACGTTGATACATTTTAGAATTATAACTACATTATATATATTTACATATATATATATATATATATTGCTTTATACATTATATATATATTTAAATATACATATATATATAGATATAATAGCTTTATACATTATTATATATTAGTATATTACTTCATTTAACATTATATCAAATATCTTTATATATATATATATGTGCGTGTGTGTATATATATATATATATATATATATATATATGTATATATATAATGCTTTATACATTATATATATATATATATAGAGAGAGAGAGATAGATAGATAGATAGATAGATAGATAGAGATTTGATATAATGTTATATGAAGAAATATAAGTTAGTTAGCGACCATAGTCGAGGGTGACCCGAAGGCTCCCTTTTCGATAGCTACTACACCAAGGTGTAGGGGAGGGCGCTACTCCATTCCCTGGATTGCTCCACTTTACCCTTGAACCGTACCTTATAATGCTGAGTGTTAAGCAAGGTGGTATCAAGTTCCATTTTTAAAGTCTTTGGTATGACTCCCGGGCCATTGGCGAACACTCTAACCGCTGGGCCAAAGCTATATATATATATATATATATATATATATATATATATATATATATATAGAGCCTTATACACAATTATATATCAGTATGTTTCTTCACATAACATTATATGAAATATCTATCTATCCATATATATATATATATAGTGTAATCGGATGGAAACTCAAACCTGGTTAACTCTTCATTATAAATCTATTTCGGCGAAGTATATTACTATACTCTCCGTCTCGTCAGATGAATTTTTACATGTTTTTCTCGAAGTTGCAGAACAGCAAATGTGAAATTACAGTTCGTATCTAAAAAGTAAAGAATAAAAAAACAAAAAAATAAAAAAATATTTAGATTCACAGATGAGGGCAGAGGGGGTCAAAATATTAGGTGTTAGAACCATCAAGAAACAACAGTGAGTTTTCTCTGTAGGTCAACCATCTTACTTTACGTACTTGTCGGAGGTCCTGTAGCAGGTGCGATTTTCTAAACAATCTACAATCGTAGAACGAATGACTCTCCCCATATATATTTTACATTTACTCCTAATAAATCTGTGTATTATCTCAGCTGTTGTTATCCTAGATCTTTATACATAATTATACATTAGTATATTACTTCATATAACATTATATCAAATATCTATCTATCCAGATAGGTAGATAGATAGATAGATAATTGATATTTGATATAATAGTGTATGAAGTAATATAATAATTAATAATAATGTATAAAGCTATCATATAATGTATGATAATGCATATAAAACAATATGGTATATACTGACATAAAGTAATTTACTACTGGAAAAATGCTTATGTTGTATAGTCACAACTATGCATATACACATACATGCGGAAATATAGTCAACAATAATATACGAGCGAATACACTTCTTTATAAAAATATACCTCTCACACTTTATTCTCGAAAGGGTTGCGAAAGGGTTGATGTTGGTTATGTGTGAGAGGTGAGTTGGAGACGGAAAGAGACTGCCACATATTGACCCCCAAGTTCCTCTGATCATAGCAGCACTTCTTCCTCATTCTGCTGGGCTGCTCAACCGGGTTCCTGAGGGCCTAAGCCCTTTGTCTGGAGCTGGTTCTCACTCCGCGAGCATCCTATCACTAACTGCGACTGAAACTGAATACCTCGAAATGACCCTCTGCCTGCCTCGAACTCCAACTCGAACTGAACTGATTCAAGCCGTCTGTGGCACCTGGTTATATAATTGTTTGACACCCACCTGCTTCTTGTGGGCGTACGCATTTGCACCGAATTCAACCACGTCCACTGGTCAAGGTGATATTCCGATATCTTCGACCGGATGCACCTGTTATCTATACAGGTGCATCTCTTAATTGACGGCTCGGTCGAGGGTCAATATGTTACACTTACTCTCCAGGTTAATACACTTAATAAAGCATGAAGTATTGATCTTTCGATACTTTGTATAGATAAGATAAATAAGCGAAGGAGAATTTCAATTGCCCAACAAATGTCAGAAATATTTATGACTTTTCTCAAATTTATAAACTACAAACTGAAATATCTGTCTGCGCTGAGTAAAAAATGAAGACTCGTCGAAAAGAACAGATTAATGATTAAAACCGTTTTATTTACTTCATTTTTCTTACACTATTTTACAAAATATATTTTCGATTTAAAATTTGCACCAAGCAGTTACAAACAGTAATAGTTATTTTGAAAGTTAAATCCACATAATAAAAAGAAAAAGAAGAAAAAAGAGATTTACTAAATACACAAGAAATTTTACATTTTTTTTTCGAGGGAATTAAGTTTGAGATTTGTTATACAAATTTGGGGTCAATCATTTCGAAAATGCCAATCGTTTTCACACATTTCGCCAAGCCTTGTTTTACCCACAGGTAAAATCTTTCAGAAGAAACTATTTCTGATACAGATTGCGCAGATGGTCAAGCGCTTTTGCTCAAGCCGTTTTTCTGCGTCGAGCAAACAGTGAGGTATTGATTTCTTGGTAAACTTTGATAAAACAGAGGTCACCTGTTTTAGTTAAGATTGTGTTATCTTATAAGATAAGCCACTGAAATTTTCAAACCTGTTTAAATACCGTGGTAGCAATATCTCATTTACTGAAAGCAATGTCAACATACGCATAGTAATCATTGATTACTTTTGAGAAGTTATTTATCATATGGAAATTTGATATCAGATAAGATAAAACAGGAATTATTCCAGGCCATAACCATATCAGTACGATTGTATGGCTTCACCTTTTGGACTCTTAAGGAAACGCCCGGAAAAAAAGCTAGATGGGAGCAACACAAGAATAGTGCGTGTTATTTTGAAAGCATCACCAAACAAAAGTTCAGCTTTACGATCACTTACCTCCCATCTCACAAACCACCCAAGTAAGATGCACAAGACATGCTTGGTACTGATGGAGAAGTAAGGAAGAACTCATTGACATTTCTGGATGCCGTGTAGTTGACTTTCCAAGGGTGTTTACCAGGAGAAAAAGAAAGAAAGAGAGAGAGAGAGAGAGAGAGAGAGAGAGAGAGAGAGAGAGAGGAATCTATGCCGTTGTTATGTCTTGATGATAATGCGTTTTCTACAGCGAGATATGTGAATGTCGGAACTTTAAATAGCATCAGTTTTAAGACAAAAGTTAAGATGTTGTTGAGAAAAAAACACTACATTTATTCATTGTGTTAAATAAACAATATGATATAAAAATCTAAGCAAAATGTTTAAAGTTAGACTAATGTGATTTAGGGAACAGTATCGGCTTTGAAAAGACATAATATTTTTATTCATATTTTACTGATTGAGGTTCCAAAAGAGGACAGTAAATCAGGAGAATTACATCACCAGGAAAAAAAATTCCATATTATTTCATCTATATTTTGGAAGCTTTATGTTATAATTTTTACTCCTTTGAGAGTTCTTCACGCCAAGGTTAGCTGATGTTTTTTCACTGGAGTTTGAGTGACAACAAGTCTCCTCAAGTCTCCAGGACTTTTCTCGGTATTCTAGCCGATCTTAGTAATGCTGTAGTTTGGATGATCTCTTTCTGTCCTCTTATTTCTAAGTCCTCCAGTCATTTTACCAATATTTTAGGGACTGCGTTGAGTGCGCAAATTACAATTGGTATCACTGTCACTTTTAAATTCCATCGATTTTTTGTTCTCAGGTAAGTTCAAGGTACTTATCTCTATGTTCTCTTTCTTTTAGCTCTACTCTACGGTCAGATAGAACGACAAAGTCTACTATAGTCAGGTTCTCTTCTTCTTCATCTTCTTCTTCTTCTTCTTCTTCTTCTTCTTCTTCTTCTTCTTCTTCTTATTATTATTATTATTATTATTATTATTATTATTCTTATTATTATTATTGTTGTTGTTGTTGTTGTTGTTATGACCGCTTATTAGGGGTCAATAAATAAATAACTCAACGCGGAGATATGAGGTGCCAATACAAATGTATCCAAAGTCTTTGAGGAGGGTACTCCATGGTTCAACGTACACGAAGACAGGCAAGGTGCCACAACGGCTGCTGCTGCTGCTCTTTCGCTCTACAAGCTTAGTTCTTGGTAAATATTCTCTTTGGGTAAGTCCATTATTCTGGTCATAGGTGAGTCACCTACAACAATTATTATTATTATTATTATTATTATTATTGTTAGAGCTTTTCACATCAGCCGATGGTTTTTCACTGGAGTCTGAAAGATAGTCTGAGAGATAGCAAGTCTTCTTAAGTCTCCAGGACTCTTCTCAGTATTCTGGCCGTTCTCAATAATGCTAATGTTTGGATGGTCTCCACTCATCCGCTAACTTCCAAGTCCTCCAATCCCTTTAGTAATCCTTTAGTTACTGTTCCAAACGCACCAATTGCAATTGGCATAATTGTCACCTGCATTTTCCACAGTTTTTTCAATTCCCTCGCAAGGTCGAGGTATTTATCCTTCTTTTCACATTCTTTCAGTTTTATTCTGTGGTCAGCCGGGACAGCAAAGTCGACTATTTTGCAAGTTCTCTTTTTTTTGTTGATTATTATTAAGTCTGGTCTTCTGGCCGGGATTAGGTGATCCGTTTGTATGTATTGGAGTTTATGCGTGGCATTTTCTAGGACAGATGCTGGGTTGTGCATATACCATTTGTTAGTATGGTCTAATTTAAATTTCTTGCACATTTCCCAGTGAATCACCTTGCCGACCCAGTCGTGTCTCGCCTTTTACTCCCTCTGTGATAATTTGCTGCATTCACTTATTATTATTATTATTATTATTATTATTATTATTATACTCCTGAAGAGTTTCTCACATCAGCGTGAGCCGATGGTTTCTCACTGGGGTTTGAGTGACAACAAGTTTTTTCAAGTCTCCTGGACTCTCTTTAGTATTCTGGCCGATCTTAACAATGCTGTTGTTTGGATAGTCCCCATTTATGCTCCCTTTTCCAAGTCCTCCAGTCCCTTTATCAATCTTTTGGTGACTGTACCAAGAGCACTAATTATAATTAGTATCACCGTCACTTTCCTGTTCCACATTTTTTTTCATTCCCTGGCAAAGTCGAAGTACTTATCGTTCTTTTCGTTTTCTTTTAATTTTTCTCTGTGGTCAGCCGGGACTGCAAAGCCCACTAATTGGCTATTTTTTTTTTCTTGTTGATTATTACTAGGTCTGATCATCCGGCCGAGATTAGGTAATTTGTTTGTATCACAAAATCGCAGGGAAGTTCGTGCGTCTTATTCTACAGGACAATTCCGGGTTGTGTATATACTATTCGTTCGTATGGTCATCTTTCAATTTTTTGCACAGTTCCCAATTAATTTTCTTACCTACCCAGTCATGTGTAGTCTTATATTCTTTCTGTACAAATTTGCTGCGTTCGCTTATTATGTGAATGATCGTTTCGTCTCTATCACTAACATAACCTACATCTGCTGTTTTGGTGCATCATATCCATTCTAGCCTGAAGATGGTTGATTCTTATGGCGTTGTTTTGAGCTGTTATTTGAATAAATTCAGTTTCTCTCTTGAGGTTTCCTTTTTTTAGACACATTCATGTCTTCTCGTGTAAGATGTCGCTTGTTAGTCGCTTAAAACGTCCATAGTGTTGTTTTTCTTGCCATTTTTGTTTTCTGGTTATCTTCGTTGTGATCCTTCTCGCGTTTTCATCAAATTTTGTCAAGTAATATATCCCAATTCTTATATTCTTTTTCTCATCATTATTTCTAAAACAATCCAATTGAATATTAACGTTTTCTTCACTGTTGGTGTTTTTGATCTGATGTGCCAATTTGTAATAGGCCCACTGGATTCAGAGACTTAGTTTTTTTGAAATTGGTCTTGGCATTAAATTTCCAATTCGAGAGGACATATTGAAAACACGTCGACCATAATTAGAAATTCAGTTAATTATTTTGAAAGTTTCGATCATACCACCTTTCATGGTTCCTGTTGGTAAAGTAGTTAATCCAAAATTCTTTTATCTCTCGCTGTAACCCTAATATTTTATCCTTTTTTGTTTATTTAGTCACTCTGTAATCCGACCAATTTCAATATGACAGTCTAATTTCCATGTCTAGACACTGGAACCTTGGTTTGAGATATCATTAGGTTTTAAATTATTTTTCAAACAAAATTTGGTTCTCTTCAAATAAAATTCCTAATCAACCAACCAACCATTTCATTTGCCTCCGATACAGTTGATAAAATATGATTGCCAGTTTTGAATATACCCTTAAAACGATTCCCCGACACAGCTTTCTTTATTTACTTTTTGATTTCCCCGTTGCTTAATTTACATTCAACTTTAACGTTTTTGAAACCAATATGTTGTACTTCCATTTTTGTATATTAAATTTTGATTCCCAACTATTTTCCCAAGCCACATTATTAGCTGAAGTGATTTCCTGAAGGGAGTATACTTGTCTTACTTTCAAGTTAGGAGTATGCCGTTGAGTGACAGATTGACATGATAAGCAAAACCGTTTTCGAAATCATCGACCCGAAAGAGTTATAAACAACTTTCCGTTCTTACTATCCAAAAAGTTTCTTATCTAGTATTACATTTTATTTCAACATATAATATACCGTAAAAAGTCTATGGGATCTCGTGAAAAAGAATATCTGATTTACGCTAAAATAACTAATTGTTTTATTAGAGTTTAATTTGACAACCTCACAGACCTTATGTTGTCTATTGTATCGGCTGTTACCTATCAAATATAGAAAAAAAAATCATTGATATTTAATTTCAGTGATATGATGGGAAGAGAAATTTTAAACGAAGCTTCAGCGTAAGTCAAGCATTTTATTTACATGCCTCATGTTGCTTGCGGTATTTAGGGATTCATCCATCTAAGTACTGAAGAGAATCATCTCTGCTTAGTAACAGTGATTACGTGCAAAGGAGTTTTAAACGTGACTTGAACGTAAGTCAACTTAAGAGATTTATTGATTTAAGCATTTTGTTTTTTGTCCAGATTGTTTGTCTTAACTAGATAATCACACGGGGTAATTAATTCAGAGGCGGAGTAAGATTTTTCTCCTAAATTTGCTAACGTGAGGCTTACTTTGACAGTTCTGGATGCTTTTGCTAAGGTTGTGAAGGTAACAAACCTCACAGGACAGTAAGATACTTACCTCTTACAATACGTTCCGAGTATTACTGACCGGATGTGCCTTTATAGCTTGAAGCATAGTTTTCGAACACACGGTTGTATCCCGGTCTGACCTTGTCTAATTGTCGGAGACTTTTCAGACCAAGAAAAATTTATTTTATAATGTGAGCAGCTGAGACTTCAATTTTGGCACAATGACTAATTTTTGTTGATAGCGAAGCTATAACTCGATTCAAACATGTAAAACATAAGTTGCCGATTTTGACAACGTTTGCAAATTCATCTGTGCAATGAAGCAATGTAGCGACCAATCTTCGGCTAACATGAAACTACCAACCCCAACGAGCCTATACCACTGCAAATTAGTACGTACTAAAATATATGAGAAACTGTTGACTAATCTTAGAATTTTTTGATTGTGGGTTGAAAGAAATGCTTATATTTAATTAGCAATGTTTAATTAAATATGGATGATTATTTCTCTGAAGTAAGTAAAGTTGGCGACCATAGTCGAGAGTGACCAGAAGGCTCCCTTTTCAATAGCGACCAAAGTAAAAATGGCGACCATAGTCGAGGGTGAACAGAAGGCTCCCTTTTCAATAGCAACCAAAGTAAAAATGGCGACCATAGTCGAGAGTCACCAGAAGGCTCCCTTTTCAATAGCGACCAAAGTAAAAATGGCGACCATAGTTGTGGGTGACCAGAAGGCTCCCTTTTCAATAGCAACCAAAGTAAAGTTGTTGACCATAGTCGAGAGTGACCAGAAGGCTCCCTTTTCAATAGCAACCAAAGTAAAGTTGGTTACCATAGTCGAGGGTGACCAGAAGGCTCCCTTTTCAATAACAACCAAAGTAAAGTTGTTGACCATAGTCGAGGGTGACCAGAAGGCTCCCTTTTCAATAGCGACCAAAGTAAAATTGGCGACCATTGTCGAGAGTGACCAGAAGGCTCCCTTTTCAATAGCGACCAAAGTAAAAATGGCGACCATAGTCGAGGGTGACCAGAAGGCTCCCGTTTCAATAGCAACCAAAGTAAAAATGGCGACCATAGTCGAGGGTGACGAGAAGGCTCCCTTTTCAATAGCAACCAAAGTAAAATAGGCGACCATAGTCGAGGGTGACCAGAAGGCTTCCTTTTCAATAGCGACCAAAGTAAAATTGGCGACCATAGTCAAGGGTGACGAGAAGGCTCCCTTTTCAATAGCAACCAAAGTAAAAATGGCGACCATAGTCGAGAGTCACCAGAAGGCTCACTTTTCAATAGCGACCAAAGTAAAAATGGCGACCATAGTCGAGGGTGACCAGAAGGCTCCCTTTTCAATAGCAACCAAAGTAAAGTTGTTGACCATAGTCCAGAGTGACCAGAAGGCTCCCTTTTCAATAGCAACCAAATTAAAGTTGGTTACCATAGTCGAGGGTGACCAGAAGGCTCCCTTTTCAATAGCAACCAAAGTAAAGTTGTTGACCATAGTCGAGGGTGACCAGAAGGCTCCCTTTTCAATAGCAACCAAAGTAAAAATGGCGACCATAGTCGAGGGTGACCAGAAGGCTCCCTTTTCAATAGCGACCAAAGTAAAAATGGCGACCATAGTCGAGGGTGACCAGAGGGCTCCCTTTTCAATAGCGACCAAAGTAAAAATGGCGACCATAGTCGAGGGTGACCAGAGGGCTCCCTTTTCAATAGCAACCAAAGTAAAGTTGGTTACCATAGTCGAGGGTGACCAGAAGGCTTCCTTTTCAATAGCGACCAAAGTAAAAATGGCGACCATAGTCGAGAGTGACCAGAAGGCTCCCTTTTCAATAGCGACCAAAGTAAAAATGGCGACCATAGTCGAGGGTGACCAGAAGGCTCCCTTTTCAATAGCAACCAAAGTAAAGTTGTTGACCATAGTCGAGCGCGACCAGAAGGCTTCCTTTTCAATAGCAACCAAAGTAAAGTTGGTTACCATAGTCGAGGGTGACCAGAAGGCTCCCTTTTCAATAGCGACCAAAGTAAAAATGGCGACCATAGTCGAGGGTGACCAGAAAGCTCCCTTTTCAATAGCAACCAAAGTAAAGTTGTTGACCATAGTCGAGAGCGACCAGAAGGCTTCCTTTTCAATAGCAACCAAAGTAAAGTTGGTTACCATAGTCGAGGGTGACCAGAAGGCTCCCTTTTCAATAGCGACCAAAGTAAAAATGGCGACCATAGTCGAGGGTGACCAGAAGGCTCCCTTTTCAATAGCAACCAAAGTAAAGTTGTTGACCATAGTCGAGAGCGACCAGAAGGCTCCCTTTTCAATAGCAACCAAAGTAAAGTTGTTGACCATAGTCGAGGGTGACCAGAAGGCTCCCTTTTCAATAGCGACCAAAGTAAAAATGGCGACCATAGTCGAGGGTGACCAGAAGGCTCCCTTTTCAATAGCGACCAAAGTAAGTTGACGACCATAGTCGAAGGCTATCAAAGGGTTCCCTTTTCAATAGCAAACAAAGTACAGTTAGAAATCATAGTTGAGGGCGACCAGAAGGCTCCCTTTTCAATAGCTACTGCAGTGATATGTAGGGGAGGGCGCTACTCTTTTCCCCTTGGTAGCTCCACTTCACCCTTGATTCGCACCTTATAATGCTGGGTGTTAAGCAAGGAGGTATCAAGTACCATTTTTTAAGTCTTTAGTATGACACGACCTGGGATTGAACCCTGGTCTCCCGGACCAATGGCAAACCCACTAGACCAATGAGCCGGTTTTTTATTAGGTAAGTGATGAATATTTTTTTCTTTTGAAGTTCATACAGGGTGCGACAGCAAAATTAGAAATATTCTAGAACAATAATAAACGACTGTATTATAAAACAACTTTATTTTTCATTTCGGAAAATAAATAACAAAATCAGAAAATAAAGACAAAACAGTTAATTTACTCAATATGGCCATCATTTTTATTCAGTTGTTGTATCACGAAAACTATTCAAGTTAGACGAACCAGACATGCAGGACACTGCTGGAGAAGCAGAGATGAACTCATAAGAGATGTACTCTTATGGATCCCCACACACGGCCGCGCAAAAGCAGGACGACCAGCTCGAACGTACATTCAGCAGCTATGTGAGGATACAGGTTGTTGTCCTGAAGACCTACCTAGGGCGATGAACGATAGGGAGGAGTGGCGAGAGAGGGTCAGGGATATCTGTGCTACCAGCACGATATGATGATGGTGATTGTATCAATACACATTCGAAACGATTTGCAGGCCTTCAAAATAAATTCTTCTGGCATTTTATTCCATTACTTCTCTATAGTATTCTTGTGCGAACCAATATTTGGTTGGGAAGTTGCATTTGGATTTGTTTTTTTAAAACGCCTCATATAGCGTAATCAAGAGGGTTAAAGCCTGAGCTTAAATCTTGTTTAATTGCTGTCCTCTCAGTTTTCTAATGGACTCTCAGTTCATTACCCCGTTTTCTTATTCTCTTTTTGGGGTCCTTCTTAATCACCTGAGCGAGATCAGTTTCAGAGCCTTGGTATTTTTTGCTCAATTCTTCACACCCTCTTTTCCTTAAAAAGTTCTCTCACTGTAAAAAAAATGTCTTTGTTTTATATACGGTAGACAAAGAAAGTTTGGCCTGGTATCGGCGTTCAGCAAATCATAGATTCTTTGTGATTTCTTTTCTTGCTCACTCCTATTGGGCTGAATTTTTACTGAAAAAATGCTTGAATAATATAGTTAATCATGAAAATAGAGAATTTTTGAATTTTTTAAAAAATTTAATTAATCAGACAAAAAAAAAACGCTTTAAAAATTATTTCATATTTTGCTTCTGCACTGTATAGACTAAAATTCTCTGTGATTGATTTGTTTCAAATTACAAGAATATGGGTTTCCGCAGATTGGAATTAATTGATGAAAATTAGTTTTTGAAGACGTAACGTCACTAATAATGAACAGCAACCTTCCCTATGTCCTTTAAGCATGCTTATTAAATTTGCTACTTTTACAGTAATAGAAATGCTACATCCTCTTCCATGATTAATACTTTCACTATATTTTCCAGTTTTTTTTTTTCTTTTACCAGTTAGCC
Source organism: Sepioteuthis lessoniana (assembly GCA_963585895.1). Taxonomy (NCBI): domain Eukaryota; kingdom Metazoa; phylum Mollusca; class Cephalopoda; order Myopsida; family Loliginidae; genus Sepioteuthis; species Sepioteuthis lessoniana. The sequence goes on along the minus strand of OY757921.1, from coordinate 8,777,524 downwards.
TAAAAAAAGAAAAAAAAGACAAAGGTTGCGCTAATTGCTTGTGTAAAAGACGCGCTATTTTTTGGAATTATCAGCCGAAATGTAATGGATGCGTATCAAAAATGAAAACTATATTATTCATTATAGTTTACCGACAAAATATATCACAGGAATTAAGTCATATCAATACGCCAAACTATCTAATGTGGCCGTCACAGAGGAATATCCATTAGTCACTAGAATGTGTAATTATTTATAGTCTTGTTTCTCTTAATTTGATGTTATACTTGGTTGGTTTCTTTGTTTAATGGCATATCAACTCTTTGTAGGTTATTTAATGCCAATGTAATTCTTGTAGAAGAACAGAAATGGTACTATTTAACCCATAGCTGGAAGGATAAGGCGGTTCATACCTTTCCCAAGGGTATTTGTCCGAAAGTGATCGTAATAGCGCGATTGGAATTCGAACTCGCTTACTACGATTCTTCAGTCCATCGCTTTAACCATTACACCACGAGGGCTTCCTGTTAATCTTCGTTCAAACTTGTTACATCTTAGTGTGCACATGTCATTGCGTTTTTTTTTATAATACTGTGTTGATATTTTCTTTAGAGAAATAATCTGAATTATTTAAATTTTGATTTTTAGTTGATACAAAACGGATAAAATCGAATAAAAAGTTTAACATACGCTAAACTGTGAAATTTAGTTGCGGCAATCAAAAAAGATCAGTGTGTATTATCATCATCATCATCATGTCGTGCCACTAGCACGGATACAGTAAAGTTGGCGACCGTAGTCAAGGGCAACCAGAAGGCTCCCTTTTCAATAGCTACTACACCGAAGTATAGGGGAAGCCGCTACTCCTTTCCGTGAATTGCTCCACTTTACCCTCGATACTTACCTGATATTGCTGAGTGTTAAGCAAGGAGGTATCAAGTACCTTTTTTAAAGTCTTTGGTATGACACGACCTAGGAATAAACCCAGATTTGCGTATTATATATAAGTGGGTCTTATTCACAAAGAATTATGGTATTTTAAAACCTTCAGGTCTTAATGAAGTTTAATGCTAATATGAATAATTAAAAACTGTGTTCAAATTTTAAAGTTTTTTTTAATAAAGTGTGTAAATTTCCTACGATGTTCAGAAAAAGTTCACTATATATATATATATATATAGTGAACTTTTTTCTGGACGTCGTAGGAAATTTACATATTCTATTAAAAAAACTTAAAAATTTGTACACAAGGAGCAGAAGGTTCCCCGCAAAAACAATTACCGACACCGACTACGCCGATGACATAGTGCTACTGGCCAATACACCCAACCAAGCCGAAACACTAGTGCATAGTTTGGAACGAGCCTCTGCAGGCATTGGACTCCATGTTAATGTACACAAAACTGAATTTATGTGCTTTAATCAGAAAAGTGACATCTCCACACTAGACGGAACCTCCCTGAAAATGGTTGACAAATTCAACTACCTAGGAAGCAGTGTCTCATCAACCGAAAAAGACATCGACACACGGCTAACGAAGGCATGCACAGCTATCGATAGGCTTTCGATCAAATGGAAATCAACCTGACCGATAAAATGAAACGCAGTTTCTTCCAGGCTGCGGTCGTGTCGATGCTGCTATATGGATGCACTACTTGGACGCTGACTAAACGGTTGGAGAAGAAGCTAGACGGCAATTATACAAGAATGTTTCGAGCAATATTGAACAAGTCCTGGCAGCAACACCCCACAAGGCGCCAACTATACGGTCACCTACCACCTATCACGAAAACTATACAAGCTAGACGAACCAGATATGCCGTACACTGCTGGAGAAACAAGGACGAGATCGTAAGTGATGTAGTCCTGTGGACCCCCGCATATGGCCAATCAAAAGCAGGACGGCCAGCTCGAACATACTTACAGCAGCTATGTGATGATACGGGATGTAACCCTGAAGACCTGCCAGAGGTGATGAATGATAGGGAGATGTCGAGAGAGGGTCAGGGATATCCGTGCTAGCCGCATGACATGATGATGATGATATATATATGTATATATATATATATATATTATGTTTTCTCATCCACATACAAAGTGTTTCGTTGTAACCAATACCCTAGGACGCTTTTGTCGAAGATCTTGAAAGTTCACATGTATATAAATCATATTCTCTATAATCTAACTGCCCACACCGCACCCAATCCTGTATTGTGTTTTGCTCCATTAGGATAGGTTCCCTTTCCCCCCTAGAGTAGGTCCGGCTTGTTTTCGGCGTTTTCGGACACCGGAAAACAGTCGGCCTCCATTTCATAGACGTGGGGATGGGAGGACAACCAAACGGGGAATTTTTTCCTTTGTTTTCGTTTTTGTATTTTTTGTATATTTCGGGGTTTTTCTCCCATTCCCATCATATAAATCATCAATTATAAATAAAATCACACATTTCATTCGGGGTTTTAAGTAGGCCTTTTTCATAGAGCAAATGTGGTATTTTGGTGGTTGCAGCGCGCATGGCGATGGATAAATGGTTATATATTGTACTGTTGAATGGGTCGGCCAATGTGGCTAACTAGGTCCCCTTAGAATATATAGTTAATGCAAGACCGCTCCCTTCCCCTACCCCCAAAACTTGTGCCTTCTTTGTACATATTACAAAGAAATAAACAGATTGTTTCGTTGTATCACAACTCTTCAATGTGGCTCGAACAGTGAGATGCTACAAACCAATATCTGGTTGACTTTACGGCAGTCAGATATCTTATCCCGGAACCAATGTCATTCTCAGCTTAAGTGAAGGAACTTTTGACGTATATTTTTTGCATATACGTTATCGTCTACCAGTGTGCTCAATCCATGAGAAAGAGCTGTTGCATTTCAGCGTATGTGGCAGCCGGCAAATTCATCATCTGAGTGCTAAACGTACGGGTCGGGAGGACATAATCAACTGATTTTTACTCTTTACAAATGTTAATTTTTGTGTAAAAATATGCTAAAATGCTGTAAATTCTTATTTTGTATTTTTGCACTTATTAAACCATAGACGCTTACGGGCTCGGTTAAATTTTTTTTTTAATCTCGCAGACGATCATATCTGACTTGCCACGCAAAATTTGATGGATCAATAACCAAAATTCTTTAAGAAATCTTTTCCGTTTTAGAATGTCTGAAATATATTTCTCACCAATTAATATAATAGATAAATCATCAACTTTTTAAAATCCAGTTTCGAGCCTACCCCAATCTTATAAATAGACAATTGAATATATAAAATTCTGTAGATCTTTATATTAATTCTGTAAATCTACAGAAAACTTTTGAATTTATTCACTTTGAATGAAAATAAATCATTATTTTCCTTGAAATATTCCTTTGATTTCAGCATACTGAATTATTTTGAATTGAACAAAAATATTTTGTTTACGTAGCGATGCTCGTACTGATATGTTTACGTAGACATGCTCGTACTAATATTTCCTTCGCTGATTAACTCTTTTTTTTACCTGCATCCGCTACAATATTAGCGCACAAGTATACTGTCTCCCTTTCATAGTGACATACTCACACAAAGATCTTTTACTCACACAAAGATCTTTTACTCACACCACATAAAATGGATTAACAATATTCAGACAATTACAAACGACTGTATTTAATTCGTCAACTTTTCTTTCTTGCAATGTAAATATAGGAAGATTTTTACGCTTTAATTAATATTATCATTTCTTAACAGAAAATAATTTGTAATTTCTGTTTTTCAACAAACTTGTCACTCAAATTAAAGAAATAAAATTTGTCAAATTTTTAGATCTGTATTTTATTCAATTATTTTCAAATTTTTCACACACACACATACACACACACACACATATATATATATATATATATATATATATCATCACCATCATCATGATGTCGCGCCGCCAGCACGGATATCCCTGACCCTCTCTCGCCACTTCTCCCTATCATTCATCACCTCCGGCAGGTCTTCAGGGTTACATCCTGTGTCCTCACATAGTTGCTGTATGTAAGTTCGTGCTGGTTGTCCTGCTTTTGCACCTCCATATGTGGGGGTCCACTGGAGTACATCACTTATTAGCTCGTCCTTGCTTCTCCAGCAGTGTCCTGCGTGTCTGGTTCGTCTAACTTGTATAGTTTTCGTGATGGGGGGCAAGTGTCCGTATAGTTGGTGTCTCGTGGGGTGTTGTCGCCAGGACTTGTTCAATACTGCTCTCAACATCCTTGTGTAATTTCCGTCTAGTTTCTCTCCAGCCGCTTAGTTAGCGTCCATGTGGTGCATCCATATAGCAGTATCGACACAACCGCTGCCTGGAAGAAACTGCGTTTCATTTTATCGGTTAGGTCCGACTTCCAACATAGATGCCATTGAGCTTTGAAATCGTGCATATATATTCATATGTTTATAATAAGGAAAAAGACAAAATTTAGTTTTTGATTTTTATTATTGTTAAAGGATATAATTCAAAAATTTAAAAAAAAAAAAAAACTCAATCAATTTGTGGATCTCTTCACAGTTCTTCATAAGTACAAAACAGCACGTGCAAGTCTTTAGTTCTTTTTTTAGGACGACCATGTTTAAATATTCATTGGCAAAATTTAAATTTAATGTTTTTTCAAAAATCATTGTTTTGTAAAGTTGTACTAATTGCCAAGAAAAAGAAAAATCTTAATATTTTGGGGAACCAATAACCATCAAGAAAAAGTTTTAAACGGAGAGGTACCTTAAAAATTAAACTATTTTAGATTTAAACCGAAAATAAATGAATAGAAATGAACCAATCGAAATCGCCATTCGAAAAATTTTACATTTGTAACTCTTAGCTTTTTTTTTAATGTAAGGACACATTAATTATTTAGATTCTTTTTATTCTACCAAGTTAAAATGTTCTATTCTTAGAAGGTTATAAAGAAAAACATAACAAAAAATAAATGAAAACAATGTTTAGTTATAACTCAAAAACTAATTTTTAAACGAATACTTTTCGTTTTTCTTAGAACAAAATATATCAATATTTAATTAATGTAACTTAAACACTGTTTTTTTTTAAAGAAACAAACTATTCATAGAATAAACATATACTTTTACTTGAATTAATA
>OY757921.1:8734927-8767427 GCA_963585895.1 Sepioteuthis lessoniana | reverse complement strand
TCAAGTTTTCTGATAAGTGTCCTAGTCTCATAATTGTCCCGAGCCCTTTCGGACACTTCATAGATCTCGGGACAATTTTGGGAAATTCATTTACCAATTCCAACCTGAAAGTATGACGCTTATCAGAAAATTTGAAAGGATCTTAAATAAATTATACAGAGAAAATGTTTCTTGTTTATCTAATGAAACATGCTTAAATGAACGAATGCTTCCTAACCACACACACACACACACACTCATATTTACATATACATATATATATATATATATATATACATATATATATAGGTATTCCTTCTCATTAACAATCGCTGTCGAGAATTTCTTGTTATAAACTTTCATGCACTTACCATTTTTATCCAATAATAATAGCAAGGTAAGTACCACATTACTTTCACAGAGGCGATCTGGAAATTTCGGCTCAGGTCGGGGTTCCTGTTGAAGGCGGTCGGGGTTCCTGTTGAAGGCAAAATAATTTACAGGAACCCCAAAATCCGAAATTAAGTCAGTACATCAGTGAAGACCCCATTTGGTGCATCTAAATGTATTATTGGAATATATATACAAACACATATATATATATGTTTGTATATATATATATATATATATATATATCATCATCATGACGTGCCGCCAGCACGGATATCCCTGACCCTCTCTCGCCACTTCTCCCTATCTTTCATCACCTCTGGCTGGTCTTCAAGGCTACATCCCGTATCATCACATACCTGCTGTATGTATGTTCTAGCTGGTCGTACTGCTTTTGCCCGGCTATATGTGGGGGTCCATTGGAGTACATCATTTATGAGTTCGTCCCTGCTTCTCCAGCAGTGTCCTGCATGTCTGGTTCGTCTAACTTGGATAGTTTTCGTGATGGGAAGTAGGTGGTCGTATAGTTGGTGCTTTGTGGGGTGTTGCCACCAGTACCTGTTCAATATTGCTTGCAACAATCTTGTGTAATTGCTGTCTAGTTTCTTCTCCAGCCGTTTTGATAGCGTCCAAGTGGTGCATCCATACAGCAGTATCGACACGACCGCTGCCTGGAAGAAACTGCGTTTCATTTCATCGGTCAGGTCTGATTTCCATATGATCGATAGCTTATCGATAGCAGTCTATGCCTTCGTTAGCCCCGTGTGGATGTCTTTTTCGGTTGATGAGATACTGCTTCCTCGGAAGGTGAATTTGTCTACCAGTTTCAGAGAGGTTCCGTCTAGTGTGAAAATGTCACCTGTTTGATTATGGAGGCCAATGCCTGCGGTGGCTCGTTCTAAACTATGCAGTGGTGTTTCGGCTTGGTTGGGTGTATTTGCCAGTATTGCTATGTCATCGTCGTAGTCGTCGTCGGTCTTGGTTTTTCCTAAGGATGTTGTCGATTTTGAGTGCTATGCGGTTTCGTTGTAGGGCATTGTAAATTTTGGCTGCTATGGAGGTAAGTGGTTACCTCGGTAGTTCTTGTCTAATCCGAGGTTTCCCTTTTTAGGGAAGGGGAGGATGCATCCCTTCTTCCATCTGTCTATCGGATTTTGATTATAAACTGCGTTGCAATATATATATATATATATATATATATATATATATATATATATAACGAGTGCAAAATATCGGTTATAGAGCATATGTAGGTGTAGTTTTGAACAACATAGCCAGGTGAGTCAACAGCGTTTACGGGTAGTCAGTTTCTCGCTTATACGATTTTCAAACCTATAGTTACATGATAGCATAGGCGAGAAACTGACAGTGAGCAAGTGCAGTTCTCACCATGTCTACGCTAATCTATCTATCTATCTATCTATCTATCTATCTATCTATCTATCAGTGTCTTTGAATAAATAAGATGAACATAGATTCAGGCCTTGGCAACAGGAAACTTTATATTTGCACCTTTTTCAAGGAAATCAATTGTGATAACTCCTTTGATGTTATGTCATAAGACTGTCAGCATGACCTTCTTTACCGACAGCTGCGCATGGTAATTTTTCCTTGACGGGTATTTCTTGTATTTCTACTCCATGTACTGTCTTTTTGCGTCAGGCTACTAGTGGCAAACCCATGTTTAAAACATGTTTAAAAAAAAAATTGACTAGAATGTACTTTTTAATGTACATCACACATTTTCTTTGAACTTCATATTGTTTGCTCTTGTCAACATCCCAAAATTTGATGACATACCTCTGTTTAAGCTTGGAGCATTTTGATTTGTTTGATTTGTTTGATTTTCGTATAATTTCAAAATAAATATGTTTGTGATATTAGAATATCGTTATAAACCATTTCCAAACCCTGGAACTGGATTTTTTTTCTACACGGCTAGCTGTGACTTTAGATAACCCATGAAGTTTTATATGCCGTTAAAAATTAACAAGACCCCCCCTAGACTTTTATTCACCCCCCCATATATATATATATATATATATAGTGGAGAAGAGATGGCATAGGACGGGGTACCTTTACATGAAGATCGTTGCAAGTCTTCCGTCCCCTTGACACCAATAAGTTCCAAGCGTTCATGGTGAAATAGTTACTGTCGTAGGAAATGGACATGGCGTCCCTGAGTTCAAATCCTGGACGAGGATGTTTACCCTTCGCATATCACTAATACCCTCGGTGAAATTAAGGATCCAACAATTTTCCCTGTGACTATGTGAAATTAGTCAGGCAAACTTTGTATTTTAACCTGGGAATGGCAACCGGTCTAGCATAAGTAAGTAAAGTTGGTGACCGTAGTCGAGGGTGACCCAAAGGCTCCCTTTTTAATTGCTACTACACTAAGGTATAGGGGAGGGTGTTGCTACTTTCCTTGGATTGCTCCACTTTACCCATGATCATTACCTTATAATGTTGAGTGTTAAGCAAGGTAGCATCAAGTACCATTTTTTGAGTCTTTGGTATGATTCAACCAGAGATTGAACCCCGGTCTCCCGGGGCTATTGGCAAGCACTCTACTCATGAGGCCAATGTCCGGTATATAATGTTAAAATACGCATAAGAGTTGACATTGGGCCCACATACTGCTTATGCGCAAGGACTGGTATATATATATATATATATATATATATATATATATATATATATATATATATATATATATATATATATATATATATATATATATATATATATATATATATATATATATATATATATATATATATATATATATATATATATATATATATATATATATATATGTGTGTGTGTGTGTGTATATATGTATATGTGTTCTGAGTTGAGAGTAAGCTGCACAGTAATTGGTGTCGGTATTAAATGTTTGGTTGGGTCTTATAGAATAACAACCCTTGTAAGTTATTTAATGCGAAAATCGGTTTATACATAATATATTAAATAGTTAGTAGTTAGCATTTTTTAAACGAGTCAGCTCATTTGTTTTCGCACAGTTAAATTTTTCACGTATTTCCATTTTACGCGAATAATTCTATTCAACATTATTCATTTGTTTACACATAATTAAATGGACCCTCGTATTGTTATATATCATTAATAATTCAACATTAATCATTTGTTGTGCAGAGTTAAATGGTTTCAAGTATAGCAAATGAATGAATTGCTCTATTTGACCCATAGTTTGGACCCTAACCCACCGTGTTAGAGAGGACCATGAAGTAATGGCAATGAAAGGGTATCTGATATTACCCTAAGCTCCAAGGCTGGTGTCTCACAATTTTATGACATCCAGGACACTGTTTAGGGAGGTCTTATTCCACTACAAAGATGTAGTCAGTCTATTTATTCAACAGCCAACCCCCAGATGACTAGGCTAGAGTTAGTATTATCAAAGCAGTTGCCACAAGAAGTTGTAAATGCTGTATTGACTTTCAGCTTTTGTCACCCGGTAATATTACCTCACCGACATAGAACCATCTCTAATATCAACAGGTGTTACGTTTAGCACGCAGATATGAATAATGATGTTACATTTTTCAAAGTACAAAGTGACGCAGTTATTTCTTTATATACGAAAAGTTAATTTTCAAACAACAACATTTCATAGCAGTCGCTATCGTAACACGAGTGAAAGAAAGAAAGAATATTAGTTCTTTCATAGAAACGCTATAACATTCCTTCGTGTGAGACGAGTGATCAAAACAGCGACACATTTCTTCATCCCTCTAGTTCCTCCGTCTTCAGGGGCTCCGAATCTCTGAACTCAACCGACTGTCTCCGCCTCGGGACTCTGAACTCGACTAACTTTCAAAAATCTCCCTGCTTATATAATAGATTAATTATCTCATCCGGTAATGATGATAAGAACATGTGTTATTAAAAAACTTTCAATCAACCTGAGTGCTAAATCAGTTGTCAATGAATCCAAAATGTGTTTATTTTAAACATCCTGTTTGCCGAGAATTTCAACCTCATCCTGCGAACATGTCCACCATTTGACATTTGCATGCAATTTCCACCTCAACCCAAAGAATTTAACTAATTCACAATGTACTGCTCGAAATGATATATCTAACTCATATAATTAATTATCATCCTTAATTATATTATAACTATTTTGTGACAATGTCGCTCAGGGATTTTTATTCAGAAGGTTCCTTCTAGCCGGTTACATTTATCAGGGCAAGAGAACTCAGTATTTATCCGAACCTGTTGAGATGAGAGACTGTTTCATGCCTTTCCTAAGGGTATTAGCATGAAGCGAAACGCAAACAACATCACTTAGAACTTTTATTTAGCATGCTGATTTCATGATGTAACAACGTAAATATTGCGCCATCGCGTTTTCTGTCAAAAAAAGAGGAACGATAATGGCCGATACTAGCGAGCTGTAAGATATAGCAAGTTTATTTCTGAAAATGGAAACCGAGAAGGTAGATTTATTTTATTTATATTTTAGAAAAGTGATACGAAATGTTAAACTAAAATTCTGATATAGATTTCAGATATGAGACATGTAAGTGGATTTTTGCTTTCTTTGGCACACATTGTTCGTGGTGTCTTTTCCGTTTTATCTCATCAATTTAACAATGGTCATTTAAATTTGCATTGTCTGTACAAAACAACCAAATTTACAATATAAAACAAGTCACTTAATAAATGAATCTGCTGAACGTGTGCTTACCAAGATGCAACACAAAAGGCATCTCATATCAACAGATATCATTCAACTTTTAACTCGACATCTACCTCATCATTATCATCATGAATAGCATTATAATCTGGCAAAGTAAATATTTACTCTCACGGCGGGATTTCGCTACAAAGTCTTTATATGATAATTTTTTCGATTCTGGAAAACTTTTAAGATTCTGGGTCAAAACTTCATGATCGAGCACACAATTTGGGAAAGAACCGGGTATTTATACGCAAACCATACAAAGATAAATATGGAATAACACAATATTGAGGAAACAATAAAATGATAAGTTATAGAATGATAAACAAACCAAGATAGATATTATGGAATAACCCAATATATTGGAACTTTTAAAAGTACAGAACTTTAAAAAGTTATAACATTAATTTAAATAATTTAATCTAGTTGGTTTAAAAAATATTTTATAATTCCGCCATGGCCATTTATTAAATAAAAATGTTTTGCTTCAAATATGTTATTTGTTTATTTACTCCTAAATAAAAAAAAAACTAAAGTGAACATTCTTGATGTGTTCTAATTTTATTAACTTGCCTGAAGTAGTGTATATATATATATATATATATATATATAATTCTATGAAGCTGGCTTAGAAATGATTAGTTTAACAGTTTTCTGTGATTTAGCGAGAGCAGTTATCCAGCCCATCTCAGTTGTAAATAATCATAATGCAACTTGGACGCCTTCGATAAAAATATTTCAGACACTTTTAAAAATAGGACAGAAATCGATTCTCAATTTTAAAACTAACTTCGTATTTTCTTTGTCTGACGTAGTCGAGTTAAAATTTAATTTCTTGAATAGAGAGCAGCGACAAAAATAAAGATTAAATAGAATTAAAATTATTTTCCTAACAATTCCGGGTGGCGAATCGTCGTGTGTTCATATTCCAACGAATATTCCTTCCTTTGTATTTATTTTAACTTCCCGATTTAAATCTGCGAAATTCTGTCTTTAGCCTAGGGAAAAAATCTCAAGAAGAAATCTATTTCTCCGCAAAAGCATTTTATCTACGTCTATTTTTAAATACATTAGAGTATGAATCAATAAGTTCATAGCCTCTATTTTATCAATATTTTTTGATAGACATCTGTGACTTATGGAGTAGCGTTTTATTAAATCTTTTTGCAAGGAAGAAGATCACATTGAATGGTAGATAAAAATCGTTTAATTTAAACCTATCTGATATCATGAGGCCGAATATTTATTCATTTGGTTTGTTTCCGCTTATTTCAATAAAGGCATATCAACTCCTTATGAGTGATTCAATGCCAAATCTTGCTTTATTTGTAAACGTTTGATTATAATCATGACCATTTAGAAGCATTCTATTGCAATTATTTTCACATCTTATAAACATGGGGATTCCCCATGGCATTGTGGCTGACGTGCTGGACTGCGATATCAATAGTTAGTAAGTTCGAGCTCGAGTAGCACTATAGGACTAATAGCTTTGGGAAATGTATAAACCCTACCTTCTCCCCCAGTTTTGAGTACAAAGTACATGTAGTCCTTCTACATGGGCTTTTATATGGGTGTTAACAAAATTTTCATAGTCATCGCTCGAAGTTTTTAATTCGGGTATCTCCTAAAAAAAAAATGAAACGTGTTTCTTATAGTTACTGTGTATTTATTACTTATATTACGATTGGAAAGTGAGGACCAATCATATTGTAAGATTAGACCTTTTTGTACATTTTCTTTTTTAAGCAGGGGAATAATATTGTAAATTAAATTACCATAACCAGAACATCCTACAAATACTTACGTGGGACATACAGAACCTCTGGACAAGTGACCGTGTCCTGTGTAAAAAGTACAGATATAACTTACAAGACACATTCATGTTACTTGGCTGCACAATTGCCATAACTAGTTAATTTGAGGTTGATTATACACAGACAGCATTTTCTCTTCGAAATATGTCTGACTGAATGTAACAGATATTTCACTTCAGTCTAATTCTGTTTGAGATCCGTTCAAGTCTTCGTGTGAGTCCCCAGACAACTAGATGGAACATATTCGGAAAGGTGCCATATTTTTTCCAAGTACTCTCGACCTCGGCTCGAGACATCTTCAGTCGATTCAGACAAAGACCTGAACGAATCACTAATAGATGAAGCAGAAGTGACACGTCCATCTTTTTTAATCACACACACACACACACACACACACACACACGCGCGCACACACCTATATATATATAATGATTTTCGAACAATTTTTATGTCACATAGTTTTGAAACAGAACGCAATTAACTATGATAGAATGTGAAGAGTTTTCTCATATTTTTTATTTTAAAATTGAATATTATTCAAAAGATGAATCACATATTACCCTGGCGATGGTTCAATAAAAAAAAAGCTAAAAGACAAAAATTTGGCAAATAATTTAACAATAAATAAAATCTTTGTTTTTCATTCTAGTATATATACATACCGACAGATCTATTTCCAATTCCACGGATTATATATATATATATATATATATATAATTATTTTACTCATGTAATATCTATCAGCATTCACGGTACCAGAAAAAAAGAAAAAAAAACTTCCAGGAACAAGAGATAAGAATATCTCGAATCCACGCCCGGAGAAAAAAGAAAAAATATTATAGGTCAAAAAGAAAAAAAAGGCCAACCTTGTCAGACCCCTTGAAAAAAGTCAAGGGATATGCAGTCAGTTGGTCAAAAGAAAACTAAAACCTTCCGCGAACACTGCAAAGCTACAATTACAAAAGTGCTCAACACGAGTGGAGCCAATTATAAAATTAACTTAAATCGCGAGTCGGAAATCTTCTATTAAAGTTTCACCTTAACGGATCATCAGGTTAGACTTCCTAATGATCCGTTAAGGTGAAACTTTAAGTTAATTTTAAGGCGATTTAAGTTAATTTTTTATATATATATATATATATATATATAATATGTGTGTGTGTGCGTGTGTACGCGCGCACGTGTGGTCTAAGATTAATAAGATTGTTACCAATGATTGCAAAGATCACTGAGTGAGTTCATCTTCTCGTTCTTGTCTACTTCTGGAAAATCATTTAAAAAACATAATTTAAGAAAATCATTTATCTTGAAAACATTTTCTCGAAATGTTGATAAAATGTATTAATCGTTATGCTCATTATTTTTAATAATCACCTCATCTTTAACTTTCAAACTCAGAAAAACATTTTTTTGTATATTTATATTCATTGCAGATTGTTGGGTACAAGCCGATCTGGCACATAAGTCGACCTTATGATTTTTTGCTCAAAATTCCGCGTTAGACATATATCGACCCTCCAATATACGCTACTCTTAGTCCAAAACATGCCCTGTAGGCCTAAATGTGGATAGAAATTCATAATAAGATACACTATTATGAAATTGGGAATAAACAATATATCGTAATTATCTGACTGGTCGCCTTGATGCTGTGGCATTCCCGTTAGTGTTTACAATGTATACATCAGCTGTTGTTAATGTTGTGTAGTACTATATTAATATAATTTCTTTTACAGTTTTATTTATCTCTGAGTTAAATTGTTAATTTATTTTTCCCGAATAATAAGGTTTACTAATTGATAGCAATTAATTCAAGGTCCTCTCTGATCCAGATTTAGAGTACATGCTAGGGTTCAATCTGTTGGTCAATCCATGAGTCAAATAGAACTGTTGATACTTTTACTCGGGACATTTATTAATATTAAAAAGAATTACTGATGCAGAAAAGCAAAACTTAGAACAATTTAACCGTTTGCCAACTATAAGTAGTAATACTTGAAATCATTTGAATAATGTTGCCTACAATTCGCTAACAAATCACGTGCCATTTATATGTATAAACAGGATTTGTCATTAAATAGCATATAGGGTTGATATGCTATAATGTTATGGCGACCAATCCACACGATAATGAATTCCTTCATAAATATTTGAAAAAAATTGGCCGATGAGCTGCATAGTCCAGCAGGGCACGAGCCCGACCTTCCCCTTCCCAAAATCCCCACTTTCGGGTCATTGATCTTGTGTTATGTCCTGTCTGGATGTGGGCAGAGACAAAAAACAGCTGCTGCCTCACGTCGAGGCTTTCCAGTAGACTGTCTGGCATCTGTGTCAGACGGTCAATCTTCCATGGCAGACTTGAGGCCAAAAAACCTCCGGCTTCGGCTGGGTCACCTTCGAGCTGCTTCATAGACCCCTTTGTCTCCCGTGTATAACACCGGACCTACTGTCCAGCTAAAGCAATAATCAGGCATACGTACCAAGACCAAGATTTGTGTGCAAGTCCAGCTAGGCTCATCAGACCTTCATTGCACTACGTGGGCTGATCAAGAGCATAGTCCAGCAGGGCTCGAGTCTCGGCTTGTGCCCGAACTTCCTCTTACCTAAACCACCACTATAATCGAACAGCGGATCTTTGAGCTTTTGTCAAGTCCTGTCTGGTGGGAAGCAGAGACAAATATCGATCTCGATCAGCCGCTGCCTCACGCAGAGGCTTTTCAGCGGACAGTCTGAGTAATTTGTATTATTTGTACCTCTCATAACGTAAGTATTCTGTCCGTCTTGTAGGTTGCCGTGGCAGAAAGTTAAATGACTGATTAAAACCGGGGTCTGTGTATTTATCGTATTCTTGAACCTATTTGAAACAGATGTACGAGATGCAGAACATTGCTTTTGGATAGCCCAGTAGGCTGAGGCAGTAGAGTACGCCGACTGCATCTCTGCAGAGGTGTAACCCCCTCCCAACGAATGTCCCGATATGACATTAAACAATCTGATGATGAGGCCCCAGTAATGCTAAAGCTTTGGAGAATGTGGAGTGCCCTTTCATTGCTATCGCTTCCAGGTTAACTCTGACCCGGAGCGGTAGAACCTGAAATAGTCGTATCAATTGGTCAAATAGAACCGTATGGCATGTAAACTGAATGCAATCAAATGACTTATGCTAAATTGAATTGTAAGAAATAGAACAGTTTGATCATTTGATTGTGTGTAGAAAATAGCTGATGAATTGAATCGTCAGTGATACAAAACCGTGTTTGGAATCATTTAACTGTGTGCAAACAAGTTAGGGATGTTGAATAGAATTATAATTGCTTGATAGTAATAGGAATAATAACAAAATTATAAGGGCTTGATAGTATAATAATAATAATCATAATAATAATAATAATAGAAATATAAGGGCTTTATAGTAATAGTTATAATAATGATAATAATAAAAATACAAATAATCACAAAATTATTTGGGCTTGATTGTAATTGTAATAATGATAATTGAATTATAAGCGCTTGATTTTAATAATAACAAGAAAATTATAAGGGCTTTATAGCGATAATGATAATAAAATTATAAGTGCTTGATAGTAATAATGATAATAGAATTATAAGGGCGTGATGCCAACAAATGGTATATGCACAACTCAGCACCTGTCCTAGAAAATGACACATACAAACTCCTATGGGACTTTGACATACAAACGGATCAGTTAATCTTCGCTAGAAGACCAGACCTTATAATAATCAACAAAAAAAAAAAAAAAAGAAGAAAATCTGCAAAATTGTCGACTTTGGTGTACCGGCTGACCACAGACTAAAACTGAAAGAATGGGAAAAGAGAGATAACCTTGCGAGAGAATTGAAAAAACTATGCAACATGAAGGTGACAATTATGCCAATTGTGATTGGTGCTAACACTGATGTGAAAAACTCTAATGAATGAATGATAATAACAACAGAATCATAAGGGCTTGATAGTAATAATAATAATAAAATCATAAGGGCTTGATAGTAATAATAATAATAACATTATTAGGGCTTGATACTACTACTACTAATAATAAAATTATTAAGGCTTGATTGTAATAATAATTATAATAGACTTATTAGTGCTCGATAGTAATATAATAATTGAAACTATTTAACAATTTAAAAACAATGGTGCTGATAGTTTGCAAAGAAAGCAGTTCGAACTCATTTAAAAATAAAATTAACAAGAAACTGTTCAAACTTGCAAATCATATATTTATGTCCGTTGAATTGTGTTCAAGCAAATAACTGATGTTAAGTTTTATTTTTATAAAGCAATACTTTAAAATAATTAACTATGAACTAAAAATGATTAAACTGGTTTAAAAACGTTTACGATGAAATGTATTTTCAAATCATACATATTCAATATATATGCGAAAACAGGATTTTATATTAAATAACCTGCAAGGGTTAATATGCCATAAAACCTAACCAAACCAAATCATATATACCTAATATATACGTATAAAGAGGATTTTTGTCATTAGATAACCCAGATTGTTTGATATGCCCTAATCCAAAAAAAACGAAATCCTATATATTTAATATATATTTATAAAGAGGATTTGGCATTAAATAACCTACAATGGTTGTTATGCCATAAAACCAAACCAAACCTTACGCTTGTGCTTAGATTAATTGATTTTAACGACGTCAAACTTTCTAGTGTTATTTATGTATCGACCTTGCATGTTCATATTTACATTTTTTTGTAGAAGTTGTTTCTAAATAGTTATTATGTGTCCAATCGAATACTAATGATTGCTATTTGATGAATAGATGGAATCCCAACAGATACTACCACTCCGGCCAGAGTTGACCTGGGAGTAATGACAATAAAGGGTACTCCACACTGCCCAGATCTCTAGAACTGGAGCTTCATTATCAGATACTGGTTAGTGTCATGCACACGACACCCTTTAGGAGGTCATGACCCTCCGCAGGAGGTACAGTCTTCTCATTCTAGGTCCCGTTTTGGCATTTAGATCACCAAGACGTGCACTCATATCTTCCTTAAGAAAGCTGGTGATTAACTTTAAATACAGAATCGACTTGAAATATTTTTGCCTTCATTGTGGTTCACCATGTGAGTATAAACACGTAATATATGGAATGAATAAAGGTTCTTAACAATAAATGACTTCAATGAGAAAATCTCTTTCTTTTTGTGTCCACTGGATTACATTTTCTGAAGGAACGCTTGTATTTCGACAGGAAAATGTGTTTCACAGAAACCTTTTATATTCGGTGCCGTAGCGTGATAAGTCATGGGATTTTTTATCAGTTCTCCTATGAGGTCTGTCATTATACATTGTGTCGAGGAGAGTCATTTAGATTTAAACATGCAACTTTTATTCCGACAGTGTTGTTAAGACGTTTGGATAGTTTGCTATTTTAGTTTTTTTTTTTTTGTTTTCTGTTTTATTTTTAAAAAAGATAGTAACCGAATTGAACTGAACTAATTCACAAACACTACAGAATTCCTCTGAGCCAGTCGGCTGATGCTGTAGAATAGGCCGACTGCATCTCTGCAGAGGAGTAAGACTCTCATAACGAGTGTCCTGGATATGACATTAAACAATCTGGTGGTGAGATTCCAGTAATGCTGGAGATTTGGGAGCACCCATTAATTGTCATCGCTCGCAAGTTCACTCTGGTCCGGGGTGGTAACACCAGATAGGGTCCTATCAATGGGTTAAATAGAACTAAACTGCCTACTTATGCTAAATTGAATCGTTTGAAATGGAACTGTTTTTGAGATTTAAACAGTTTACTTATGCTTAGCCGAATTGTTTGAAATCGAACTGTTTTGGCATTTTTCTGTGTGTAAACAAAAATTGCTCTTATGCTGAGCTGAACTGTTTGTAATAGATCAGTTTATATGTATAAAAATTGATCTGCCATTAAATAGCCTATAATGGTTGATATACCATAATACCAAACCAGCATTCCTCCCAAATCTAGTTTTTTTTTTTCGACAAGAAAGCTATGTATGTATGTATGTGTGTATGTATGTATGTATTATTCTATCCCCTTCACCACGGGAAAGGTGCAGTACAGGGTTAATAACCGAAGTAAAGCTGGTTAGAATTAAAATTTCTTTCTCCTAGATTAGTTACCGAATCAATTCTTAAGGAACAATTTTATATACTCATTGCTGGGGGTAGAGGAAGCACTGAGAGTTTAATAACTTTGCCACGGACATTAAAGTGAATGGAAACGCAATCAATTTTGTCTCGGATTTTAATACGCGACGCTGGTTTTATTTCCATTACACTAATCCCACCTCCTAAAAGAAAATAATAGATGTCAAATCCTAGGATGTCAATGTTGTTGTTTTAGTATTTCCAGTTTATTAGACGAGTAAACTGCAGTAAATGCCACGGGAATTTTGGAGTCAAAATTCAAATATGTTCGTTCTTTGGTATGTGCTGCTTTGGTTTTATGGCATATCAACGATTATATGTTTATGGGGGAAGTATGTAATTTGGTTATTTCAGTTGATTGCTGTCTAAATTATTCCCACCACAAATACGACACAAAACTTTACAATCGCGCAAAAGAAATGGAATAGAACACAACGAACATTAAACAACAAACAATTTAATAAGCATATAACAGAATATGAAAACAAATAAAATACATGATGTGTAAATGGCCTTTTGGAAAATAATGTTTGACAAGAAGAGAATAAATTTGTTTAAAGATGTGTGTATGTTCATGTTAACGGAGTCCGTAAATAAGTCGTTCTTACTTACATTAAGTTTATAGCGGGTTTTATGACTGTGGCGACAGCGTGTCGCGTTGATGAAAGAGGTTTGTCGGGTTTTTCTTTTGAATATAATTCTCGGCCATTTGACGTGAGGTCATGAACTTTACTTGAGGAAGGAAAGGAATTTGTCGGAATGTATCGGCTACTGCTTTACTGGCTTAGTGGCTTGTCTTCATCTGTGTCTTCGTTTGTGTGTAAGCTTGTGTCTTGTGTATATGGCTTCCTAACTCTGTGTTATTTATATCCTCCTGGTGAATCAAAGTATCATCCTAAAATTTTGGCGTGTAGACATTTATTGACCAATCAGATTTGTATTTTACTATTTTATTTTCGAGCCTAAATATTTTCTGTTAGTTCACTTCCGATCCTAATTTTCTAGAATGTTCTATTCTATGTTTTTAGCTGATTGGTTGAAAAATATAAAAATGTAATTTAAATGCTAATGCGTTTTTGATCCTAAATTTCTAGAATGTTCTTAAGTATGTTTTTATTGCTTATTTTAAAACTAGAAAAAATGTGTATCCTATATGTTATTTCATATCAAATCTTGTTTCTATATATATGCTAAATATGATTTATAAATACATTTCTAAATGGGCCTGAGCAATTTTTTTGGCACACGGTTAAATTGTTTCAAGTATTTCTATCAAACATATATAATTCTCTGTATTGGGAATCCTTTTTGAGGTGAAGTTTCTTAATCTGAGTATTGATTTTATTGTGGACTTTTTTGTCCTCATCTCGTTAGTTTTTTTTTTTGTTGTTTTTTCTCACTAGGTTTCGGCCAAATTTCACTTCTGGCCGTCTTCAGGTGATTAACCGCGACCTCGAATAGGAATGCTGAGTCTTGTAACCGTATCTCCAGTAATTAGGAGCCCATGGGGCAGCGGATAGAGGCGTTGAGTCTCTATGGTTCCAGGTGAGCTTTGTCAGAAGATAGCGGTTTCAATTCCTACCCAAGCCGGCCAGAGGGTTACTTGGTCAAAACCTGGTGCGATAGACAACAACTATGGAAGGCAGTAATTAACTGGGGATACAGTTACAAGGCTCAGCATTCCTATCCGAGGTCGCGGTTAATCACCCGAAGAAGGTCAGAGGTGAAATTTGGCCGAAACGTAGAGAGAAAAAACAACTAAAAAAACTACCAAGATGAAGACAAAAAGTCTGCAATAAAATTAATACTCATGTATAATTCTATTTACAATTAATTATTTGTTTGCACACGGTTAAATGGTTCCAAGTATTGCAATTTTATTCCAGATAATTCAATTAAACATCAGTCATTTGTTTACACACAATTAGATGATCAAACAGTTCTATTTCTAACAATTCAATTTAGCATAAGTCATTTGTTTGCATTCGGTTTAAATTCCAAACAGTTATCTTTAACCCATAGAAAGGACTCTATACAGTGCTTTAACTCTGGGTTAGAGTGGACCTGGGAGCAATGTCAATGAAGAGGTACTACCTATTTTACAAAGCTCCAGCATTACTCGAGCCCCACTATCAGGTTGCTTCGTTGGGAGACATGTTATTTGGTAGATATGTTTAGTCCCCAAAAATTTAATGTACACAAAACAAAATGTGAAAACAAATAAAAAGCATGATGTGTAAATGGCCTTTTGGAAAATAAACTTTGGCAAGAAGAAAATAAATGTGTTTACACGTGTATGTATGTTTATGTTAACGGAGTCCGTAAATAAGTCATTCTTACTTACATTAAGTTCATATCTTGTTTTATGATTGTGGCGACAGCGTGTCGCGTTGATGAAAGAAAGTTTGTCAGGTTTTTCTTTTGAACGTGATTCGCAGCCATCTGTAGCTACGTCATGAACTTTAGTTGCGGAAGAAAAGGAATTTGCCGGACAGTGTATCCGCTACTGCTTTACTGACTTCATGGCTTAGTGGTTAGTAGTTTAGTGAATGGCTCCCTAACTGTGTGTTATTTATACCGTGCAAGTGAATCAAAGAATGGTCCTAAAATTTTGGCGCGTAGACATTTATTGACCAATCAGATTTGTACTTTACTGTTTTATTTTAGAGCCTAAATATTTTCTGTTAGTTGACTTCCGATCCTATTTTTCTAGAATTTTCTTATTGTATGTTTTCGCTGATTGGTTGAAAAATATAAAAATGTAACTTAAATGCTAATGCGGTTTTGATCCTAAATTTCTCGAATGTTCTTAAGTATGTTTTTATTGCTTATTCTAAGATTAGAAAAAATGTGTATCCCATAGTTTAGTGTTATATCCAGGATACCGTTGGGAACATCTTAACCCCCTGCAGTGAAGAAGTCGGTGTATTCTACAGCCCTAGATGAATAAGCTTGTGTATTTTGTGTAAAAATTATCGTCAACTGGAAAATATGAAATAAAAAAAATGAAAAATAACAAAAGTGTTGAACAAAAGGCACAAAGAATTAAACAAACTGACGTAAAAAAATTAACTTAATGGGTTTTTCCTTTCAATTAGAATTTTAAAAAAATGTTTGCTTTCATGTGTAATCGATATGACTGTAGGAACTATGTAAAGTTTTAATGGGACTTAAAATACAGAGATTATATTCTCGGCAGGGGGTTACCCCACATAGAAAATCATATTCTGGCCAGGACACTACGCCGGACCTTAAACTGCATGTGTAAATATCTACTCATACACCGAGAGGTAGTACATATTAGTGTCCAGTCTATTGGTCAAATTGATTTGCTTTTGTTTTGTTTGGTCTTGTTGCACGTCAAACATTATTGGCAATTTAATGTAAAATTCTTTTGATACGTATATATTAAATATATGATTAAAAAAAATACATTTTTATAACATTTTGAAACAAACCTGAGCTAATTTTTTTGGCACAAAGTTGAAAGGTTTCACTTTATTTCAAACAATTCAGTTAAGAAAAAGTACAGTTTTTTGTTTTCAGACGGTTAAATGTAAAAACAGTTCTATTTTAAACAATTCAGTTTAGCATGTAAACACAGTCAAATGGTTCCAAGTATTGCTATGTATCACAAACAGTTCAATTAAACATTAGTCATTTGTTTACACAGGTAAATGATCAAACAGTTCTATTTCTAACAATTCAACTTAGCTGAAGAACAGTTTTTTTTCTGTCAGTTAAATGTTAAAAACAGTTCAATTTCAACTATTTCAAACAATTCAGTACACAGTACCGTAAGTACACAGTTTTTGTTTACATACAGTTAAATGTCAAAAAGTTCTATTTTAAACAGTTCAGTTTAGGTGAAGTAGAGTTTAAATGTCAGACACTTCTATTTGACCAAAAGATAGGACCCTATCACGTGCTTTCATTTCGAGCCAAAGTGGACCGCTGAGAGATGGCAATGAAGGTGTACACAGCATGAGCCAAAAAATCTCTGTAGAGGGGCAATATCCCCACCTCTACGGGTTTCCTGATTATGATGCTAAATAAATAAATGGTGAGGCTCCAGTCCTGTGGCGTTGGATAATGTGGAATACCCCTTTTATTGCTTTTACTCCCAGGGCATCACTGACACTGAGTGGTAAAACCTGTAGGGGTTTAATCATTGGATCAAATTGAACTGGTGAATCATTTGCTAGCCTTGAAACTATTTATGTTGGATCGGGTTAATAGCGTTAAATAGCAATATTTGAAATCACTTAAGCGTGTGAAATTAGAATATAATTATCAGATAGCAATACTTGAAACCATTTAATTGCATACCAATAAAACATGGTCTGGGGCTGTAGAATACACCAACTGCATCTCTGCAGAGGGTAAGACCCCGCCAGCGTGTCCTGGATTTGACACTAAACAATCTGATGGTGAGGTTCCAGTAATGTTGTGTTTTATATTGACCCTCGACCGAGCCGTCAATCAAGAAATGCACCAGTGTAAATAAGCGGAAGAACAGCGGAAGCAGGTGTACGTTAGACAATAATATAACCGGGTGCCCAGACGGTTCGAGTCAGTTTGAGACAAGACATCGAAGTGAGGACCAGCTGCAGACAGAGGTCTTTAGGCCCTCAGTGACCCACGGTTGAGCAACCCCAGCCAAGATGAGAAAGAAGTGCAGCTATGGTCGAGAGGAAGAACTTGGGTCAGTATAACTGTCTGTCCTTGTCTCCACTCATTTCTCACACACAACAAACATTACCTTTCGAAAATAAAGAGTGAGATATATATATTTTTATAAAGAAGTGTATTCATTCGTTATTGGGGTCGTCATTATCGATTAATGATGTTTCTGCATGTAAGGGCATATTTGTATATGTATACGTGCAGTTGTATTAAGCATATACAACATTATATTAAAATTCGGTGCCTAAGGCCAGTTCATGCCTGCATGGCGTGGTATCGAACCTAGATGATCAAGGAAGCGGCCGATAAAGATTTTGAACCTTGGAGAAAGAAGAGAAACCAAGAAAGAATCGGAAACAGAATGCTGCACTTCAAGGGCCAACGAGACACAAAAGATGGAGAGATGAAAAAAAAAAAAAAAAAAAAAAAAAAAAAGAAACCAGAACAGACGAACAACGAAAAACAGAAAAGATGAGAACAAAAAGAGAACCACCTGAAAGACTGTAAGTAAATTGCTCATTCTAAGAATACTGTAATTTGTTTCTCTGCCGTTAATATTAGGCGTTCGTACTGAGAGAATTTGAAATGACTGTAAAAAAAAAAAATGACAATTGAGAAGTAAAATGAGTCTTGTAACCATTATTAGGTTTATGAAGATTTTAAAATGATGTTGATTCTAATTATTTTGGAATATTGGGTTTTCGTGGAATAGAAAATACTTTTTTTAGGTTTCTGTTTTCGAGCGAATCGTAGGCTGACTCGAGATTAGGACAGAGATTCATCTAAGTTGTGTTACAGATTGTTTTGGGCATACGGTAAGAAGTAATTCTATTCAGGAATTTATCGTTCTTGTCTCCATTCATTTCTCACACACAACAAACATCACCTTTCGAAAATAAAGTGTGAGAGATTAATATTTTTATGAAGAAGTGTATTCGTTCGTTATTGAAGTCGTCATTATCGGTTAATAATGTTTCCGCATGTAAGTGTATGATGGTATATGTATACGTGCAGTTGTATTATTGATATACAACAGTTGGAACTATAGGAAATGCAGAGTATCCTTACATTACCATCGCTCTCAGGACCACTCAGGCCCGGAGTGGTAGAACCAGATAGAGTCCTATCTATGAGTCAAATATAACTAAACTGTCTACTTAGGTTAAACTGAATTCCGAAAAATGGAACTGTTTTTGACATTGAAACTGTGTACTTATACTAAACAGATTTGTTCGAAATAAAAATGTTTTAATATTTAACTGTGTTTAAATAAAACTGTACTTATATTAAACCGAATTGTTTGAAACTTTTATTAAAATGACTTAATTCGGCGTTAAATGATCCGAAAAGGGTTCATACGCCGTAAAATAAAACAACCAACCAACCAACCAACCAATAAAACAATTAGTATTTGTTAGGAATACTTGAAACCATTTAACTGCGTGCAAGCAAAACAATTAGTGTTTGATAGTAATACTCGAAACACTTATTTGTGTGCAAACAAATGAGCCGCGGATTGTTTAAAATTGTTGCTAACAAACTATTCAATATATGTAAAAAGTGGATTTGGCATTAAATAACTTACAAGGGTCTATATGTCGTAAAACACAACCAACCAACCAACCATATTCAAGCCATCAAATGCATAATTATAAGAGATTAGAAAGAGAAATAAAGAAGAAAGGTGAGCAACGCTGTATCGAATACAATTTCGGCCTACTTCATCATATCCTATTCAGATTATATTTTTTAATGAGGTACATCCTACTGACTTGTTCTTTCTCGGTTTATCATTTATGACACATCGAGCGATCATTCAGATTTGTTCTTCAACGTTTTTTTGTGCAAAAACACAGCGTGCGATTTTTGTAAAAGGTTATCCTCTGTAAATAGACGCGTAAACCAAAGTTAAATTTTGAGCAAGAATATTTACCCATATTACTCGCATTGGTACTCACCTGTCTCCCATGTGGCGAGGTTTATGCAGTTTCCGATAAAACTAGTTTGACTAACAATCGTTATCTATAAGAATAAACAAACAAAAGCAAATGTATCTTATTTCTGCTCACTAAGACATTTAGTAGTTCATTGTTTCTATTCATCAAATTAAAAACTCAGATATAAGCAAACTAGCTGAAATACTCGTCTATAGTAGTGTTGTCACCCGCAGACTTCTTTGTAAACAAAAGCTATTCGTCGACTGGGAAGAAAAATACACGATACATAACTCATCTTAGCATCCGGATTTTTACCCGTTTTATTCTCTCTGTCCAGTTTCTGCGACTGTGGATAAAAGTTGGAATCAACAATTGTAACCACGGATGCAGTAAGCTTTTTAGTTTATCGAGGAACAGAACTCTTCTGGTATCTTTGCTTTGTTCCTCTCCGTTTAGAGGCAACAATCTATTTCCTCGCAACACACACACTGAAAGAGAAAAAGCGACCTAATCACGAAATCCGTTATATATATACTGGGTTTCCCATAACGTCCGACCCTAGCTTCGCCTTGGACGTATGATGCTTTAAATAATGACATTTTTGAAACCGGTCTAGAAGTGCTAGATCAACCCAATGATACTACAGTAATGATGCTAGACTCTATCAACTCATCTTTCTAGAAAAAATATTCCGTTTTTTCCATCGTCCGTCATTTCGAATAATGAAAACATTTCTTCTCGATTTGTCAGCATATCACCCCAATCTTCTAAAATCCATTCCAAATTGCATTTCTAGCAGACTAGACTCCATTGCCCCAATCTGCTCAATTTTTCTCTGTTACAAGTATAAGGGATATCATCATAAGAAATGGACAAAGCTGCATATTCTTGGGAAAGGCAAATATCCATATGTTCTTCCCAGTTCTTAGTTATGGGTAAATAATAGAGTAGAATGGTTTCTTTAGTCTTCGTTAGGCAACCAGTCTAGGAAAAGGGAAACTGAATTTAACCAGCTGTACTCCACTAAAAAAATTGACCTTGTGTCACATCTTTCTCATGGTAGAAGATTGAAGAAGGTCAGTGGGTACAGCAGTTAAAATGTTATAAGTAATAACAACCAAGACGAGAAAAATTCTCCAAATTGTGAAAAAAGCAAATATTATAACTCTTTATCTCAGACATTTAAACAGATCTTAAATTTGAAGTGTTGTCCTGTTTAAAAAGATTACGAAAATACATTTATTCATTTCATTGCTTGTTACTCACTCTGCTGAGCCACATTACCCACGGCCTAACTGTGCACCCATCTACTGTTTGGTTTCTTTAAATATAGATTAATTTTTGAACTTTTTCTTTTGTCAGATATGTGTTTACTCAACTTTTTCACGATTGGCATTATGTGACACAAGGCCAATTTTCAAGGGAAGTACAGATACTTTTCCTTCTCAAACAGTGAGTACAAAGAATCCAATCTACGCGACTATTAATAGCCTGAAAGAGAACTGATGGATTCATGCCTTTTTCTATGACATTAGCGCAAAGTGGAGCAATTGGTTTGGTTTGGTTTGGTTTTATGGCACATTAAACATTAAAGGTTTTTAATGCCAAATCGATTATTATACGTATAAACAGTTCTATTTCAAACAATTTAGTTTAGTATTAGTATATTTTTTGCTAACGCACAGTTAAAAGTCAAAACAGTCCTATTTCAAACAATTCAGTTTCGCATAAGTACACAGTTTAAAGATCAAAACAGTTCTTTTTCAAGCAATTCACTATAGTCTACGAGCAAAATCTCAATGTCAAAAACAGTTCCATTCCAAACAAATAATTTTAGCATACTAAAACAGTTATATTTCAAAGAATTCAGTTGAGGGTAAGTACACAGTTTATTTCTAATTGTCCAATAAGTACGCACTTTATTTCTATTTGACACATATGTAGGACCCGATCTGGTGGACCTGTACTCTGCATTCTCCAAAGCTCCAGTATTACTGAAACTCGCCCATCAGATTGTTTTGTGTCATATCAGGACACTCGTAGGGGTGGGGTCTTACCTTTCTGCAGAGATGCTGTCAGTGTATTCTACAGCCCAGCCAACGGGATAACTCGTCATCCAATGGTATTTACAATTTTAAAGACTATTTAAATGATGCACAATGATTTGCGATCACAGTTTATGAATTAGTGTTGTTGAATTGAGTGAGTCAGGGTTCTGTGCACGAAGCAATTGTTGTTTTTGGTACTCCGGAATATTCCATTTTTGCACGTCGGTGATCCTCGTGCCCTTATTGGCTGCTGGTTTCACTGTGGATATAATTCTAGATAATTATCCATCATTCTGCATTATGCTACCAGTGACTGTATAGAGTTTTCTGTTGTTCCTTGGTCTGCCGATTGGATTCTCGTTAGAATCCCACAAGAACGGTGAGTACCTCATTGCTTTTATAATATCAGGGGGAAACTTCTACAAGTATGATGTTAGAAAGTAAAAGTAGATAATTTAGGTTGGGTTTCTGAATTTAATGCCATGTCAATATTGGAGGGTTATTTTATTTCAAAAACATTATGACTGGAAAACAATAGTGTAAGTATTTGAAAGAGTTAATACCTTTTTTCCCAGTCGGCTGGGGCAGTACAATAAGCCGACTGCATCTTTGCAGAGGGGTAAGACCCCCAAACGAGTGTCCGGGGTATAGCACTAAACAATGGTGAGGTTCCAATGATGCTGGAGCTTTCAGGAATTTTAAGCACCCCTTCATTGCATCACTCCCAGGTCCATTTCGGCCCGAAGTGTTAGCACCTGATAGGGCCCTTTTCTATGGGTTAAATAGAACTAAACTGCATAATTATGCTAGATTAAATTGTTTGAAATGAAACTGTTTTTGACTTTGAAACGCTACTTACGCCCAACTGAATTGTCTGAAATAGAACTGTTTTGACATTTAACTATGTGTAAACAAAATCTATACTTATACTAAACTGAATTGGTTGAAACAGAACTGTTTGACTAAACTGAATTGCTTGAAATAGAAATATTTTTGGACAATTAAGTTGTGTATTCATGCTAAATTGAATTGTTTGAAATATAATTTATTATTTATATAAAAATGGATTTAGCATTAAATAACATACAAGCGTTGATATGCCATAAAAACAAAACAACCAACCAACTTCATACCTCTCCCAAAGGCATTGCACCTAAAGTGAACGTAATAGCGGGATTAGAGTTCGAACTCACTTACTGTAATGTCGTTGTTCGGCACGTTACATACTGAGCCACGGAGACTACCCAGATATCATCACCATCATCATGTCGTGCCACTAGCACGGATATCCCTGTCCCTCTCTCGCCACTACTCCCTCTGGCAGGTCTTCAAGGCTACATTCCGTATCATCACATAGCTGCTGTATATATGTTCGAGCTGGTCGTCCTGCTTTTGCTCGGCCATATGTGGAGGTTCATAGGAACACATCACTTATGAGCTCGTCCCTGCTTCTCCAACAGTGTCCTGCATGTCTGGTTCGTCTCGCTTGGATAGTTTTCGTGATGGGGGGTAGGTGGCCGAATAGTTGGTGCTTTATGGTGTGTTGCCGCCAGGACTTATTCAATATTGCTCTCAACATTCTTGTGTAATTGCCGTCTAACTTCTTCTCCAGTCGTTTTGTTAGCGTCCAAGTGGTGCATCCATACAGTAGTATAGACACGACCGCTGCCTGGAAGAAACTGCGTTTCATTTTATCGGTCTGGTCTGATTTCCAAATGATCGATAGCTTCCCGATATGATTTAGTAAAATATATCAAAAGTGAAGGGATTTTGAAATAGAAACAAGTATTTAGTTAATAAGCCATTGGCCTAATGAGTAAAGTGTTCGCCAATGGTCCGGGAGACCGAGGTTCAATATAAGGTCGAGTCATACTCAAAAATGGTACTTGATACGTTCTTGCTTAACACTCAGCATTATAAGGTCAGGATCAAGGGTAAAGTGGAGCAATCCAGGGAAATGAGTAGCACCCCCTCTACACCTCTGTGTAGTAGCTATTGTAGTAGCCTTTGGGTCACCCTCGACTAAGGTCACCCACTTACTTTTTTTAGTTGATGAAGAAATATTTAGTACAAAGAACATGAGGATATTTAATAAAGATTTTACTTAATGAATAACGTCAATATATCTAAAAACAACATGTAGTCAAGCAAACGATAACTAATAAAATAAAATAACCATTGCACTAATCGTTCCACCGGTTTTGTATTATTGACAATCTCTAGTATTTGCACTCTATGCATATCAGTTTTTTCTGTGTCATGTCTGTCAACAGTTTGTTTACCGGCGGACCTCTTAGAATTTGTCTTGGGTCACTGCTTATAAGAATTTATTGTTATTATTATTATAATAATTATTATTATTATTATTATTATTGTTGTTGTTGTTGTTGTTGCTGTTGCTGTTATTGTTGTTGTTGTTGTTATTATTAACGTCAACCTTACATTTAATTGTCATTTCGTATCTCTTTCTAATAGCAGTTTCTTTCATTCTTCTCTTTTTTACTTGGAAGTCAGAGAATTCTCAAGTGGCAGCAAGGTCTTCTAATGATGTTTACCATTCTTAGGAATGAGGTCTTTTTGGAAATGAATTGCTTTGATGTGTTCCATTGCTGCCTGCTTTTATATTGCTCGAGATATATGACGACTTTCTCTTTTCCCATGACAATTAGGACAATTTGTTGTGATGTTTTCTGGTCTCTTTGTGCTTCTCCAAGAGCGGACTGATCACAACGATCTTTGTCGATATTGTTATAAGGATAACAATTTACCATTTGTCCAATAATGCTGGAGGCTCGTTTGATAATTATAATAACAATAATAATAATAATGATAAAAATAATAATTGACCAGACACCCAGATCATGTGATGGTCAATAAAAAAAGAGATCCTGCCGAATAGAGGACTTTGCTGTTCCAGATAATCACAGAGTAAAATTGAAGGAAAGCGAAAAGAGATATGTACCTAGACCTTACTAGAGAACTAACAGAAACTATAGAACATGAAAGTGACGGTGACACCATTGTAATTGGCACGTTCAGTACAGTTACAAAAAAATGGGACAAGAACTGGAGGACTTCAGCATTATTGAGATCAGTTAGAATACTAAGAAGAGTCTCGGATACTTGAGGGAACTCGCTGTCACTCAGACTCCAGTGGAAAGCCATCTGCTAACCCTGGGGAGAAAACTATCAAATGAGTAATATAAGGAACCAGTCCCTGAGAATGAGATGCATAAAATTATCTAGGATTTTGAGATTCAAGCAGATCACAAAAACCCAGCTGGTATACCAGACCTAGACATAATTTAATGGGAGGCAGGTGGTCATATAGTTGGTGCCTTGTGGGGTGTTGCCGCCAGGACTTGTTCAATATTGCTCACAATATTCTTGTGCAATTGCCATCTAGCTTCTTCTCCAGCCGTTTAGTTAGCGTCCAAGTAGTGCATCCATACAGCAGTATCGATACGACCGCTGGCTGGAAGAAACTGCGTTTCATTTTATCGGTCAGGTCTGATTTCTATATGACCGATAGCCTATCGTAGCTGTCCATGCCTTCGTTAGCCGCGTGTCGATGTCCTTTTCGGTTTATGAGACGCTGTTTCCTAGGTAGGTGAATTTGTTTACTAGTTTCAGTGGGGTTCCATCTAGTGTGGTGATGTCACCTGTTTGATTATAGCACATATATTCCGTTTTGTGTGCATTGACATGGAGGCCAATACCTGCGGAGGCTCGTTCTAAACTATGCAGTAGTGTTTCGGCTTGGTTGGGTGTATTTGCCAGTATCGCTATGTCATCGGCGTAGTCGGCGTAGTCGGCGTCGGTAATTGTTTTTGCGGGGTAACTTCTGCTTCTTTTCTTTGTTAGCTCGTAGCCATTTTCTCTGATTTTATCAATCGATGTTCTAAGCACGTAATCTAGACAGATGATAAAAAGGTATGGGGCTAGCGTGTGTCCTTGTAATACCCCTTTACAAAATACGAAGTATTCTGTGTCTCCATCCGGTGGACGTACTTTCACTTTTGTGTTTCTATAGAGAATCGTTATTGCTGCTACGGTTTCTTTAGACAGGCTCTCTGCTAGTAGGATTTGTTCCATTTTTCCTCTGTGAATGGAATCGAAGACAAACGTTATTATATGGAGGATTTTAAAGTTATATGCAAAAAGTGATGGCGATTTAGAAGGCCTGCTTAGCGCAGTAAACAAATTTAGTAACGACGTAAAGATTTAATTTAATATTAAATGATGCGTCAAAGTCACATTTAAGAAAGACCCACTAGTAAAGTAAAATAAGACATCTCAAAATATAAAAAAGAAAATTACGGAGTTTGATCACTATAAAAACCTAAAAGCATTTAGGAATCAATGAAGCAAATCGTATTAATCACACAATGAATTAAGAAACAAATTCTATAGGAAGTTAATGCAAAAAAAAAAAAAAATAGTCATAGATATTAACACCCTGCAATACCAGCAATTACATATAGTTTTAGTATAATAAACTGGATGTTAGCTGAATTAAAAAGAAAACAAGATTAATACTAATGTTAGGAAATTATATATCTGGCATAATTCATCACCCAAGAGCAGAAAGGGAACATCTCTACGTCACGAGAGAAAATGGTGGAGAAGTCTTAATTCAATTTGAATTGGCCATCAAAACGACCACTATAGTATGAAAAAAACATAGATAATTCTGTAGATTGGATGCTACGGTTAGTAAACGAACTCTAGAATCAAAAGAAAAAAGACTTCAGTTAAAGAAAATAAAAAAAATTGCAAATCAGTGCGATACACAACAACTCTGGCAGGCAGTAATTACTAGGGATACGGTTATAAGACTCCGCATTCCTATCCGAGGTCACAGTTAATCCCCTGAAGACGGCCAGATGTGAAATTTGACCGAAACGTAGAGAGAAAAACAACAAAAACTACCAAGATGAAGAAAAAAGTCAGCAATAAAATTAATACTCAGATTAAGAAGCCTCATCTCAAAAGGGATTCCCAATAAAGACAATTACAAATTCGGTACGGACCCGACTATGGAAGATCAGATAAAGAGAACAAATAATTGGATTTATAAGACCAAAAATCCAACCTTTATCGCCCTTCGGGATCCGTGGTGCAGTGGATAGAGGCGTTGAGTCCCTACGGTTCCAGGTGAGCGGTTTCCAGAAGATATTCTGCAGCTCCCTCCAATGGGAAAAATGACAATAGTATTATTCTAAAAATGCCATAAATTATTGTTGTATACTATTCATGGATCTTGAGAAACAACGAGGAAGATATATATATATATATATATATATATATATACAAAAATATAATATTATATTCATATTCTTCAACAGTGGTGCCTGTTGGGAGCAGGAAAGCAGTCGGAGTTCGCGCGCACAAAGGAGCTGTCGGTAGTTTGAACGGTCAGCTAAAATGTTTCATCTTTTGTTTTGTCATCTACGCTGCCATTGGAATTGTTGGTATACTTATCGGCTCATGGGCGCTAACATCACTTCATAGCATCGAGAAAATGCAACCAAGGATGATGGTAGCCATTTTAAACACCAACCTCAGCATAACGATCACAATATGAATTTAAAAAAGCATACCTAAAAGAACAAAAAGAATACATACAAAACCAGATCAATAAGATTAGGGACTCTGTTGAAGATATGAATCTAGGACTGCATGGTCCTATTTACCCAACCCCTCCGCTCGGGCAGGATATGACACATGGTCACTTTTTTTAAGCGGAGTTTAACAGGTTTGAATTCAGTTTTCCTTCTCCTAGATTAGTTGCCTCACCAAGGCTGATGAACCTAGTCTGTCCTACTATTTACCCATAGCTGGAGGGAGAATAATTGGATTCATACCTTTCCCAAGGGTATTAGTGCTATGTGAAATACAATCAGTCAGGTCCAGGATTTGAACTCGTATCGCCGTATCCAAATCCTTCGACGATAACGATGGGCTTCAAGACAGTTTGTTACCCACCCATCTAGGACTGCATGGTAGACAGTAAACGAGGTGAGCAGAAGGAAGAGCACCACGCGAGGTAAACTGAAAGCTCCAGCCAAGAAGAACGAATACACCTGTGAAAAAAAAGAATGTCAAGAATATGCTTGGAAAATCCCTCAAAGTTACAAAGGAACCTATATCGAAAATCAACAGTAATCCACTTGACATCAAAGTAGGGCTGTTTATGCAACAAGAACTCATAGTGGTACCAAGAAAAATCAAAAATAGGAAAGCTGCAGGTCTTGATGAAATACCCCTAGCAGTATGGAAAACAAGGAAATTCAACGACATACCGCTCTGATTCTGCAACGCCCTATAGAACCGGAACATAGTAGACAAATGGACAAGGGCTTCATCCCCCCTTTATCCAAGAAGGGTGACCTCGGAATAGCCAAGAACTACCGAGGTATAACCCTTACTTTCATTGCGGCCAAGATTCACCATGCTCTCCAACGCGATTGCATTGAACCTGAAATTGAGAAAATTCTTATGAAGAAGCAAATTGACATGTGGATAAATCAATCCACGACATCGCAAATTTTGACAATCAGTCGAATATTGGATAGTGTTCGTGAAAAACCTTGAGGCAACACTATTATTTGTAGACTTCGCCAAGGCATTTGACTCTATACACAGAGAGAAGATGGAGCAAATGCTTCAGACCAAGGTTCTCCCCAAAGAAACTCACAGCCATAATAATGCTATATAAAACACCCAAATAAAAGTTCGCTCACTGGATTGAGACACAGACTTCTTTGACATTGTCGCAGGTATACTGCAAGGGACACATTAACTCCATACCTGGTTATTATCTGCCGAGACGACGTACTTCGAACGTCCATTGATTCAATGAAAGAAAATGGCTTTACTTTGGAAAAGGCAAGAAGTAGAAGATACCCTGCACCAACGATTAGGGACGTGGACTACGCCGATGACATAGTGCTACAGCCAAATACACCCGTTCAGGACAAATCCCAGCTGCATAGTCTGGAACAGACAGCAGGTGGCATCGGCCTCAATGTTAACTCAGACAAATCAGAATACATGTGATATAATCAAAGAGGCTACATCTCCACACTAAATGATAGATCTCTGAAACTTATGAACAAGTTCACCTACCTCGGAAGCAGCGTCTCATCTGCCGAAAATAACATCAACAAATGACTAGCGAAGGCATAGGCAGCTATCTATAGATTATCAGTCATATGGAAGTCAGACCTATCAAATAAAATAAAAAGCAGTTTTTTCCAATCAGCAGTCGTATCAATACTGCAGTATGGATGCACCACTGACTAAGTGTATGGAGAGAAAGCTTGATGGCAATTGCTCAAGAATGCTGCGAGCTGTATTGAACTAGTCCTGGAGGCAAAATCCCACAAAACAGCAGTTGTACGGACATTTACCACACATCTTGAAAACTATCAAAATTAGATGAACAACACATGCAAGACACTCCTGGAGAAGCAAGAGTGAGCTCATTAGTAATGTACTGCTGTGAACCCCTTCATACGATCGAGCAAGGTTAGGGCGACCAGCAAGAGCCTATCTACAACATACAGGTTATTGGATGGAAGAACTGCCGGAAGTGATGGAAGATAAGAATGAGTGGCCGGAGAGGGCCCAGGAAATCCATGCTAGCGTCATGTCGTGATGATGATAATATATTTTTAAAACTCCACCGAGACTTGCATGGCCATGCTTCTTTACCCAGGCAATGCTTGTTTTTAGCGGCCCGTGGTTTACACTCAGGCGATGTTTGTTATTTATTGGTCAAGGCTTACCACCACGCATTTATTATGAATCGTGTATCACGTCTGCGCATTTCTGTTTTTCCAGTAGTCACTTAGTTGATTTTATCTACTACTAGATATATCTGTACAAATTCATTCGTGGTATACACTGCTGGTCAAGGAAATATATTACAGTATTTACTCAAAATACCTGGAACCTTCAATGAGTTTCCTGACTTTTTTGTACAAGCATTTAAAATGATGTAGACTCTTGAAAATTCAGTATGTTATTACTATACACCTTATGAGATGACTGACCCACATCTATGATTTCAGGTTCAAATAAACAGCTACAGCAGCAATTGGAATACACCCTACTAAAGCCCGATTGTCACAGCTGGTGCATTTCAAAAATGCAATCTGGACGTGATGACACTTTAGAGGAAAGATATACAATAAAATTCTGTTTTAAACTTGGAAAAAAGCCACAGAAACGTATGGAATGCTTCAGACTGATTTTCGACCATCTTGCATGAGTCGAGCATCGGTTTTTGAGTGGCATAAGAGATTCAAGGAAGGCAGGGCGTCCGTGAGGGATGATGAGCGGTGTGGAAGGAGTAAGCAAGTCATTACACCAGAGTTGATTGGCCAAAGGGTTAGGGTTAGGGTTACTATGTTGAGGTTTTAAGGGAATTCAGGAAGATATTCCATCGGAAGAGGCCAGCACTCTTCAAATCGGGTCAGTGGCATTTCCACCAGGACAATGCACCAGTCTACAACTCCATCCTTTTCACAGACTATTTGACTAAAATGGGCATCAAGACAGTTCCTAACCCTCCCTATAGTCCAGACCTTGGTCCCTGTGACTTTTGGTTATTCCCTAAGCTCAGAGGCTGTCGTCGTTATGAGACAATTGATGAGATGAAAGAGGTTGTGATGAAGGTCATTGACATGCTCACACAAGAGGACTTCCATGGAGCTTTGCAGAAGTTGGTGGAACAGTACAAATAGTGCAATATAGCCGGAGGAGATTACTTCGAAGGGGACAAGAGTTTCATGTGTGTACTATCAAGAAAAGTGCCCATACGAAAAAAGTCTGGAAACTTATTTAATGAACTTCGTATTTATTTATATGGGTCCCAAGTGTCTCAGTATTTACAATCGGTTACCCGAGTTCAAATCTTGAAAGAGGCAGTTAGCAACTCACATAGAGGTAATATCCTTTGGAAATGTCAGATTCCGTTATTCTCCACCAATGGGCAAACAAGGCTCTTTAACCTTTTTATGGTAACGGGGAAGGAAAACCAGTTGGAGACCTGGACAATGAAAAACCCCACCAGGCTATGTATGCTCAAGACACGCTACATGAAACCAAATTTAATTAACCAGTAAGTGAGAGTTAGAAATAAAAACAATACATGCAAAAAACAAATAAACAAATAAAAAAAATACTTACTTTGCCGATAAATAATTATCTTAAAACCTAATACAACTGCCTATGTGTTTTCAGTATATGGATAAATGTGTTTTCAGTATATGGATAAATCAAAAACTTACTGCAGGTTTAGTAGTAATATTTCGCTCTTTATTCAAGGAAGAACTTCTTCAGACTAAAAAGATTTTTTTGAGTTTTTCTAGATCTTAGCAATTTCGGAATGTAGAAAAACTCAAAATAATGTTTGGTCTGAAGAAATTCTTCCTGGTAGAAAGAACGAAATATTACTTCTAAAACCGTTATAAAAAATGAAAATTTGGCGACCTTTGTCGAGGATGACCCGAAGGCTCCCTTTTCGATAGCTACTACACCGAGATATAGGGGAGGGTGCTACTGCATTCCCTGGATTGCTCCACTTTACCCTTGATACATACCTTATAATGCTGAGTATTAAGCAAGGCGGCGTCAAATACCATTTTTAAGTCTTCGGTATGACGCGACCTGGGATTGACCCCTGGTCTTCTGGACCATTGGCAAACACTTTACTCATTAGGCATTTGATTTGTCCACTTTTCCACTTATGAAAGTACACGTTGATTTTAATAATTGAATGTTCAGAAACATGTGAAATATATGTATATCTGACCAATAACAAAAATAGAATTCATGTCACTATAAAAATATATCGGCATTTTATGGAATTTAAAAACGCTAGGTGAAGTTCAATAGCACCTTTTTGATCGGCAAATCGATTTCATATTGAATGATTTGCACTAGAATGATGCACTTGATGCACTCTATTGACGTCAAGAACTTAGTTTGTGCTCTTACTGTCACGTCTAATGAAATTAAATAAAGCGAATGCATTTTCGCTGCAGAGAAAGTTATTTGTTCATTAGGTACGGTAAAATCATCCGACCATAATGTGTATAGAAATTAAAGAAAAGAAACTGCGGCAGAGGACTGAAGATAGACTGTAAGAAAAAAAAAGATAAAAGAAAAAAAGAAGTGACTGAAAGAATATGAAAGACAAATAGCTTTTGCAGGGAATTTTTTCTGTATATTCTACGGTATTTTGATAAAAATTCTATTCATATTGTCTTCAAATACTAGGTGTCGACTGAAAAGTTCATAAGCTGACCAAGATACTATCATGAAATAAGAATGATTTAGGTTTATTTTCAAAATCGCCATCCTTTTGGTTTTCACACTTCCATCGTGCTTTCATTGCTTGCATCCCACTGGTCAAATAAGTCAACAGCACATATGCCGTCATCATATGAACTTTTTGGCATCCCGCCGGAGGTTACTTTTTCTTCGTGTTTGCCATTTTATAGGAAAATATTTTGGAAGTTTCCATAGTGTAGTGAATAACGTGCCGGATTACAACATAGTACAGTGCGATTTCGAACTCCAGTCAGGCTAATAGTAAGAATCCCTTTATCTTTCCAGCTATGGGTTAAATAGTATCACTACTGTTCTTAGTAATAAGGGCACCTCTGGTGGTGTAATGGTTAGCTAGCTAGATTAGCAAATCTACACGAGTGAGTTCGAGTCTCATTGGGCGCCCCATTCATTC
>OY757921.1:8712427-8729927 GCA_963585895.1 Sepioteuthis lessoniana | reverse complement strand
GCCCTCGACTACGGTCGCCGACTTTTCTTTTATTATGAAACAACTTTACCGGCTCATTGGCTTTGTGGTTAGTGTTCGCCAATGGTCCGGGAGATCTGCGTTCAATCCCAGGTCGTGTCATACCAAAGACTTTAAAAATGTCAATTGATACCTCCTTGCTTAACACTCAGCAATAAAGGGTTTCGTATCAACTGTAAAGTGGAGTAATCCAGGGAAAGGAATAACGCCCCCTCTTCATCTCGGTGTAGTAGCTATTGAAAAGTGAGCCTTCTGGTCACCCTCGAATACGGTCACCAACTTTGCTTTTCAACTTTACTATTATGAAACAAGAATATTATTATTACTCCTGGCAAATGTTTAACACCCGTGTTAGCTGATGGTTTTTCCCTAGAGTCTAAGTAACAGCAAGTCTCTTTATCTTTCCATGACTTTTCTCAGTATCCTGGTTGATCTTAATAATGTTATAGTTTGGATAGTCTCGGCACGTCTTTTGATTTCCAGTGCTTCCAATCCTCTTACCAAACCTTTGGGGACCGTTTCCAGCGCATCACCTACATTGGTCTTACTGTAACATATCCATAATATACGGATGTGTGAAATAGACATAGGGAATCCGAAATACACGACATTCACGAAAGTGGTTCAGGTACGAAACTTCATTACCTTTGAGTTAAAAGTTTTTCGACATGAGGGGAGAGAGACACAATCTTTCTATGCTGACTGCTTTTACATCGTCAGCTTTCAAACCAACCAACGCGCGACGCCCGTAGCGCACAAATTCGTCTGGCTTCGCCCAGCTCTGAATCTCGACACTCTAGTTCGGAGGCAATAACTCAACTCTGACTTTTTCTCAAATCCCAGAAATCCTCAGCCCACGCTTCCGGTGCATGACGTCATTCACACCCCCTGGTCACATTTTTCCATCTGGGGTTTTATTTTGACATCTGTGAATGACACATCCTCACCGCGCGCGCTTGAACACCTGCGCTCATGTTTGCACCTAACTAACTGAGCCGAAAGGTTCTCAGCCTAACTAAACCGAAAGGCAAGATATACAAAACGAAATCCCTCCGCAATTATATAATATTACTATCACCTCCATGTTCCATAACTTCTTTTATTTCTCTAGCAAAGTCTTAGTGTTGTAGAGCCATCATCATAATGATATCAATAACAACAGTACATATACATATGCAAACACAGATACAGGGAAATACATATAGAGGCGAAATCAAGTGGAATCCGTTGTTCAGGTACGAACGCATTAATTAACTTTTGACTTCGGTTCTTCGACACGAGGAGAGAGACAATTCTTAAAAGTCTTTCGTAATCATACTATGCTAACAACACCCCAACGATCGGTACATCTCGTGGTCCAATCTCAATTTCTCAACACCATAATGGAACCCCAATTTCTCAACATCATTGTCGGACCCAACTTCTCATCATGATCGGATCCCAACTTCAACTGTCTGCCTCAATGGCAGACAACCCAACTGTCTGCCTACATTGGTCCAAAGTCAACTCCCACCTGACTCTTTTTCAAAATCTTCAAATTCTCTGGACCATCGGGTATGACGCCATTACAGCCCGATCTCCTATCTGGGGTTTATTATGACAAATGTGATTGTCATATCCTTTGCGCACGAGCGTAAAACTGTATCCAATGTCTGTGCACCTGAACTAAGAGCTGAATAGTTCAAAGCCCAACCAAACTAAATTATGAAATATAATCAATGAAAAATGATTAAAATAAAATAAAAAAATCCATAATTATATAACATTAGTACCTATGTCTGACGTCGTTTGTTTGATTCTTACTCAATATTTCGCCAGGAGAGCTAAGTCCAATACTTGGCAGAATCCCTTTTTCTGTTAATTGTTATCATTTTACTCCTTTGGGAGTTTTCACACTAGCATTGTCTGGGGGTTATCCACTGGAGTTTGAGTGCCAGCCTGTCTCCTCCAGCCTCCTCCAGTCTCCAGGACTCTTTTTAGTAATCTGGCCGATCTCAACAATACTGCAGTTTTGGTGGTCTCCATTCGTCCTCTTATTTCCAAGTCCTCCAGACCCTGTACCAATTATTTTGTCGGTTGCACCGAGCGCCCCAATTACAATTGGCATCACCGTCACTTTGATGTTCCATAGTTTTAAGTTCTCTAGCAAGGTCTAGGTACTTATCTCTCTTTTTACTTTTTTCAGTGTTGGAACGGGAAAGTCCACTGTTCAGCAGATCCTCTTTTTTTATGGCTATCACTAGGTCTGATTGTCTGGCCCAGATTAGATGATCCGTTTGTATCTAAAACTCTAAAAGAATTTTATAAGTCGCATTTTCTGGGACGGATTTTGGGTTGTGTATATACGATTTGTTTGTATACTCAAATTTAAACTTCTTGCTGTTGACTAACTTTCTCTCCCTTTTGTGTCTTGTCTGCTCTTCTTTTTGTGCTAAATTAACGTTTATTATGTAACTGATCGTTTCATCTTTCACCAGATAATCTCCATCTGCTTGTTGATTACGTCTTGTGCATATTTGTTTTAACTTACTCTTAATGGTGTTGTTTTGTGCCGTTATCAGAAGAGATTCAGTTTCTCTCTTGAGACTTCATTTTTGTTGGGCACGTCCAAGTCTTCTTGTGGGTAATTTCACTTGTTTGTCGCTTGAAATGTCCGTAGAGTTGTCTTCCAGTTTTTAATTTATGGTCATTTTTGTTCTGATGCTTGTGTTGTCTGTATTGTTTCTGGCCTTTCTAATCAGTCTTCGTCCTCGCATTTTTATCTGATCTTCTGGCCGTTGTATTGATGCATCGATACTTTCTTAAATGCTGCTTCTTGACACATACAGCCTGTCTATATTTCCAGGATATTGAACCTTATACATCGTTATTATAGCGTTCTTGTTCTCTGGTCCATTTTTTAAAGTACTTCTCTCGTTCACTTTAAGAATGGTCCCGAATATCTTACGACAGTATTTATCCCTTTGATAAGTTCGGATAAGTAGTTTGGTTTCGAGTGGTTTTCTCGTTCTCCTGAGATATTCATTTTTAGTTTTTTCTTTCATGTCCGCATGTTTTACGGTGTCCGATTCCAGTGTTTTCTTATTATTTGTACGTTTCCTTTTCTCAAAGCGTTCTGATTTTTCACTGATTTGGTAGTTCTATTCCTTCCATCATTTGTCATTTACCGCTTTTCATTATTAGCATGGCACCTTTTACAATGCCAATTTCTGTCACCATATTTTCACTGTATAACCTCACTGCCAATATTAGGGTTTCCAATTCTTTTCCATTTTTGGCCAACATGTCGTACATAAGGTGATTGAATTTTTTTCAAGCAATTTATGAAATTTGTATCCGCTTGAGCATTTCTAAGATACAGAATTGAGTGGCATCATCGCCATTACAAACAGTGATCTCCGAGGTATATCTCTTTCTGGATTTTCACCTCATTTAAGCCTTTTCCTCTTTCTGTCAGCTCGACTCTTCAGTTTTGCATGGTATTTTCAATCAACTTTATGACTTCGCCTGATATCTTGTACATTTTAAGACAGTCTATTATTATTCAGCTTTGCGAGACCACATCATATGCTTTTTTGTAGTCAGTCCACGCCATAGCTTGACTTTTTTCGTTTCGCTTTGCTCTCTATGAGGATACGTTGATCAATGTATAGTAGCTTTCATTTACCTATGGTTCATTTGCGGCATCCTTTCTGTTCCTCGGGGAACAATCCGCAGCTTATTTGCAAGTCCTGAATATCCTCCATAATTTGTGCCGTTAGATTTTTCATTTGCGTTGTCAGTTGAATTTACCATCCAAGTTTTGAGTTTCTGTTCGTGTTCTACAGGGGAACACTGATTTCTTTCATTGACTTATTTCGCCCCCGTATAGATTAGTGTTTTTAAATCAGTCATTTAATTCATTGAGATATATGTTAATTCCTTTATTTTTTTCAGATTATGCCTTGACTCTTCTCCAATGTTGATTTCTTAGCTATTGTAATCTAGTTTACTTTTCAAGTATAATTCCTTAAGTTTTCTATATTCATTTCTGCTTCTTGTCTTAGTGTTTGTTCTGTGTACTTTGGGTGTGTGAGGTTCTAATTTTTAGACCTTTGCGGTTCGTTTCGGTTGGAGTGTTCTTGTTTTTCAGTACTTGGTGTTG
This sequence comes from Sepioteuthis lessoniana, assembly GCA_963585895.1. Lineage (NCBI taxonomy): Eukaryota > Metazoa > Mollusca > Cephalopoda > Myopsida > Loliginidae > Sepioteuthis > Sepioteuthis lessoniana. The sequence continues at coordinate 8,725,765 of OY757921.1, read as the reverse complement.
ATTATTGTTGTAGGATATTGTTGCCCTGATTCTCTATATTTTTGATGTATTTGTAATATTTCAAGGTCAGAAAACCAACGTTTCTTTATTATCCTTCTAAATTGGTCCGTGAGTATTTGGCTTGTTCTCTGAAATTTGGCGGATTCTCATCAGATTTCAATCATTCTTTTCCTATTCTCGGTCTGTGAAGTGTTGCTTGTTACAGAAAAGTGAAGAGGAGGATTTTTTTGTTTTTCCTTAGTCCATTTTCTGCGTTAGGGTCTCTGGTTTGTGTGGTTATATAAGTCGTCGTTTTTGAACCTGAAAAAAGAACAACCAACATTTGTAGGATAACAATTGGGTCCCCCATGTTGGCTAACAGGGGAGCAATTGCTAATCATAACACGCAAACCTGTTGTCTGGGTCATACGTTCTGTTTTGTTTCTAAATGACATTTTTATCATGAGAAGTCTATTGTGGCTATACCAAACTCAGAATAAACTTAGAATGGCTGTTTTTTCCTTAACTATGGGTAACTGTAGTTCCCTTACTAAACAACTTGACAATTGCCGTTGAACAATGAAAGCCTTCCACCCAGCATCTGTTGCGGCTCGCCCTCGACCAAACTTTTGACTCACCCGCTAAACTTTACATCCACCATGCTGCTTCCCATGGATTTTAGTGATACGTATTCAGTGAAAATTTTTCTTCTATTTCTTAATCATTTATTAAGTTTTAACTTAGTTAAAATCCAGAAAATTTCTGTTTTTCTTATTTTTATAAATCACATATATAGCTTCATAGAGTTTTAAACCCACCCCTTCTCTTCGTATTTTTCTGCTATGTGAAGGGGACAATATTTATATTCATTTTCTAAACGGCGAAAACTTACTGACGATGAGAAAAGCCATTAAAAGTAAGATTTGATTTTAGTGCCTTATAGTTAAAGCAAAGACATTTTTTACTCAATACATAATTTTTGTCGGTGTTATGCATATCATTCACCCTCGTATTTTATCACTGTTATTATCATTGTTATTATTCTTATTCCTTTGCAAATTTTTCCTATCAGCGTTAGCTAATGGATATTCACAGGAAATTGAGTGACAACAAGTACCTAAATCTCCAGGACTCTTCTCAGTAGTATGGTCAATCTTCACTATGCTGTTCTCTGGATGGTCCCCTTATTTGTAAGTATTCTAGTTTCTTTACCGATCCGTTAGGGACTGTCCCAAGTAGACCAAACACAATTGGTATCATCATCACCTTCATGTTCCATAATTTTTTAAAAATTCTCTAAGTCTAGGTACTTATCTTCCTTTTCGCTTTCTTTCATTTTACACAGTGAGCTGTTGGGACAGGAAAGTTCACTATTCAGCAATTTCTTTTTTTTTCTTTGACGATCATTTGGTCTGGTCGTCTGGTCGAGATTATGTGATCCGTTTATCTCATAATCCCATAGAACTATGTGCGTCTCATTCTCCAGTACAGATTATGTGTTGTAAATAGGCCATTTGTTCATATGATCAAATTAAAATTTTTTTGCACAATTCCACACTTCCCATCCAGTAGTTTCGAGTATTATATTATTTTTGCGCTAATTTACTGCATTCGTTTATTATATGATTGATCATTTTGTCTCCATTACCACATAAGATCCATTTACTATTTTGTTATGTCTTTATTTTTGATTTAACATAGTTGGTACTTGTGGCGTTGTTCTGTGCTGTTATTTGAAGAAATTCAGTTTCTCTCTTAATTTTTCTTTCTTAGCCATGTCGTGTGAGATTTCACTTGTTTGTCGATTGAAATATCTATTCAATAGTTTTTCTTCGTACTTTTGTTTTCTCGAAATTGTTTTATTAATCCTAGTGTTGTTTCTGATTGTTTCAATAAGTCTTCTTTTGCTATATTTATGTAGTCTTAATCATCTTATCGATATTTCAACGCTATCTCCAAGTCCTCTTCCTCCTTCTTTTCTCGTCATATAAAACCTGCCTCCCAGCAGCACCTTTAGCGTGTGTTTATTCACATATAATAGTCGATAAGTTCCTTTTACTCCCTTTGTGGCATGTTTTCTAATCTTCCAGAAACTGTCTGTGACATACAATCGAGTTATATATTTCTTCTCTTATCTGCGTGGTTAGAATTATCGACATCATAAGTAATTACTTACTCGGAATATAGATATTTAGAGATGGTTCATTTATGGGGATCTTTCAGGGTCATGGTAGATTTCCTTTTCATCATCAATTCAGATTTTTTTGCTTCTAGGCATTTACAAAGTTGCTGAGACAATCTGTCGTTATTTTTTAATTGTTGGTTGGTTGGGTTTATGGCATATCAACTCTTGTAGGTTATTTAACGCCAATTCCATTTTTACGTAAATAATCAGTTCTATTTCAACAAATCAGTTTAGCATGAGTGCACAGTTTAACTGTCAAAAACATTTCTATTTCAAACTATTCCGTTTATTCAAACAGTTCTAATTCAGCTAATTCAATTTAGCCTAAGAACAGATTTTTTTTTTACACCGTCAAATGTCAAAACAGTTCTATATATATCAATTCAGTTTGGTGTAAGTACAGTTTTAATGTCAAAAACGGTTCAATTTCGAACAATTCAGTTTACCATAAGCATGCAGTTTAAATGTAAGTACAGTTTATTTGTCAAAAACATTTCTATTTCAAGCTATTCAGTTTTGTCAAACAGTTCAGTTTGGCATAAATATGCCGTTAGTTCTATTTAACCCATAGATAGGTCCCTATCAGGTGCTACCACGCCGGGACAGAGTGGACCTGGGATCAATGGCAATGAAGGGGTCTTCCGTATTCCCCAAAGCTCCAGCATTACTTGAACCTCACCATTAGATAGTTTAGTGTCATATCCAGGACACAGATGGGGCGAGGTCTTACCCCTTTGCAGAGGTGCAGTCAGTGTATTCTACAGCCCCAGCCGACTGGACAAGTTATTTTTAAAATCAAATTCAACTTATTCCATCATGGTCTTGTGTTTTCCAATTTCATACTTTCTTGATTGTTGCTTTAGTGTGTCCAGGTGTATATCGGTGTTTAGACCTTCTTCAACTCCTTGCAATGTTTTTGCCCTTTTTTTTATCCATCTGGCTTTTCTATGATGTACTTTCGATTCCCTTATATTTCTCTGGAAATATTTTGTTTCCCTCCTTTCTAGTCTTTCATTAGTCTTCATGTTTTTTTAAAAGACTTGTCGGTAAAATGTTCCTACATTATTTTGTATGGTCTTGTTTTGATTCGATCCCAATATTTCGGGGGTTTCCTTTCTTTTGTCAATATTTTTTGTTTTATTTCTTCCATTTGTATGGCAGCCCAATCAGCTGCGGCTGTAAAATACACCAACCGCATCTCTACAGAGGGATAAAACACCCACCTTTCGACGAGTGTCCTACTTATGACATGAAACTATCTAATTGTGAGCCTCCAAAAACGTAGCCTCGGAGAATGCGGACAACTTCTTCAGTGCTATTGTTCCCAAGTCTACCCGGGCCATGAGTGGCAGCACCTGAAAGAGTCCTATCGATGGGTCAAATAGAACTGTTTGAAATTTAAACTAAGTGCAGACCAATGACTTCCGCTAAAATGAATTGTAGAAATAGAACAGTTAGATCATTTAACTGTGGGTAAATATTGATTGATGATTAATTGAATCATTGGTGATAAAGAGCAATACTTAGAACAATTTAACTTTGTTGACTTGTGCTAAATTAAACTGTTTGAAATAGAAATGTTTGATTTCTTAGCTGTGTGTAGACAAATGACTGAGGTTATTGATACATAGCAATACTTGGAACTATTTAGGTTAGCTAAATTGAATTGCTTGAAATAGAACTTTTGATCATCCTTGTGTAAATAATTGTTTGATATTTAATTGAATTGTTAGTGAAAATGGAACCATCTAACTATATTGAAACATGTTTACAAATTATATATATCTACTATAAATGAACAAACAGAATTTGGCATAATATAACCTACACTTGTTGATACGCCATGAAACCAAACCAGCCAAGCCTTCTTTTCTTAAAAAATGTAATTTGTCTATGTTATCTCTTGGATGTAAGGTGTTATGTATTACCATTAGATTTTTTGTCCGCTGGTTCCATTTATCAGAGTTATTTCATCGTCCATTTTAAGAATGGTCCCGACAATCTTGCAAGAAGGACAGTCCAAGTATTTATCTTTTAGATGAGGATCTTGCTATGCAGTTTGGTTTTGATAAGTTTTCTTTTTCTCCTGAGAGACTCTTTTTAAATTTTTTTCTTTCATCTCCGTTTGTTTGACGATGTACGCTTCCAATATTCCTATATATTAGTAAGTATAGGTTTATTGAATGTTCTGATTCTTACTTGATTTGTGGGGTCTATTCCAGACTCATTCCAACACTAATGATCAGGGCCTCTTGATACATCGGTAGACCTACTTAATTCAGGAAGCATACTTGAACATGGTTCATGGTTTTCATGAAAAAAAATGTGAACCTTGAATTTTTGGTGAATTTTTCATACCTGTTACATTTTGTACATCTACATTCTTTTATTACATTGAAATTTTGGGACAGATATAAAGAAACTTTGAAATCAATATTGATGTGTGTCATCTGCTGAATAGCTTTAATAAGTGTTTTTTTTCTACAGGATTATTGAACTGTGGTTAGTTGTAGGTAGACCTTACTTCATCTGTTGAGGAATGGAGATTTCTAGATCACACAAATTGTACAATCTAGGTTTCTCAAGGATGGCAAAGACCACCATGAATGTCTGAGATTAGAAGAAACAAAACAGTAAAATGTTCTAGTCCAGATGTTCGGAGCCATATTTTTTGGGGGACAGTACCATATAGCTAAAATACAAGAATGGCAGTTAAAACTTGCATCTTTTAGCTATATGCTATTTTTGATTTTAGTTAGTTTCCAACTCTTCTGCATAAGTGCTGTTGAGTACTGAGCAAAATGCCAGCAACATAAGAAATGTTTAGGACTTACTACTCTAATGTATATAGTAACTACAATAATAACACTACTTACTGGTCTAAGGATTATTCTATTTGTCTTATTCCGCTTCTCATGATTAGCATGGCACATTTATCATGCCAAAATCCATTCCTATATTTTAATTGTGTATTCTTTTGTTTTTTTTTTTGTCTTAGTGTCTCCAACTCTTTTTGATTTCTTGCAACAGCTTGGCGTTGTCCATGTACGTTATATGATTGATAATTTCTTGCAATTTAATAAAAGTTGTAGCCCCCTGTTTATTTTCTAAGTATGTGATTTTGTCGCATCATCCGTATTACAAACAGTAATGGTGAAAGTGCGTCTCTCAGGAAGATACCTATCTGGATTTTCACCTGAATTAAACTTTTCCTTTCAGCGGTCAATTTCACTTCCCAGTTTTTCATGGCTTCCGTGATGACGTTCATCATTTTGAAGCATATCTTCTACATTTTGAGGCAGTATATTATCCAATTTTGCGAGATCACATCGTAGGCCATTTTGGAGTTAATCCACACGATGGCTACATTTTTCGTTTCATTTTGCTTTCTTAGAGGATTTGTTGATTAATGTAGAGTGAATTCCATGTTTCTTTATGGCATCCTTCATTTTTTACGGGAAACAATCCGTAGCTTGATAGAAAACTCCTCCTTAACCTGTCCAGTTTAGATTTCCACATCAAATGTAAGCAGGTTATCAGTCTATAATTGCTGGAGGCAAATAATTTATATTATTTTATTTTTTCATTTATTGTAGTCTTTCCTTTTGTTATTCATTCCGGTATATTTGTTGCTTCTAAGTATGTACTTAGTGCAGGAGCCAGTTTGTGGTTGATACGCTTGGATTTTTGAAACCAGAATCTATATATGCCGTAATGGCTAGGCGAATTCCAATTCGATAATATTTTGAGTCTTGTACTAAGCAATTCCAGGAGTATTATCACCTCAGGGTCTTCTTCGAGTCCATTTAATTCTTTGTTTATGTTATTTATCCATTTGGTCTTCATATAATGTTATTTCTCTTCCCAAGTTTTACTCCGGAATACTTTAGCTTCCTTTACATCCGGTTGTTGGTATGTCTTCGTGCATTCTCCTTTTACTAGTTTGTAGAATCTTATTTCGCTATTTTAAGACATCCTGTTTTGATTGTATTACTTGAGATTGTCTCAGTATCTTTTAACTCTCCCTTCTTTTGCAAATATACGTGGTGCCATCAATAGGTTTCCAGACTTTTTTGGTACAGGCATTTAAAATAGTCGTAGATTCTTGATAATTCAGTATGTTATTGCTATACATCTTGTGAGATGCCTGACAAATTTTTATGATTTAAGGTTCAAAGGAACAGCTACAGCAGCAATTGGAATACGCCCTACTAAGGCCTGATTGTCATAGCTGGTGAATTTCAAAAAGGCAATCTGTTTTAAACTTGGAAAAATATCACAGAAACGTATGGAATGCTTCAGACTGCTTTTCGACCATCTTGTATGAATCGAGCATCAGTTTTTGAGTGGCATAAGAGATTCAAGGAAGGCAGGGAGTATGTGAGGGTTGATGGGAGGTGTGGGAGGAGTATGGAAGTCAATACACCACAGTTGATTGGCCAAACGGTTAGAGTTACTTTGTTGAGGTTTTAAGGGAGTTAAGGAAGAGATTCCCTCGGAAAAGGCCAGCACTGTTCAAATCGGGTCAGTGGTATTTCCACCAGGACAATACACCAGTCCACAACTCCATCCTTATCAGAGATTATTTAACCACGCTGGGCATCAAGACACTTTCTCACCGTCCCTATAGTCCAGACCTTGCTCCCTGTGACTTTTGCTTATTCCCTAAGCTCAGAGGCAGTCGTTATAGGACAATTGAGGAGATGAAAGAGGCCGTGACGAAGATCATTGACACACTCACACAAGAGTACTTCCATGGGGCCTTTGAGAAGTTGTTGGAACAGTACAACAAGTGCATTGCAGCTGGAGGAGATAGATTACTTTGAAGGGGACTAGAGTTTCATGTGTGTACAATCAATAAAAGTGCCCATACGAAAAAAAAGTCTGGAAACTTATTTAATGATCCTCGTATATATATATATATATATATATATATCTAAGAAAAAAAACCAAAGACCGATGTTCAGCTCTTGAATGATTTTCTTGTCCTGAGGGAATTACTCCAAACTCTGGTTTAACCTGACCGAATATTACCTATATATATATATATATATATATATATATATATATGATAGATACATTGATAACGGACTAAAGGATTCATCTCTTCAAGTTTGTTTGTTAGATTTGTTTGGTTTTTTGTTTTGCTCTTTTCATCCCAAATATTCCCGCGATTTTTCTTCCTTAGCACTTTCGTTTGTTGTTGCAATTTAATTACCTGTCCTTCTTGTCTAATTTCCCATTCAGGGTTTGTATTTCTGTTCAGGTTTTTTAGGAGCACACAGATTTTATAACAGGCTAATTTTCCTCTTGCATATTAACTTTAACTTTAAATTTAAATTTAGAGATGTTGTCTGCTTGGTTTTTCGGCATTAACTATTTTATCTTTTCAATTTCAACCTTCATTTATTTCCAGTTTAGATTCCTGAAAGATGGCGAAATAGTCTTTTTTCTCTGATGATTTTCTTTATTTACTAAGTTTATTTTGTCTAATGTTAACATTTTTAAAATACGGTGTTTCAGTTTTCACTATTTTGTTCTTGAGTTCAGTTAGGGGATTCTTGATTTTCACTATCAAGTCTTTCGGTTCGCGTAGTGGGTTATTGTTGGTATTCTCTATTCATTTGTAGGTGTTTTTATAGTATCTCAAAGTCTGAAAACAAACCTTTCTTTAGTGTCACTCTAGCTTGGTCAGCAAGTCTTTAACTCGTATTAAATCTAGCCCAAATTTCAATCAATCTTTTTCATTATTACTCTCTGTGTAGGATTGCTTTTAAGATAAAAGTGAAGCACATTTTCGTTGTTTTTCCTATTCCTTTTTTTCTGTCGGTGTCCCTGAGTTGAGTGCTTTCTTTGGTCTTTGTTTGTGAACCTGAAATCAGATCAGCCAACATTCACAGGATAACGAGAGGTCCCCCACATTGGCTATCAAAGGAGCATCTGCCGGTCATGACACCCAGACCTGTTTTCTGGGTCCCACGTCGAATTATATTTTGACTTGTCAGTTTTTCATAGTTAGTCTATTGTGGCTATACCAGACTCGGGGGTTGTTTATTATCTGCGTTCCTGTCACAGATAGGAACAGGTACTTAAGAGAACACTTAAGAAGGCCACATACACACACATACGCTCACACACACAAATCAACTTTAAGTCTAGCAGACCACTTCAAAAAAAAACTATTCCATTTTATTTCATTTGTTCTGTAAACTTATGATATTCTTTGTTTGATCACAGAGCAATCTGGTGGCATTTAATTTTTATGATCCTTGTTCTGAGTTTCACGGAAGTTATATCGTTTTTATCATCGCTATCAGCTTCTTAATGCCGGTTTTACTCAAGCTGGAAGGGTCACATGACTAGAACTATGTCTGCTGCTGCTACTATCTCAACGTCAGTTACTCACTGTCGGGTGAGGATTCTGCTGATAATCAAGTCTTGAGCTAATAATTGTTTCCCATTAGTCTCTATCTCAGTATGTTAGCATATTTCAATATATGAGTGGAGTGGAATTCCCATAACTATCTATTTAAGCACTGGTGTTTTGTTTCAAGTGAAACAAATTTTGATGTCTTTTCTTTGATAGAGAAAATCTTGATGCTTTGCTTGGTCAGAAAATGACACAATTTATTTTCTTAGCTCCTAATATTTATTCAGGGACCATGAAAGTTTTAATCTCAATACACTTCTGCTATTCCCCTTAAATAAAACATTTACAACTTAATTTTCTATCATTTTGGTTTTCTGTTGGTCAAAGCTGTTTTAAACTATGAATTAAATGTTGATGATAATTTCACACTAATATTTTCAGCTTTCAACTGTGTTATATATTGACCCTCGACTGAGCCGTCAATCAAGAGATTCACCCGAGTAAATTAGCGGAAGAAAAGCGGATGCAGGTGAACGTAAGAAAATAATATAACCCGGTGCCCGGGCGGTTCGAGTCAGTTGGAGACAGGATGCCAGAGTGGGAGCCAGCTGCAGACAGAGGGCTTTAGACCCTTAGTGACCCCTAGTTTAGCAACCCAAGCCATGATGCGAAAGAAGTGCTGTGCTGCTATGGTCGAGAAGAACTTGGGTCAATATAGCAGTCCGTCCTTGTCTCCGGTCATTTCTCACACACAATAAACATCACCTTTTCGAAAATAAAGTGTGAGAGATTTATATTTTTATAAAGAATTGTATTCGTTCATTATTGAAGTCGTCATTATCAGTTGATTATGTTCCCGTTTTTATTTGTACACGTGTAGTTGTATTATGGATATAGAACAAACTTTACGAATATTCCCTATTTTATCATCTCAACTTCAGAAAGATCATATTACTGTATATTTAAAAGGATCTGGAGTATTCATGGTTGGTTGGTTGGTTGGATTTTATGGCATATCAACCATTGTCGGTTATTTAACACCAAATCCATTTTATGAAAATAGTTCTATTTCAAACAATTCAGTTTAGAATAAGTACGCAGTTTAAATGTAAGTACAGTTTAATTATGAAAATCATTTCTATTTCAAGCTATTCAGCTAAGTATACGTACAGATTTTGTTTACACACAGTTAAATGTCAAAACAGTTCTATATTAAACAAATCAGTTTAGTGTAAGTACTGTTTCAATGTTAAAAACAATTGCATTTCAAATATTTCAGTTTAGCATAAACACGCAGTTTGAATGTAAGTACACAGTTTAATTGTCAAAAACATTTCTATTTCAAGCAATTTGTTTAGCATAAATATGCCGTTAGTTATATTTAACCCATAGATAGGGCCATATCAGGTGCTACCACTCCAGGCCAGAGTGGACTTGGGAGCAATTGCAATGAAGAGGTACTCCGCATTACCTAAAGCTCCCGCATTACTGAAACCTCACCATCAGATTGTTTAGCGTCAGATATCCAAGACACTCTTTCGGGGAGTATTACCCCTCTGCAGCATCGTTGGAATCTCACCATTAGATTTTTTAATATCATATCCAGGATATTCGGGGGGGGGGCTTACCCATCAGCAGAGTTGCAGTCGGTGTATTCTACAGCCCCACCCGACTGGGCAAGAGTATTCATAGTTAAAGCAATAGTTTAATATGTTCTACTGTTGTGAGAAGTTTGTATTCTCTAACTATCAATAGTCAGGATGTTGATTATATGTGTGCTACACAATCTCTTTTCTCCACATAGATTAATACATAGAACTTAGAACTAGGCATAGAACTTAGAACTAGACATATATAACTGGCAATAGTCAGGATTTTAATTATATTTGTGCTACACAATCTCTCTTCTCCACATAGATTAATACATAGAACTTCGAACTTTTAAGCTCAAGCTGGCGTTCAGTAAAAGGTTCTGAATCAATTAAAGCTATGAAGAATAACGACATCAATTTTCGTCGAATTGCTTGTCATTTTAAAGAATGCACTATGTTTTCTGGCAATATCAAAGGTCAACCCATTTTTGTCATTCACTTTTTATTTATTTAAGTGATACTTCATCAAATCTCCACAGATCTTTAAAGAATAAATAAAATAGAAAACAATTTCTACGTGATGCGAATCATCAAACTTAATTTAAACTCATGAATTTCGTAGAGAATATGATTTTTAGAGCCCGTTTAATTTTATTTAGCATGAATATTGTTTTAAAAGAAAATTTGTTATATATTTTAACCGGGTTTGAATACGGAAAAAAAGAAATATATGTTGAAAACAATTATTAAGGTTAACACAAGGACAGAATATGAAACAACTTGTGAGAATCGATCTCGCTTTCTATGAATCATTAAACTATAGAAACTGCTATAAAACAGCTGAATATGATTGTCATTTAAAAAAGGTTCGCACAAGGCCACAAGTATGGAACACCTTGATAGAATGGATATCACTATTTATGAACCATTTACACCATAGGAATTGCTTTAAAATAACATATATAATAATTACACGGATGCGTATTTCTAAACTTCTTGGGAAGACTGTTATATTCTCATGGGCCGTGTCATAACGACACAATGATAATGACGCACGCAATGATAATGACGCAGGAAGACTTATTTATAAATATATTTACCTCTCACTTTATTGCAAGGGTTCGAAAAGGGTTACTCAAGGTTTGCGTGTGAGAGGGAGCTGGAGACCGAACATAAACTGTAATATTTTGACCCCATTGTTATGACCGTCAACGTTGTGTCTTTCTCGTTCTCCTGATGCTCAACCGGAGGTCCAGAGGCCACTCTGCTGGGTGATGGCTTTCTTTACGGCATCTTATCAGCATTTTCTCCGGACCTCAACTCATCAGGGCCCAAAGGCCCATTCGGCCTGTTGTGGCTTTCCCTACCACACTCGTCTAACTCCGTCTCTACTGGAATTCCAACTCAACTGAGTTATATAATAATTCGAATCCCACTCGATCTTTGAAATCGCATGTTTAATCGTCATCAAACGGAAATAACTGTCATGCAGTTCAGAGGTCACTCTCTTCCGGTGCGTCAGTCTATGAGAGTATCATGGGATTTTTTAGCTTGTCCCATTTTGTTAGCCAATTTCCGCCCACGCGATTTCCTCTCCTAACTGCCATTGGAATGTGTCACTTCCTTCCGGTGCTTCACCTTGAATGGCATTTTGGACCGGGTCGAAGGTCAAAATATAACAAGACGTGGCCCTGGGGGCGGGGTGACTGTGTCCTCTGGAAAGAGTAATGATGTAACTTGCAAGACATATTTAGATTAATTGGCCGCGCAATTACCATTACTAGTTGATTTGGCGTCACTTGTGATCGATATGAACTGGTGGCTCAGTTGTAGAGTTTAGGCACTGCAATCTGTGGTCGCTCGTTCGATCTGCAGTGGTGGAGATTACGGTATAAACTGCTAATGAGACCTAATAAGGTCAAAACCTCTGTCCAGTGTTTCCGTATGTCGTGCGTAGGTGTTTGACGGATTTTCTGGTCATGGTAATTCAATTCACAATATTAATTCCTCTACTTAACAAATAAAAATATGTGCATAAAACATACATGTTTTAATCATTTTCTAAGCTTGGCACAAGGTCAGAAGTATGGGGCATCTTCTGAGAATCGATCTCGCTTTCTATGGATCAGTACACCAATTGAACTGCTAAAAACAGCTAAATGTGATTTTCATATAAAAAGCTTGGCACAAGGCCAGAAGTATGGGGCATCTTCTGAGAATCGACTTCGCAATCGATGACCATTGGTGCCACCTAAAAAAAATTATTGTTTTAGCTATTTACTGAGTCTATCACATGGTCAGAAGCATGAGGTACTTTGTTAAAATCGACCTCGCTATCTTAGAATAATTACATCATAAGATCTGACTAAAAAAAGAAAAACTAGTTTTAGATAATTTTTCAATCTTAACCAAAAGTTGAAGAGTCTAATCTTGATATAGAAACTGCATTCCCTTGATAAGTAGACATCTTTGGAGTGCACCCGTTGTCCCATATTATTCCCTTTCCGTGGCGAAAAGATCTCCCAGGTATGAAAAATATCCACATTATCTAAAGGCTTGTTTTCAGCCGTGATTGATAGCCAAAATAAGTGGGCGAATCTACGCCATGCAAATCTTCCAAGAGGGGAAGCCTACAAAAGCCAACATTAAAAATCCTCGTTTTACATCGGCTCGAACACTTACCTCTCCTACAATGTAACTGTTTTAGTCACCAGAAATACGAGAGCCCAGGTTTTGGCAGATGTAATAAGGCAGTAATTTCCTATCATTTATTGACTCCTTATCTATCTATCCATATTTAACAACCACCAAACCCGACTGGTTATGACACAAGGTCAATTTTTAAGCGGAGTTTAACAGGTTTGAAATCAGAGTGTTCCTTCTCATAGACTAGTTGCCTCACCAAGGCTGAAGAACCCAATCTGCCTTACTATTTACCCATAGCTGTAGGGAGGATAATTGGATTCATACCTTTCCCTAGGGTATTAGTGCTATGTGAAAAGCAACCAGTCTCGTCCAGGATTTGATCACGTATCGCCATGTCTATTTCCTACGACAATAGCTATTACACCACGGGCACCTCATCTATCAATCTATGTATGTATGTATGTATGTATGTATGTATGTATCTAGCTAGCTAGCTATCTAGCTGTGTTCAGATAGATGTAAGTGGCGGAAACTGATTCACGAAAGAATAGAATCCTTTGAGAATA
>OY757921.1:8704927-8707427 GCA_963585895.1 Sepioteuthis lessoniana | reverse complement strand
TGTTGCGTAAATATTATATATTGCAGATCTCTTTGGTGATATGCGCGTTGGAAGAAAAGCGCAATAGACCGTCATTTTGATATTGTAAATTTATTTCATTATGGGATAGATATACGTGGTGCCTTCAATAGGTTTCCAGACATTTTTGTACTGGCATTTAAAATTGTCGTAGACACTTGTTAATTTGCTCTGTTATTGTTATACATCTTATGAGATGACTAACCAATTTTTATGATTTCAGGTTCAAATCAACGGTTACAGTAGCAATTGGAATACAACCTACTAAAGCCTGATTGTCACAGTTGATGAATTACAAAAATGCAATCTGGACGTGAGGACACATTAGAAGAACGATATGCAATAAAATTCTGTTTTAAAATTGAAAAAAAAAATGCCACAGAAACGTATAGAATGCCTCAGGCTGCTTTAGGACCATATTGCATGAATCGAGCATCAGTTTTTGAGTGACATAAGCGATTCAAGGAAGCCGGGGAGTCTGTGAGGGATGATAAGAGGTGTGGGAGGAGTAAGGAAGTCAGAACACCAGAGTTGATTGGCCAAAAGGTTAGTATGTTGAGGTTTTAAGGGAGTTCAGGAAGAGATTCCGTCGGAAGAGGCTAGTACTCTTCAAATCGGGTTAGTGACATTTCCACCGGAACAATACACTAGTCCACAACTCCATCCATGTCACAGACTATTTGATCAAGATGGGCATCAAGACAGTTCCTCAGCCTCCCTATAGTCCAGACCTTGCTCCCTGAGACTTTTGCTTATTCCCTAAGCTCACAGGCTGTCGTTATGAGACAATTGAGGAGATGAAAGAGGCTGTGACGAAGGTCATTGACATGCTCATACAAGAGGACTTCCATGGGGCCTTCGAGAAGTTGTTGGAACGGTACGACAAGTGCATTGCAGCCTTAGGAAATTACTTCGAAGGGAACTAGAGTTTCATGTGTACACTATCAATAAAAGTGCCCCTCGAAAAAAGTCTGAAAACTTATTTAATGATCCGCGTGTGAAGATTTTGTTTTCTCATATGGATGGACCAGCTGAAATAAATCTCTTACTGCCAAATGACGGTCTATTGAGTTTTTCTTCCTATTATATGATTTTGCTCCGTATGAAAATTGTATATTCATATATTAATTATCATACATTGAACACTCCTGGAGATTTATAAAAAATCTCTGATAAATTCTCAAATTGAATCATTACGAACTCATCTTCTTTGGATATATATATATATATATATATATATATATATATATATATATATATATATATATATGTGTGTGTGTGTGTGTGTGTGTGTGTGTGTGCGTGTTTGTGTGTGTGTGTGTGATAAAAAGTAGACTTTGCGTCGAGCGGTTTAAGTAGCCCATGGAAAGATAGAATTTTTCAATAAAATCGTTCCTTTAAAACAGAAAATTCTCGAGCTCAGATGATTAACCATGGTGAATTAGGAAATTTGAAGAAGTATAGAGCGGGGATTTTTTAAAAATAGGTGGAAGAGCAAGAAAAAAAAAAAAAACCTAAACCCCACCCAAAACTCACAAAAACTAGGCACCATAGTCCAGCGAGAGCTGAGTACTGGACAGGAAGACAAAAGCTGTGTAAATGAATAATTTCGAACAATCCATATGGTAAAAAATTTCTAGTGTCCTCGAAGATCACTTAAATAGACAGATCCACGTATTTGATTGGTTGTTTGCAACAATCAATCAGATTCACGGATGAGAGGTCAATAATCGTTCAAATAAATAAAAAGCCAATTCATTTTCTGTTTTTTTTACTTCCCTATGTTGCGTGAACGGTAGGATATATCAGAAACTGATAATCTCTGATAGGGACTGCTGGGGATGAGAGTATGATGTTGGAAGACACGTAACTCCTCAAGGAACCAAGTAAAACATAATTATCAACACCGTCCTGCGTTAAATGAATAAAAGCGTATATTTAAAGTACATATATATATATATATATATATATATATAATTCATATTTACTCTTTTAGGGTTAAATTTTAATAATAATTATGATTAAACATTAAACGGGTTCTTTAATTTATAAAATCCTGAAAGTCTTCTTCTTGAAAATGGAGAGCAATAACAACATATTTCCAGTATAAAAAATTATAATAATAAAGGAAAAAAAACTCATGACTCTAAGTTTCACGTTGATTATTGGTGAATTTGTTTAATTTTGAGTCATGTGTCTATTACGCGACTGACAAAGTAAATATCAACCTCCATGGCAGTATTTAGCAAATGATCTTATACTTAGCAAATTATTCAAATCCAGCAAAATGATTATACGGTACTTGTTTCCAAGAACAATTTACCATTCCGCTAACCCTCATCACAAACCTTCTGTCTTTTCAGGGTTGACCTCTTAATCTTATACCAATCACGAAATACAGCCCAGTCGGCTGGGGTGGTAGAATACACCGATTGCTTCTCTGCAGAGGGGTAAACCCCCCCAAGTGTCCTGATTATGGCAC
>OY757921.1:8601586-8704727 GCA_963585895.1 Sepioteuthis lessoniana | reverse complement strand
CCCTTTCGAAGTAATCTCCTCTGGCTGCAATGCACTTGTCGTACCGTTCCAACAACTTCTGAAAGGCCCCATGGAAGTCCTCTTGTATGAGCGTGTCAATGACCTTCGTCACAGTCTCTTTCATCTCCTCAATTGCCTCATAACGACAGCCTCTGAGCTTAGGGAATAACCAAAAGTCACAGGCAGCAAGGTCTGAACTATAGGGAGGGCGAGGAACTGTTTTGATACCAATCTTGGTTAAATTGTCTGTGACGAGGATGGAGTTGTGTACTGGGGCATTGTCCTGGTGGAAATGCCACTGATCCGATTTGATGAGTGCTGAGGCCAGCACTCTTCAAATCTGGTCAGTGATATCGGAATCTCTTTATGAACTCCCTTAAAACCTCAGCATTGTAACCCTAACCCTACCCCTTGGGGCAATCCACTCTGGTGGATTGACTTCTTTACTCCTCCCACACCTCTCAACAACCCTCACAGAACCCCTGCCTTCCTTGAATCTCTTATGTCACTCAAGAGCTGATGCTCGACTCATGCAAGATGGTCGAAAAGCAGTCTGAAGCATTTCATACGTTTCTGTGGCATTTTTCCAAGTTTAAAATAGAATTTTACTGCATATCGTTCTTCTAATGTGTCCTCACGTCCAGATTACATTTTTGAAATTCATCAGCTGTGACAACCAGGCTTTAGTAGGGTGTATTCCAATTACTGCTGTAGCTGTTTATTTGACCCTGAAATCATATAAATTTGCCAGTCTTATCATAAGATGTATAACAATAACATACTGAATTTTTAAGAGTCTACTACAATTTTGAATGCCTGTACAAAAACCTCTGGAAACTTACTGAAGGGGCCACGTACATAAATATTTCACCCCCACACACATAAAGGTCTATAAGAGGTTACGGGTCTTACGTAGTTACAAAGCGTAATAACTATGGTTAGACAAATATATATATGTGTGTATATATATATATATATTAGCGTGTGTGTTTGGCTGTGTGTGTATGTCTGCGTGTGAGTGTCTATGTATAATTAAGGTATAGTCAAATTAAGTTTTATATATATATATATATATATATATATATATATATATATATATATAAGGGTGGAGCGAAAAAATTGTCACCCTGGAGAAGACGACATGATTCCATTTCCGTTTAAGGAAAACCGGTTTTTTATTGCAGATCATCTACGAGTTGGCCAGTTGTGTACAAATCCCAAGAGCGATAAGAGCCTTCTATAACGTCTGAAAGTGACTCAATGTCCAATGAGCGAGATCGGAGATGCGCCGCTCTACAAGTCATGCTCTCTACTGTTCCAAGTTATGACAACAGGACCATTGCCAGCACCCTCAAAATGCAAATCTGGATTGCCATGAAAAACAGGGACGTGCCCAGGGTGATGAAAACAAAGTTTCCGGCTACGGTTATGGTCTTGGTGTGCTTTCAAGTGAAGGCCACATCATGCCACCTCACATCTTCGATGTCGGCTCGAAAGTCAACCCTAAAGTGTACTTGGATGTGATGAAGAGTGTGGTGATCCCCTGGTGTAATCAGGTGGCCGTGTGAGGCAGAAGGACTCGGCGCCGGCCCACAAATACAAAGAGACCCAGGCTTGGCTTCAGAAGGAGTGCTACGACTTTGTACCCTTCCATCACTAGCCCCGCTTCTCCCCCGACCAGAACCCGCTGGACTACTTCGTTTGGTCATACGTCGAGAACATCACTAACATGACCTCCTGCAACTCCAAAGCCAGCCTGATCACCGCCATCCGACGAGTATTTGCCGAGCTCCCGTCGGAGCTTGTGGAAAAGGCATGCTCCTAGTTCCGGATCCGTATCGAGGCGGTGATTGAGGCTGAAGGAAGCTACACTGAATAGATGTCAGTTCAAGTTACCTGAATTGATTTTTTTCAATAAAAGTTTTAAAATAAAGCTGTAGTATTGTTTTCTTTTGGACGACAATTTTATCGTTCCACCCGATATATATATATATATATATATATATATATATATATATATATATATATACAAATATATATCTGTTTTTCGTGTTGTACGGTTTATGTATACAAAAACACGCGCACAGGCATATATATATATATATATATATATATATATATATATATATATATATATATATATAAAAGAATTTATGCATGTTACTATGACCTTTAAAATATATATATATATATATATATATATATATATATATAAGCACTAACACAGATGTCTCTGTGAAGTCACGGGACTTGCCTCTTTCTAAAGATTATATATATATATATATAATAAAAGTGGTGTATTGGATGCAGGAGTGTCTGTCAAAATATAATCATTAATTGATAGAAGTGATGGGATAATTATTTGACAAGTCCCGCGTTCGCTACGTGCCATAAATTCTAAATGCCTTCTCTCCAAAATTAAAGCCTTGACAGCTCAAGTCGACCATCTTCCTTCCTTTCTTTTATTTCTTTTTTTCCTTCTTCAACCGCATCGACACTTCCTCGACTCGAGCTGGCTTATTCTTAATTTTGAATATCATCTGAATCATTTTCATCACGTGGACTGCTTCCAAGGCGTTTTGCCCTTCGTTGACGTCAATATTTGCTTCTCCTGCTGAAATTTGATTTTGTTGATGTTGTTGTCTTTGAATTCATTTATTCATTTTTGTTTCGATTTAAACTTGTTTGTTTGTATCTTGTCCGAAACCTTTTTCTTTAGGTTTTTGCTTATTTGTTTATTATTACATGTTGGTTTTCTTTCTTATTTACGTGGTGGATTCAATAAGGTTACAGACTTTTTTTGTACAGGCATCTAAAATTGGCGTAGACTCTTGAAAATTCACTATGTTATTGCTATATATATTATGAGATGAATGACCAATTTTTATAATTTCAGGTTCAAATAAACAGCTACAGCAGGAATTGGAATACACCCTACTAAATCCTGATTGTCACAGCTGGTGAATTTCAAAAATACAATCTGGACGTGAGGACACATTAGAAGAACGATATGCTATAAAAGTTTCTTTTAAACTTGGAAAAAATGCAACAGAAACGTATGGAATGCTTCAGACTGCTTTTGGAGCATCTTGCATGAATCGAGCATCAGTTTTTGAGTGGCGTAAGAGATTCAAGGAAGTCAGGGAGTCTGTAAGGGATGTTGAGAGGTGTGGGAGGAGTAAGGAAGCCAATACATCAGAGTTTATTGGCCAAAGAGTTAGAGTTACTATGTTGAGGTTTTCAAGGAGTTCAGGAAGACATTCCGTCGGAAGATGTCAGTACTTTTCAAATCGGGTCAGTGGCATTTCTACCAGGGCAATGCCCCAGTCCACAACTCCATCCTTGTCACAGATTATTTGACCAAGATGGGTATCACACTCCCAATAGTTCAGACCTTGCTCCCTGTGACTTTTGGTTATTCCCTAAGCTCAGAGGCTGTCGTTATGAGACAATTAAGGAGATGAAAGAGGCTGTGATGAAGGTCATTGACACCCTCACACAAGAGGGCTTCCATGGGGCCTTCGAGAAGTTGTTGGAACGGTTTAACAAGGGCATTGCAGCCAGAGGAGAAGTCTTCAAAGGGGACTAGAGTTTCATGTACATACTATCAATGAAAAAGCCCATACGAAAAAAGTCTGGAAACTTATTGAAGGTACCTCGTATTTCATTTCCCGGTGGACCTCTCGTTTCTCCTTCTCGTACTCCTACTGTACTAAATACATTTTTCTCCCTAATCTTCTCCTCCTCCTCTCTTCCTTTTTTTCTTCTGCCACTCTTCCCCGACTCAATCCCTGTTCATTTTTGTCCACTTTATTCTCCCCCCTTCAATACTTCTTACTCTTATCATAGTCACGTCGATGAAACTTAGAATACATTAACTGTATGATTTGCAGAGAGGGAAAATCGCTTCCAAAACGGGCTGTTCTTGACTATGACATTTAATGATATCTGGTGGTGAGGCTGCAGTTCAGGAGATCTGATGAACCTCATGTAACCTTTTATTGACATTACACCAAGATTCTGTTTGATTCGGAGTTGTAGTTCTAATGAGGGTTCAGTCGATGGATCGAAGGGATGGGCTTGTAAATTATGTTTGGTGTGATTTATTGGGTTTTATGGCATATCAACCTTTGTAGGTTATTTAATGCCAAATCCATTTTTATGTAAATAATCAGTTCTATTTAAAACAATTGAGTTTAGTATGAGTACACAGTTTAATTTTCAAAAACATTTTTATTTCAAACTATTCAAGCAGTCATATATAACAACTCATTAAAAAAAGTGTAAGTACAGTTT
The DNA here is from genome assembly GCA_963585895.1 of Sepioteuthis lessoniana. Classification (NCBI taxonomy): domain Eukaryota; kingdom Metazoa; phylum Mollusca; class Cephalopoda; order Myopsida; family Loliginidae; genus Sepioteuthis; species Sepioteuthis lessoniana. Next base: position 8,700,431 of record OY757921.1, on the reverse strand, counting down.
CATTGTTAAAAACAGTTCAATTTCAAATAATTCAGTTTAGCATAAACATGCGGTTTAAATGTAAGTACAGTTTAATTTTGAAAAACATTTCTATTTCTAGCTATTCAAATTAGTCAAGCAGTTCTATTTCAGCTAATTCAGTTTAGTATCAGTACAGATTTTGTTTACACACAGTTACATGTGAAAACAGTTCTATGTTAAACAATTCGGTTTAGTGTGAATACAGTTTCAATGAGAAAAAACAGTTCCGTTTCAAATAATTCAGTTTAGCATAAGCACGCAGTTTAAATGTAAGTACGGTTTAATTGTCAAAAACATTTCTATTTCAAGTTATTCAGTTTAATCAAACAATTCAGTTTAGCATAAGTATGCCGTTAGTTCTATTTAACCCATAGATCTGGTGCATAGATAGATTTGACACGAAACACTCTGATGTCATATCCAGGGGACTCATTGGAGGGGGGGCTTACTCTTCTGCTGAGAAACAGCTGATGTATTCTACAGTCCCAGCCGAATGGGCACTTTAAATTATGTGCATTTTGTTACAATACTTGATAATATATAACCATGTGCAAAAAATATTAAGGAACTACACACATGTAAATATAAACATACAGTGGACGCAATTCCCTAACCTCTAGGCATCAAACAACTCTAGACAAGTACACATGTCATAAAAATCAAATAATCAATCAACAATTCTTCTTCTGCTCCCCCTTCCGACTCACTTACCTTTCTTTCTGTTTCTCCACAACTCATTATATTCTTCTTCTTCTAGGTTGATCCCAACAATATCACCCAGACTAACCAATACTTAAAAAACAGCCCAGTCTGTTGGGGTCGTAGAATACACTGACTGCATCTCTGCAGAGTGGTAAGACTCCCGCTGAATAAGGATCCGTGGATATAATACTCAATAATCTGATACTGAGTGTCAAACCTTAGAGTTCTTAAGAATGAGGAGTAACCCTTTTATTGCCATCGCTTCTAGATCCTCTCCGACCCGGAATGGTAGAATCTAATTGGGTCCTATTTATAGGTCAAATATAACTGTTTGACATTTACACTGTATGCAAACAAATGACTTATGCTAAGTTGAATTGAGAGAAATAGAACATTTAACTGTGTGTAAACGAACGACTATTTAAAAGAATTCTTAGAGATGAATACCAATTGTAGGAACCATTTAACTGTATGCAAATGAATGACGGCAAACATATTTTGAATATAATTATTTGTATTCAATTGAAATATTTGAAACCTTTAAACTGTGTGCTAAATTATAATTATTTGTGTTAAATTGCAATACTTGGAACCATTTAAGTGAATGCAAATGAATGAAAAGTGTTAAATGAAATAATTAGTGTTAAATACCAAAAACTACGACCTCTTCACTGTGTGCAAACAAATAATTAATATTGAGTAGAATCATTAGTATTATATTGCAATACGAGGATCATTAAATAAGTTTCCAGACTTTTTTCGCATGGGCACTTTTATTGATAGTACGTACATGAAACTCTAGTCTCCTTCGAAGTAATCTCCTCTGGCTGCGATACCCTTGGTGTACCGCTCCAACAACTTCTGGAAGGCCCTATCGAAGTTCTCTCGTGTGAGCGTGTCAATGACCTTCGTCACAGTCTCTTTCATCTCCTCTATTGTCTCATAACGACAACCTCTGAGCTTAGGGAATGACTAAAAGTCACAGGCAGCAAGGTCTGGACTATAGGGAGGCTGAGGAACTGTCTTGATGCCCATCTTGGTCAAATAGTCTGTGAAAAGGATGGAGTTGTGGACTGGTGTATTGTCCTGGTCGAAATTCCACTGAGCCGATTTGAAGAGTGCTGGCCTCTTCCGAGGGAATCTCTTCCTGAACTCCTTTAAAAACTCAACATAGTGACCCTAACCCTAACCCTTTGGCCAATCAACTCTGGTGTATTGACTTCCTTACTCCTCCCACACCTCTCATCATCCATCACTGACTCCCTGCCCTCCTTGAATCTCTTATTCCACTCAAAAACTGATGCTCGACTCATGCAATATATTCTGAAGCATTCCATACGTTTCTGTGGCGTTTTTCCAAGCTTAAAAGAGACTTTATTGCATATCGTTCTTCTAAAGTGTCCTCACGTCCAGATTGCATTTTTGAAATTCACCAGCTGTGACAATCAGGCTTTAGTACGGTGTATTTCAATTCCTGTTGTTGCTGTTTATTTGAACCTGAAATCATAAAAATTGGTCAGTCATCTCATAAGATATATAGCAATAACATACTGGATTTTCAAGAGTCTTCGACAATTTTAAATGCCTGTACAAAAAAGACAGGAAACTTATTGAAGGCACGACGTAGACGAAAACATTTAACTGTGTAGGGACAATAGCAATACTTGGGTGCCAACAATTTAGTTCTGATCGAAATTACCTAAAGCTGCTTTTTGACAAATCATATATGCATATTCACTTGAATCTGTGCAAGCAAAGAACTGCTGTTGAATGGTGAGTGTTACATAGCAATAATTGAAACCATTTAACTGTGTGCAAATAAAAGATTAATTAAAAAGAACTATTCGTTAGAGAGGCTTGAAGTCATGTAACTGGGTTGAGAAAAATGAGCCCAGGCTCGTTTAAAGCTGCTTTACAAATTTTGTGAAGACGATTTGGCATTGAATAACCTATATTGATTGATATGCTATAAAACTCAAACCAAACCAAATATACTTTAAGAAATATCTGGAGCGTGAAGCAGTTCTTAACCAGATTGTCTAATATACTATTATTATTGTAAGAAGTTCTCCTAATTCATGGCCATGTGCCATTGGATGATTATTGCTTATAAAACACCTTATATTTCTTCAATAATTTGTAACCTTGCTTTGCAGAACACCGAAGCAAACAATTTGGTTCATAAAAATGCTCCTCTCATGTGACTTGTGCCTGACAAAACTAAACTTATAAAACATACCTCTTTATTTTAAACGCAACCTCCATCTTTACGTCAGTACATTTAATTATTGGCCTGATTTCATCTAGACTTAATTTATGGCCTGATTTCATCCAGACTTTAGTGAGTCATGCCAGGAAAGGGTTTTTGCCCTGTCAACAGGCGCTGTAGAATACACAAACTGCATCTCTGTAGAGGAGTAAGACTCCCTCAGCAAGTGTCCTGAATAGGACGGTAAACAATCTGATGGTGAAAGTGGGAACGCAGAGTTGCTCTTTATTGCCATTTCTTCCAGGTTCAGTTAAACTCAGAGTGGTAACCTCTGATAGGATCCTATTTATGTGTTAAATAGAACTGTTTAACATCTTAACTGTGTCCAAACAAATGACTTAGGCTAAAATGAATTTTGATTAATAGAACTGATTGATCAGTTAACTGTGTGTAAACAAATTCTAGATGTTTATTTAAATTGTTAGTAACACATAAAAATACTTGGAACCATTTAAGTGTGTGCAAATGATTAAAATTAGACTTGGTAAATAACCTGATCAACAAAATTTGTTTCAAAATCATGTATTTGATAGTTATGTAAAAAGAGTCTTTGGCATTAAATAACCTACAATGGTTCATATGCCGTAAAACCAAACCAAAACAAACAAGGAAAGTTTTTAAGTTATAGTCGATGATTCAGCACTCATCTGTCTCTCACACGCACTACCTGACATGGACAAACTTTTTTTCGGAAAGCGGACCAGAAAATATATTGTAAATCATCTTGTGGATTGCACTATTGAAAGTAATTTTATGTTTAAGGTACCTCAAACATTTTCACTACAGAAGACAATACACGTAAGAATCTGCCTTAGAAATAGAGAAAGGGTGAGTTTTTCTCTTCGGTAAAAAAGATCTTTTCAGATACAAAAAAAGGCTTAGACATTAGCACCATGGGTATGACTAAGGCCCTCACAATAAAAGACTGTCGATCTTAAAGCTAGAGATTTGGGGAATACGGAGTACCTTTTCATTGCCATCACTCCCGGTTCCACTCTGTCCCGTAATGGTAGCAGCTGTAATATCTATGTGTCAAAGATATTTTTTTAAACTGAGAGCAAAAAATGACTAATGTAAAATTGAATTGTTCGAAAAATAAATTTTTGAGCTTTTAATAGTGTGTAAAAAATGACTTAAACCTAGAGTCCCATGGTTAGAAAAAAGCGTTTAGACGCGAAAACTGCTTCGAAATACAATAGGAAAAACCCAACCAATACCACTGCCCTGAAACCTAAGAAGGCACAAAATGAATTAGCAAACATATACCTAAAAGAAAAAAAACAGAATACATATAAAATCAGATCAATAAGATAAGAGACTCGGTTGAAGATAGACAATCTAGGAAAGCATGGCAAACGGTAAACGAAGTGAGCAGAAGGAAGAGCACTGCCAAATCTAAACTGAAAGCTACCAAATACAATAGGAAAAACCAAACCAATATCACTGCCCTGAAACTTAAGTAGGCACAAAATGAATTAGCTAACATATACCTAAAAGAAAAAAAAACAGAATACATACAAAATCAGATCAATAAGATAAGAGACTCGGTTGAAGATAGACAATCTAGGAAAGCATGGCAAACGGTAAACGAAGTGAGCAGAAGGAAGACCACTGCAAACTCTAAACTGAAAGCTACCAAATACAATAGGAAAAACCCAACCAATATCACTGCCCTGAAACTTAAGAAGGCACAAAATGAATTAGCTAACATATACCTAAAAGAAAAAAAACAGAATACATACAAAATCAGATCAATAAGATAAGAGACTCGGTTGAAGATAGACAATCTAGGAAAGCATGGCAAACGGTAAACGAAGTGAGCAGAAGGAAGACCACTGCAAACTCTAAACTGAAAGCTACCAGCCATGAAAAACGAATTCAACATAAATAGAAATGGAAATAGTAAACAATTAGACATCAAACTAGAATAGTTTACGCAAGAAGAACTCGACTCAGTACAAATAAAAATAAAAATAAAAAAGCTGTGGGGCTTGATGAATTACTCCCAGAAGTATGGAAGACCAAGGAATTCGACGACATACTGCTCCTACATTGTAATGCTGTATATAATCAAAACACAATAGACAAATGGATAAAGCGATGCATCCTCTTCTACCCTAATGAGGGCAACCTCGGATTAGTCAAGAACTACAGAGGTAAAACCCTTAAATCCATAGCGGCTAAGATATACAATGTTCTTATACGCAACTGCATAGAACCCAAAATTGAGAAGATACTTAGGAAGAAACCAAATGACTTTCCGAGAAATCGACCGACGACATCACAAATTTTGAGTATCTGTCAAATTCCTGAGAATGCACGTGCAAAGTTATTTGTCGACTCCTCCAAGGCCTTTGATTCGATACACAGAGGGAAGATGGGGCAATTAGTACTCGCCTATGGTCTACCCCAAAAAAAAAGTCGCTGCCATAATGACGCTGCGTAGAAACACGAAAGTAAAAGTCCACTCCTCGGATAGAGACGCAGACTACTTCGACATTGTAGCAGGTGTGCTGCAAGGAGACACATTAGCCTCATACCTCTTTATCATCTGTCTAGACAACGAACTTAGGACATATATTGATAAAATGAAGGACAACGGTTTAAAGCTGATAAAGGAAAGTAGCAGAAGATACTCCGCACATATAATTACAGACGGGGACTACGCCGAAACCCTGCTACATAGTCTGGAACGAGCAGCTGCTGGCATATGCCTCCATGTCAACGCAGACAAGACGGAATACATGTGCTTTAATCAAAGAGGTGACATCACCACACTAAACGGTAGTTATCTGAAACTAGTGGACAAGTTCATCTACCCAGGAAGCAGTGTGTCATCAACCGAGAAAGACATCAAAACGCGATTAGCAAAGGCATGGAACAAGTTATGGAGGTAGCACCCGAAACTTTGTGAAAAAAACAATAAAGACGAATATAATTATTCTCTCCCTCCAGCTATGGGTAAATAGTAGGACAGATGGGTTCTTCAGCCTTGGTGAGGTGACTAGTCTAGAAGAAGAAAAACTCTGAATTCAAACCTGTTAAACTTCGCTTAAAAAATTGATCTTGTGTCATATCCTGCCCGAGTGGAGGGGGTGGTAAATATGATAAAGACGAATATAATAGTCTGAAAACTCTTAGTGATAAAAATCAAATGTATTCATTCAGTCTGTCAGTGATATGAAACATATAAAAAATGATGCTGTTTAAGAATTTGAAAATGCTATTTCGGAATTAAATTTATTAAGAAAAATATCTCTATGGAAAGGTATTCCCCCCACCACGACACTCACACACAGATATACGCAAGCACACACTTACATACATACAATTAATTCATCCTCATCATCTTGCCGTGCCATCAGCACGGATATCCCTGATCCTTTCTCGCTACCTCTCCTTATAATTCATCACTTTCGGCAGGTCCTCAGGGCTATACCCTGTATCCTCACAGAGCTGCTGTATGGAGGTTCGCGCTAGTTGCCCTGCTTTGCTCGGCTATGTGAAGGGGTCCATAGGAGTACGTCACTTATAAGCTCGTCCCTACTTCTCCAGCAGTGTCATGCATGTCTGGTTCGTTTAACTTTGATAGTTTTCGTGATGGGTGGTAAGTGGCCGTGCAGCTGCTGCTTTGTGGGGTGTTGCCTCCAGGACCTGATCAATATTGCTCGCAGCATTCTTGTGTAGTTGCCGTCAAGCTTTTTCTCCAGCCGTAAATAACGATAATAATTTTCACAATAAAATAGAAGCAATACTACGAAATGTTCAAGGTTTTACTAATAGCTAAGTTACACTTTCAGATTAGCAATTGGATAGAATTAAATACTTAATATATCATTAATTAACATGTTCATTTTAATATATATTTAAGTTAAAACAAATAAGAATAAAAATAGAATAAGAATTAAATAGAAATAAGATAAAATGAAATTGATTAGGACAACGGAAGTCACGTTTAATCCGTATGGTAATTTACTAAGCTTTTTGGTTAGATGTGGCACAAGGCCATATGAAAGAGGCACCCAATGAGACTCGAACTCACTCGTGTAGGTTTGCTAGTCGTGCTTGCTAACGATTACACCACCACAGGCGCCTACGTCAATTCCGTATGGCGTTTAAACACCTCACGTGGTACCATGGTTACAACACCCAAAATGGCGTTCTAACGCCCCACGGGACACCATGTTTACAACGTCCCAAAAGATTTGAACCTCCTACATCGAGTTCATTTATTAAAAAAATTTTACTTTGAAATTAATAAGACTCAAATAATTATTATTTCGCATTGCAATAGCCCTCTTAATTCATTCAATACTATAAAATAATTTGTGCAATGTTTCAAGAGGAAACTAGACAGAAATTACACAAGAATGCTGAGAGCAGTATTGAACAAGTCCTGGCGACAACACCCCACGAGACACCAACTATACGGACACTTGCTCCCCATCACGAAAACTATGCAAGTTAGACGAACCAGACACGCGGGACACTGCTGGAGAAGCAAGGACGAGCTCATAAGCGATGTACTCCTGTGGACCCCCACATATGGATGTGCAAAAGCAGGACGACCAGCACGAACTTACATAGAGCAACTATGTGAGGTCACAGGATGTAACACTAAAGACCTGCCGGAGGCGATGAATGATAGGGAGAAGTGGCGAGAGAGGGTCAGGGATATCCGTGCTGGCGGCGCGACATGATGATGATGATGATATATATATATATACATACATATATGTGTGTGTGTGTGTGTGTGTTTGTGTCTGCAAGTGATAGTATGGTATGTTCCTAAGGAAATGATCTATGTATATGCACACAAATATACTTACTTACATACACCAATACATACATGCTTATGCATACACATACACATACATGTATTCATGAATCCTGAATTGTGTTTGTAACGAAACGGTCAGTGTACACAAAAACACCAATACAAAGAATAAACCCCCATATTCCCCCATCTATGGGTTAAATTGTACCACTAATGTCCTATAAGGATGGCTTTTGCATTAAATGAACCAAGTTGGTTGATAAGGCATAAAAATCATGGAAACGTATACACTAGCACCCCCCCCACTCTCTCTCTCTTTCTCCTTCCCTTTCTATTTATCTCAGTCTCTCAAGCGCACACACACACACACATGTATATATGCGTGCGAGTATGCATGTCTTTTTAAGTGTCTTTGAGTGTCACTGCAATTTTTCGTATAACGATGTTCTAATTTATATATATATATATATATATATATATACATATATTTTGATGGTACAACATTTTATATCGGCAATAAAGAGACCAAAGTTTTTATTCAGGTTGAAAATGAAATCTGAAAAATGGAAGGCTGGCTAACCGGTTTTGTTCCTCGCTCAACATAGGTAAATCGAGGAAAATATGCAATTACAAACAAGAGATATGTTTGATGATAAAAAAAAACTATATTGGAGACTACATCAAAATAATATTAAATCCAAGCGGGCATTCTCTCTGTTTATATATATGTATATATATATATATATATAAATGATAGTATAGACACCTAATCAGCGGTTTGCCCAGTCGGTTGGGGCTCAAGAATACGCCGACTACTTCTCTGCCGATGGATGAGACCCCACAATGAGTGTCCTGGATATGACACTAAACAATCTGATGGTGAGGTTCCAGTAATGCTTGAGTTTTGGGAAATGCAGAATACCCTTCATTGCTATCGTTCTCAGGTCCACTCTGGATCGGAGTGGTAGTACCTGATAGGGTCTATCTATGGGTCAAATAGAACTGTGTACTTACGTTAAACTGAATTGCTTTAAATAGAACAGTTTTGACATTTAAACTGCGTACTTATGCTAAACTAAATTGTTTGAAATGGAACTATTTTTGCGTGCTAAACTTAATTGTTTTTCTTAAATTGAAACAGTACTCTCGCTAAACTGAATTGTTTGAAATAAAACAGTTTTATATTTAATTGTCTAATTGTAAACCTAAATCTATACTGATACTAAATTGACTTGTTTGAAATAAAACTGTTTGACAAAACAGTATAGTAAGACCACCTCCATGTGTATTCTGGATGATAACACTCAACCATCTGATGGTGAGACTCCAGTCCTGATAGTTTATGGAATGTCGAGTACCTCGTAATTGCTATTACTCTCAGATGTTCTCAGACGCGGAGCAGTAGTACCTGCCAGTCAAAAAATCCCCGTCCTAACTAATAGAACAACAACTTTTAGGCAAAATTCGTCTTTATTCATTAACATAGTATCCTTCCTGGGTGATATTCTGATTCTAACGTTTCTCTAGCAATTCGATTTTTTTTTTGTCTCAAAATGCGCCTCAGTTTCCGATATCACTTCTTCATTGGAGCCACATCTCTTTCCCTGGAGCATTCTTTTGAGGTCTGCAAACAGTCAGTAGTCGCTGGGGGCCAGATCTTCAGAATAAGGTGGGTGCGGAAGCAAATCGAAGTGCAATTCATGTAGTTTTGCTATCGTTGCAATCAACTTGCAACACAGCGCATTGTCTTGATGAAAGAGCACTTTTTCTTCATTTGTGGCCGTTTTTTGCGATTTCTTCCTTCAAACGCACCAATATTGCTATATAATATTCGCTATTGATGATTCTTCTTTTCTCCAGGTAATCAATAAACAAAATGCCTGGCACACCCCAAAATACGGAGCCCAAAACCTTACCTGCTGATGTTTGCGTTTTTGGTAGGTTTGGGCGGCTTTTACCAGCTGCTGTCCTCTCAGCTGACTATTGATCTGACTCTGGAGTGAAATAGTGGATCCATGTTTCATCCATTGTTACATATTGATGCAAAATCTTTTTGTTGCGTTTAAACAGTTGCAAACAACGCTCTGAATCGTCGACACGCGGCTGTTTTTGATCGACAGTGAGTATGTAATATAATGGCCGAGGGATTTCGTTTCATATATCTTGCCTTTGGGTTTAGTTAGGCTGAGAACCTTTCAGCTTAGCACATGGGTTAGTTAGGTGCAAACTCGAGCACAGGTGTTGACGCGCGTGCGGGGAGGATGTGTCGTTCACAGATGCCAAAATAAAAATTCCAGAGAGAAAGGTTGACCAGTGGATGTGAACGACACATCCTCCCCGCGCGCGCGTCAACACCTGTGCTCGAGTTTGCACCTAACTAACCCATGTGCTGAGCCGAAAGGTTCTCAGCCTAACTAAACCCAAAGGCAAGATATATGAAACGAAATCCCTCGGTCATTATATAACAAGTAAACGCGGCACCCACTTTGAATACAGCTTTATCAATAACAAATGTTCATGCAAATGGTGTATACACTCCCTTCTGACATCTTTAACTCTTTTGTTCTCTCATGCATCTTCAATTTACGATCAGCCCAAACGAATTTGTGGAGTTTTGGGTGCTTTGCAGGACAACTGCCGATTTTTCGTTTAGCATCATTGGTGTCTATATGACCGCGTTTAAAGTCAGCATACTACCTCCTAACCGTTGTTTCCGACGGAGCAGGGTCCGAATAACACTTATGAAGCATTACTTTGCTCGAAAAGTTTTTTTTTCCATCAGAAAGCAATGCTTTATGAACACACGAAATTCAGATTTTTCCGTTGTTTGAAAATTTGCAACAGTAGCTTCAATTAGATAATTAATTTTTTTAAGCTCAAATTTTGACTCGTGCCATTTGAAGGTCAGTACTTTATAAAGATTATATAGATTTTTATTAATGACGCCATGTATGTATCAGGCCTGGGACTTATGGAGGGATGTGTTAACCATATGCTATACTTGAAACAATTTAACAGCATACAAATAAATGACTGATGAATTGAATTATTATTTTTGGATAATAATAATTGAAATCATTTAAACTGTGTGCAAATAGAACTATTAGAGTTAAATGGAAACACTTCAAACTTTTTAAGTGTTTGTAAACAAATGAGCTCTAGCTTATTTCAAAAGTGTTACCCATAAATTATTTGATTATAAACCACAGAGCGTGTCTCAATATACATGGTACTCATGTTGTAATATAATTGCGGTGGGATTTCGTTTTATATATCTTGCCTTTCGGTTTAGTTAGGGTGAGAACCTTTCACTTAGTGCATGGGTTAGTTAGGTGCACACATTGAGCGCTGGTGTTCACGCACGAGCGGGACGGATGTGACAATCAGAGATGTCACAATAAAAACCCTAGATAGAAAATAAGACCGGGGACGTGAATGATGCCATGCCCGGAAGCGCTGTGAATTTGGGGGATTTGAAAAAAGCAGTAAGTTGAGATTCGCGTCTAGAGGAGGGTAGTTGATTTTTGGTCTCGCCGAGGCGAGACCAGTGCTGCACGTGGTAGACTCAGATAGAAAAGTCAGCATAATAAGAAATTGTGTCTCTCTCTCCTCATGTCGAAAAACCTTAAACTCAAAAAGGTAATAAGAATTTTCGTACCTGAACCAATTTCCTATATGCGTATAAACATTTGTGAACGTTTTCCGTATCTGTATGAATATGTCTATTTCCCGTATTCATATCTTGGTTGTATATTTTTTGATGTGGTAATATTACAATGTAACTGCTAATAACTCTATGAATAATAATGTTTTGTTCTTTTTTTTCCAGATTTGAAAATAGTATATTATAACAACTATTATATCTCGATCCCGATGTCTTGGACGAGAGAGAGAATAATATTTTGCGTTACTATTTATTTGGAGGCAAAATTACTCAAAATCTGGTATTAAATAACCCGTTAAGGTAGATATGCTATAAAATATAGCCAACCAACAATCGTTGTCATTATCCTCACCGAGATCGTGTCTGCATTTTGAAAGACAGCATTTGCAACCAGTGCCATTAATATTTATACAAGTGATTCATTGCAACGAAAAACTTGACATTAATAATAATACAATATCGATACAGCAATCCGTCTTGAGAAAACTCTTAGACATTTAATTTCTTTCCTTCTCCTCTTTTACACATCTCGGAATTTAGATCTGACCAACAGTCTATTCTTCTTCTTCTTTGTAAACTTTTTTTTTCTTTTTGATATTTCTTTTCAAAAAAATCTTTCTATCTTTTTAATTAACTTAAACGTTTTCCTGCATATTCGTCTTCTTGAATATCTCCCCGTTTTTCTAGTCAGTCTCTCTCTCCTTTCATTTTTTGACTCTCATTTTAATTTTCTTCGGCAGCATTTTAACACACCTTTCTTCTGTGTTTTGCCTTTAAATGTTCATCTGCCGTCTCTTAAAAAATCCTTCTCGATAATCTCTCTATATTTTCCCTTCCAATCAAGTCTTTAATTATTCTGTTCTTGAAAATCTTCATTTTAAAGTTGTTTTTTTTTTTATTCCTGCTATTATTTAAACTTTTTTTCTTTTTTTTTCTTTGTATATCTTCGTTTTAATACCTTTCTTCTCACCCTAATTTAAAAAAGAAATTATTCGTGTTTATTTATTTTAAAATCTTCCATTTTCTTTAAATTCTTGTTTCAGTCATAGCTATTCTACTTTATTTTTGCTCCTTTTTCCTAATGGGACACTCATTATATAACCTTTATCGTCATTGGAATAGATAGAGTGACCCGAGTTCAAATCATGGACAAAGCAGTTGCATTTCACATACCTCTAAAACCATTTGGAAAGGTATGAATTCAACTATTCTCTCTCTAGCTGTGCATAAATAGAAGAATAGTCTAGGCTTTTTAATTGAGGTATAGAAAACGGTATAAAAGGACAACTGAGATTTGAAACCTGTCAAACTCCGCTTAAAAACTGACCTTGTGTCACATCAAGCTCGAGCAGAAAGGTTGGGAAAAAAAAACTCCTTTTCTTCTTCGCTCAACTTCTTCATTTTTTATATCATCGATTCTTTCTTTCTTTCTTTCTTTCTTTCTTTCTTTCTTTCTTTCTTTCTTTCTTTCTTTCTTTCTTCATGCTCTGATTCCATCTCTTGTAATTTTTCTTCCTTTCTTTCTTTCTTTTTTCTTTCTTTCTTTCTTTTTTTCTTCTTTTCTAATTTTTCACTTTTCCCTCTTCTTTCTTTCTTTCTTTCCTTCTTTCTTTCTTTCTTCCTTTCTTTCTTCTCTGTTTCCATCTCTTCTAATTTTTCATATTTCCCTCTTTCTTTATTTCTTTCTTTCTTTCTTTCTTTTTTTCTTCATGCCTGATTCCATCTCTTGTAATTTTTCTTTCTTTCTTTCTTTCTTTCTTTCTTTCTTTTTTCTTTCTTTCTTTTTTTTCTTTTTTTTCTAATTTTTCACATTTCCCTCTTCTTTCTTTCTTTCCTTCTTTCTTTCTTTCTTGCTTTCTTTCTTTCTTTCTTTCTTTCTTCTCTGTTTGCATCTATTCTAATTTTTCATATTTCCCTCTTTCTTTCTTTCTTTCTTTCTTTCTTTTTTTCTTCTTGCTCTTATTCCATCTCTTGTCATTTTTCTTTCTTTCTTTCTTTTTTCTTTCTTTCTTTTTTTCTAATTTTTCACATTTCCCTCTTCTTTCTTTCTTTCCTTCTTTCTTTCTTTCTTTCTTACTTTCTTTCTATCTCTACTAGTTTTTCATATTTCCTTCTTTCTTTCTTTCTTTCTCTTTTTAATTTTTCACATTTCCCTCTTCTTTCTTTCTTTCTTTCTTTCTTTCTTTCTTTTATGATTATTATTATCATATGTCTTGTTCTTGTTCTTCTTCTTGTACTTCTACTTCTTCTTAAAACTCTCCTTTTCTCATCAGCCTTGTTCACTTGTTTTTTTAAATAAGTTTTTTTTAATTATATTTTATTTAACTTTTGCCCTTTCACATTTCCTTTTCATTTCCATTAAACTTTATCGCCGTTGATTAATTTTTCTTCAGGTTAAAAAATCTTCTTCTTCTTCTTCTTCTTCTTCTTCTTCTTCTTCTTCTTCTTCTTCTTCTTCTTCTTCTTCTTCTTCTTCTTCTTCTTCTTCTTTTTCCTATCGATCTTTTTCTTCTTCAACACCTCTTACCATGTACTCACTATTCTCCCCCCTTTCTTCCCTTTTCCTTCTCTCCGCTCCTCTCCCCTCTTCCTCTTTTTCTTCTTCTCCTAAATATGAATACGTCATAATCCCTGATTCACCCTCTCCCTCATCTTCCTTTGTCAACGTTGTCACTTTATAATCATAATCTCTGTCTTCTTCTATCTGCCTAATCCCTTAGAATCTTCCATGGCTATTTTTCTCCTCGTAACTGTCATTTTTATTCCCCCTGAAAAAGGAAAAAAGACAAAAAAATAAATAAAGGAAACAGATTTTTAAAAAAGACACTGGAATTATTGCCAATTTCACAAGTGTCAATAGAAAACGGTGAAAATAAAGTGGTAGCACTAAACATATCTCAATAACAATTTAAGACAAAAAAAAATATAATAAAAAAAAAAACAGCAAGAATAAAACAAAACAAAACAAATCTGGGACTATAAATCTCAAACGAAAAGCAAAACGATTTATCACATGAAGAATTTTGTCATGTGTCTGCCTCCCGCCTTGAAATGACCCTTTTTTATGAAACTTTTCAACGTTGAATAATTATTACTCATTAAGCTGTTCCTGTTTTTAAAACACTGAAATAAACGAATGTTCGTGGTTTCTGGCATTGGAGAAACAAGTTAAAATACAAGATGCGCAATATTTTAATTACAATTTCTGAATGCTTTTGCCGATAACGTGAATATGACGAACCACACAGAAGTGAAAGATGTAGATCTTGCTTATTACCCCCTTAGAGCTATTTGCCTAATTTGTCTCTGTGGATTAGATTACGGTCTGAAACTCCATAGTTTTAGGCTAACCTAACGTTGTCTTATCATCCGGGTTCTTACAACCTGGGCAAAATTGCTTCGTCCATCTGTTTACTGTAATCTGATCAATTTTGGCTTTTCCCTTCACCAAAAAACTTTTTTTTAGTTGCTTCGGCGGCGTTATGGGCCAGTTTGAAGCAATGCCCAACTTGTTTGCGCACCAATTAACACGATACTACGAACCAGGGGAGGTATATACTATTGCTTGAACTACTTCAGTTACGTGATATATGTGCCACAAATCAGTATTTATCAAAATATTACAAAACGTTTGAATAATATTTGGAATTCTAACCCAACACTAAAAAAAAATATAGAAGTAGACGATGTGGCACGACAATAGATATTAATTAGTATATATACATGTATTAATCCGTGTGTGGGTTTCTGTGTATTGTGGGTGGCCGACGGAATCATCCTCAACATCATGAAGTGGCGATAGCGTGTCTATTTTGGTGCGAAGACCACATAATGAGCTGTGCCTGCGAAAACCAGCGAGACCAGGACGAAGGACGTGGTCAGTCAGGAGTGAGACTCCGAAGCAGTCAGTTGAGACTGAAACTCCGGAGCAGGGGGTTCGTCAGTCTGGAGTGAGACAGAGGTAAGACAGAGGCAGAAATTCAGAAACTAATATTTTGAAGAATTGTCGAGAAAGTCTGCACAGATTTTGGTGTTATCCAGCGCAATGAATATACTGACGTTTGAGAAAGCTACGTCCCAATGTTTATGATTTTGAGATTTAAGCGTATCCCAAATTCCAAGTTGGAAAACCTAATATAGCAATCCATCTAAAGCGCATTTTTCATATTGTGGATTTTACTGTTCTAGCAGTTCCCAGAATAAAATTTAATTAAAATGAAAAGCTAGCATTTGCAAAGTAATTCAAAAATTATCATATTTACCAACCCCTCCGCTCGGGCAGGATATGACACAAGCTCAATTTTTAAGCGGAGTTTAACGGGTTAGAATTCAGAGCTTTCATTCTCCTAGACTAGTTGCTTCACCAAGGCTGAAGAACCCAGTCTGCCCTACTATTTACCCATAGCTGGAGGGAGAATAATTGTATTCATACCTTTCCCAAGGGTATTAGTGCTATGTGAAATGCAGTCAGTCTCGTTCAGGATTTGAACTCGTTTCGCAGTGTCCATTTCCTATGATGATAACCATTACACCACGGGATGGATTATGGAAGTCGCGCTAATTGTTTTTGAAATCATCGGACGGTGGCGAGGAGCTTCCTAAAATGATTTAATGAAATGCCATTTTAAGAAAGAATCAAAATTATACACAAGATTTTTCTGGTAAAATAGGGTAGAATACTGTGCAGTGTCCTGATTTACTGAGAAGACTTTCTGTAATTTGATATCTATTGACAAAAATGAGGTGGGATCATACAGTATCGAAACTAAAGCATTAATATTTAAAAAGTTTTAATTCTAAAATTAAATTTAATAAAAATATATACACAGATGGGAAACTTGTAAATCAAAATCAGGACGTCTACAATCTTTAAAAATGGCAATCAAGACAAGACTTCATCTAAACGACTATGTGAAACTTGTCAGTTGGAACAGTAGATTATCCCGACGGCACCTCTGCAAAGGAGTAAAACCCTCGCAAACCAGGATGAAAAAAATTTATGATTAGCGTATCTAGATTTCCATTTCGTCGAGGATATTCCTATATAAGTTTTTCTATCCTTAACATTTTCTTTTGGGTAAATGATTCCTTGGTATACTACATTATCTAAGTTACATAATCCATTCATGGGACAATTCATTCGAGCTTTACAATTACATTCGTTTTGTTTATTATTATTATTATTATTATTGTTATTATTATTATTGTTATTCGTTCGGTCATGAAATTCCTTAATTATCTCTTTATTATGATTATTGATTATTTGAAAAATATTTTTCGTGCAGGAGTAACTAATTTTTAACGTTTTTCAATTAAATGTTTTATGTAGTATATTATTATGTTTAAAGTGCTTATCTATCATTTAAAAAAATATATTTACCTACATTTATACGAGCTTGTCTACAAAAAGTGGGGTTAAACCATATAATTTTTTCTATTTTTTTACTGTACTTCTTATTTTCTTTATTAATATCATTAGGTATATTTTATTCTTGATAGGTAAATTCATCCCTAAAACCGCTATTTTTTAAGGCCATCCAAATATATCTTACTACTCCCTTGGAATATTTTCTCGGCGAGAATTGATAATCATTTTAAACGTAATCTCAAACAAATACATTTGACCCATAGATGAGACCCAAACAGATAAGACCAATATAAGCGGAAGTGGACCTGGGAGAAAAGGCAATTAATTGTTGTCGAAATTTCTGAGACGAAGCTTATAAATTTTATTATTAAGGTTTTTCGGACTATTGTCTTCATCTTTATTGTTATTTCCACAACGTTTCGGCCGATATGTCCTCCGGCCTTCTTCAGGTGTTTGTTGTCTAAATTTCTGAGACGAAGCTTGTTGATTTTTATCATTAAGGTTTTTCGGACTATTGTCTTCCACAACGTTTCGGCCGATATGTTCTCCGGCCGATATGTTCGTTTCGGCCGATATGTTCTCCGGCCTTCGAACTACGTCCTGTATCGAAACCACGGAGGTAGCCTGTTCTGATTCCGTTAGCCATAACCGGGTACAAGTGTTAAGTATTCCTGTATGTTGTGAGGATTGAACCGCAACCTGTATGTATGATTTTTTACTAGTGCTCATCCTCAGATAGTTTTTTTTTTTAAGATAAGAATAGAAATAACAATATGAAGATGAAGACAATAGTCCGAAAAACCTTAAGAACAAAAAAGAAATTAACTAGGTTTGCGAATTTTGCAAGGCTCCAGATATGGAGCTGGATCACCCGCTGTACTTTAGTGACATACCCAGGACACTATAATTTTTTTTTCTCGGGTGGAGATCTTACCTCTCTGCAAGTAATGTAGAATGTTCACAGACATTAAAATCTTCAAAAACAGATGTATTTTACCGGTAGATGAGACCCCCTAACAGGTGCTACCATTATGGGTGAGATTGGCCTTGGGTGACTCCACACTTCCCAGAACAAGGATGAACTTCAATAGATTCTTACACATGAACATAGTAGTATTGGCTGACAAGGAATAAAACCTACATTCATTAAATCTGGGCCGACACTGCGTGTTATCAACAATACTTATCAGGAGTGCTTGCCGATAGGGATGGAGGGCAAGGAAGTTTCAAAGGAATCTGTGCTGTCGACACGCCTTGATAAAGATTCTTCTTCTTCTTCTTCTTCCTCATCTTCTTCTTCTTCTTCTTCTTCTTATTATTATTATTATTATATACTCTTTTAGAGTTTTTCTCATCAGCGTCAGCTGATAGTTTTTCGCTGGCGTGTGAGTGACAAGGAGTCTCCTCAAGTCTCCAGGACTCTTCTCAGTATTTTGGCCGTCTTCAATGATGATGTCGTTTGGATGGTCTCCACTCGTCCGCTAACTTCCAAGTCTTGCAAGCCCTTTAATAATCCTTTAGTTACTGTGCCAAAAGCACCAATCACAATTGGTACACCCGTCACATTCATGTTTCATAGTTTTTCAATTCTCTAGCAAGGTCGAGGTACTTATCCTTCTTTTCACATTCTTTCAGTTTTATTCTGTGGTCAGCCAGAACAGCAAAATCGATAATTTTGCAAATTCTCCTTTTTTCGTTGATTATTATAAGGTCTGGTCTTCTGGTCGAGATTAGGTGATCCGTTTGTATGTCAAAGTCCCATAGGAGTTTATGTGTGTCATTTTCTAGGACAGGTGCTGGGTTGTGCATATACCATGTGTTGGTATGGTCAAATTTAAATTTCTTGCACATTTCCCAGTGGATCACCTTGCCCACTCAGATGTGCAATGTTTCATTTGAATAGTAGTAAGTATGTTGGATAAGTGTTTGTCTATATCTTAGTTTGAGGAAATTCTTTGTACATTAACTCTTCGAGAGTCAAATGATATGTAAATAATCTGGACAGATTTTATGAATATTTGATAAATCAATTAGAAATGTCACTCGCATTTTACAAACTTTTTCATCAATTTCAGCGGAAACATTTTGCCCAAGTTTCCGGATTCAATATTGATGTAGGAATTGTCTTTATCCCCTGTCTTGAAACAGCTCGGTAAACTGGTATTATTCGCTGCTGCAAAACGAAAATATTAATTTGAAACGGTGTATCTGTTTGTTTCCAGAAATATTGAACAGAAAATTTTCCCAGCGACATAATACATTTCACTTAATCTTCGTTAACGAATGATAATTGGATTAGTTTAAGATATTGAAATTTCATTTAATTAGAAATCGTATTATTGAATTGCATCAGCATTACCAGTTGCAGTTGTGCAAGCCGTTTTAATCCTGAACTTTATATCTAATAAAAATATGTTGGTGTCTGTTACAGATTTAAAAAAAAAAAAAAGTAATTACCCTACTGGTAAAAAAAAAAAAATTACCCCATCTGATATCATCAACTTTTTAATTACTGTAAAGAAAATCTTATCCTTGCAGTCCATTTTATACTGCCCGATTCAAATAAATGAGCTGACTGAGGCAACCTATATTTAGTTGATTGACAGCTATATGGACTTCGATTTCACTCTCAAATATTTATTGCTAGTGATTAAACGTATACCCAACACCTAACTGTGTTCACATCTACAGTTTGGTCTCCGAAAATCTTCACACACCGTCGATGAATATAAAAGGCAGCAATTGATTTTACCACATGGATGAATTAAATAGTAACCCGCTGCTGTCAGGTCTAGCACCGTTTTGTCAGGCTGCCTCCCCGCTGAAACTTGAGGTAAAATAACAGAATTATCATGCTCGATGTGGATACTGTTATTCCAGGTAATTTAAATTGAAAGTATTTCTTTAGAGGTGGCCCTAGTATATGGGTCCCCAGTCATTTCATAACAAGGCAAACTCAGTGTATTGTACAATGGTTAGCAAGCAAAAGGATTTAATTAGGTTGGTTGTTTCTTTTTTATGCCATATTAAACTTAGTTGATTATTTTTATGCCAAATCAAGTTTTATTCATATATACTAGATATAGGATTTGTAACATAAATCAACGAAGTTAAATGGTTCTACGCATTGCTATGTATAACTAACAATTCAATTAAACACGAGTCATTTATTTACACGCAATTAAATGATCTAACAGTTCTATTTCTAACAATTTAATTTAGCATTAGTCATTTGTTTGCTGTCAGTTTGAATGTAAAGCAGTTCTACTTAACTCATTGATAGGATCCTATCAGGTGCTATCACTCCAGGCCAAAGTGGACCTGGGAGTTATGGTAATGAGTGGATTCTACGTATTCCCTAAAACTCCAGCATTACCGGAGCCCTACCATGAGATTGTTTCGTGTCATAACAGGACATTCGTTGGGAGGGATTTTACCCCTCTGCCGAGACGTTGCTGGTGTATTCTACCGCCCCCAGCCGACTGGGCTGTTTACTTCGATAATCATGCAATATGTTTTTTTTTTTCTAAATTTTCTATTTAGTGTGCAGTCACTAAGACGGCTTGTGAACGGATTGGATTTCGGTTGTAAAAGCTCTTTATGATGAAACTGATGCTTATATTTAGAAATCAGTGGTTTGGTTTAGTTTCTTTGTTTAAGGGCATATAAATGCCATCCTTATTCAAAACATAGTTGCGGGAGGGGAAAGAGGGTTCATAACCTTTCCTTGAGTATTTGTCTGAAAGTGGGACGAAATTGTGCGATACGTTTTGAACTCTCTTACAACGATATCACAGTACAGCACGATAAGCACTACTTCACAGAGACTCTTCTTTCCAAAAAGGCAGAAGGATTCTATTTAGCATCTCATGTTTATATCGATTATACAGATTATCTGTATGATTAAAAAAAGGCGCCTTTGTAATGCCGTAGCAGCTTTACCAGTCTCATTGAACCTGGTAACTAACAACAAAGTTTTAATCAAAACAACTCAAGTGGTAGGTGCGCGGAATGATCCCACGAAAATTGGAAATTTTTAAAAGGGTCTGCATGTTATTCATTTAGGGACGGACAGAGCTAGCAAAACTGGTACCCAGCACCGGGTTTGTCTTCGATTTATGAGACAATAAGATCTTCCTTAGAACGACTCAAAAGTTCGATTTCACGTTTTTCTAATTTGGGAATGGTCCTGACAGGGTTCAAATCAAACTGATGAAGTGAGTGCTGTTTGATTTTGTGTCCACGTGCCTGAAGCCCCCAACGTTTTCAATGGAGGCTAGTTGTCATTTTTCCTCTCGTTTTGGTCTCCGTCAAGACCGCAGCAACAAAATACCTATAACAGTGTAGAATGAAAATTGATTTTTTTGTCTATGATAAAGCAATTTAAGTAGACGCCAAATACAATTATTACTATGCTGAGCCAATTTTGCAAGATTACTGCTCCATCCATCCATCCATCCATGCATACATATTAATGAACAATAATACTTTAAAAGCGAGACATACATACGTACATACATAAAATACAGTATATAATCAATTAACATTTTCGTGTAATCAACGAACCCTAAGTTTTACTGACGAAAAGTTTTTTTTTCCATATATTGCATGTTTTAAACGACCTTTAACTGTTTGTAAATATGGCTTACAAAAATATTTCTTTAACATCCAATTATACAAAAAAAAAACACCTTTCAAACGCATATTTATAATTTCTAAACCTCTGTAATTCGATAAAAGTCAATGATAGGATCCGTAAGCAAGCAATGTTGCGTAGACCTTGATGTAGCCTTCTGTGTTTTCTTGGATATTCCAAACGTACTGAAAAAGAAATTGGTTGTAAAATAAAGAAAATTGTTTGCAAAATTTTAAAGAAAAATTCTTTGAAAAATATTTGTGCTGCGAAATGATAAAGCTGAGAATAGAAGAAAGTTAGTATCATGAAAAAATATGAACTATAACTTTATAGTATTATATTACCGTTGAAAATGAATTGTTCTGTTTGTGGCTATATAATATTAAACACGAATACACATATAATAGTCCACTTAAATGAACTCTTTTTATGGTATATATCAAAGTTCATTGTACTTCACGCGACTTAAGTGCTCAACAGGAATTTTGGCATAGATGATTTTAACGTCTGCTCTTTACTGAGCACGGTTTTAAAAATAGAACCAGATATGTCTTTGCCATCTGTTGCTAATTTATGGAGGACAGTGATTGGTTAGTTTGAAAGATATACCGACTAAGTATATGTGTCATACATATCTTTTCGAGTGTGGGTTTGACCACTGGAGACAACCTACTTACATTAGTAATAAATATCGTTTTACAAGATTTATGCCCAATGGCTGGGGTATGGAATATTTAAGTATGTAATTGATTACGTACGCTTGGGAGGATTTTTTCTTTTTTTGCAGATAAACAATATCCCATGGTATTATCTTAAATGTTTCAATGAAGCTATTCTAATCAATTGCGTTTCTGAATATCCCAGCCAATGAATAAACAAAGGGTTTTAGTTAAAATATTCGGGTTTTACGTAACTTATTTACTAATTATAAAATTTGTGCATATTCTATCCGCAATTGTTGTCAAGATAAACAAGGTTGAGTGAAAACTTTATCCTCTTAACTAATAGCCCTTGTTTAGGTATTAGATATACGAATACACTTTAAATTGAAGTTATAACAATATTAGGCCGGGTGAGAAGGTAAGTTTCAGGTGTCTAATTCTTAAGAAAAGAGATGGCTTTTTCTAGACAATGTTTCAATGTGTTTGACATTAATTGGAAATTATTTTGATAAATAATGAGATTTCCCATTAACCAAAAAAAAAAAAAAAAATATCGAATGTTAAGGATAAACTTTCAAATTATCCAGGAGGTATCGTGTAGGAACACACTTTGATAAATATCATTGGCTTCAGTTAGGTACGAAGCCATATTTCTGGAGTACTTAGTGAAAATCAAACTCATGAAGGGATGAAGGAATAATTGAGAACTCTGGTAACCATTCTCTGCTGGAAGGGGGAATTATGAGCAAGAAGTACCACCTTATTATATCAGAAACATGTACTGCGTATATATAAAGAAGCAGAAGGTACCCCGCAACAACAATTACCGACGCCGACTACGCTGATGACATAGCGATACTGGCAAATACACCTGACCAAGCCGAAACACTACTGCATAGTTTGGAACGAGCAGCAGCAAACATAGGCCTCTATGTTAATGCACACAAAACGGAATATATGTGCTATAACCAAACGGGGGACATCTCCACTCTGGAAGGAACCCCTCTTAAACTAGTAGACAAATTCACTTACCTAGGAAGCAGCGTCGAATCAACCGAAAAGGACATCGAAACGAGGTTAGCGAAAGCATGGACAGCTATCAATAGGCTATCGATTATTTGGAAATCAGACCTAACCGATAAAATGAAACGCAGTTTCTTCCAGGCAGCGGTCACATCGATACTGCTATATGGCTGCACTACATGGACGCTAACAAAACGGCTGGAGAAGAAGCTAGACGGCAATTACATAAGAATGCTACGTGCAATCTTGAACAAGTCCTGGCGGCAACACCCCACAAGACACCAAGTGTACGGCCACCTACCCCCTATCACGAAAACTATTCAAGTTAGACGAACCAGACATGCAGGACACTGCTGGAGAAGCAGGGACGAACTCATAAGTGATGTACTCTTATGGACCCCCACACATGGCCGTGCAAAAGCAGGACGACCAGCACGAACATACACTCAGCAGCTATGTGAGGATACGGGATTGTGTCCTGAAGACCTACCTAGGACGATAAACGATAGGGAGGAGTGGCGAGAGAGGATCAGGGATATCCGTGCTACCAGCGCGATATGATGATGATGATATATATATATATATATATATATATATAGAGAGAGAGAGAGAGAGAGACGAACAGATGTGATGACAAACAGGAATATTTCTTTGTTTATTTTTCGATTGTTCTCAACGAAATTCAACTTTAGGTCCCCGTTCCAAATATTAAAAAAAAGATTTACAAAGTTTTTAAAAATAAGTTTCCAAGATATGTGATAAAAAATATTTTTGTGACGTGGCACATCCATTTCTCGAATGAAAACGATCTTTTGGTTCAAAATATCTTCAACTCATCTTATATATATATATATATATATATATATATATATATATATATATATATATATATAGAGAGAGAGAGAGAGAGAGAGAGAGAGAGAGAGATAGATGTTACCTGGCTAGTTTTTTTTATTATTTTTGAAAGGAGCGCCTTTCAAATGAAAAATCCAAAGCGCAGATATATTTTGAGACTTTTTATCAATTTTTCTTCTCTGTTTTTTCATTGATATTTTAATATTCATATCTTTTTTTTTATTGTGTCTATGACGGTGTATTTTGTATCGCTGTTAAAATCATAGGGAGAAAGAAGTACCAATTTACTTTTGACAAAAAACTCATAATAAAATCTTTAGATTACAACAAACTAATACAACTAGAATAACCTATCCGCTAAGTTGGTAATGATTTTAACAGAGATACAAAATTGCCCATCATAAAAAGATTCGAAAAAAAAAGTATTGCACAATACGACGGGGAGATTAGAAACACACAAATATTAAATTGTTGTCATTCAGAGATTTTAATCGGCGTCTCTGTTTATTTAGTCTAAAATAAAATGGCCATTCTGAGTTTTCAGTTTCTCTTTTACGAAAGAAGGTTTTAATATAATTCGATTTTGATCGACACAACTAGAAATATTTGTGGAAAAAGGAAGTGTAAAAAAAAAAACGTTGTTTACTGTAAATAAACTATTTTCAAAGTCACATTTTGCAATAGAACATTTTAGGCCAACAATTTATGATGCAAAAGTGGTTGAAATTTTATAAACGAAGAATCTCCTTGTCATAATCTTTAAGTAAATATCAAATAAATAAATAAATAAATAAAGTGGAAAAAATGCGCCAAATAGAACTGGAAAAATTCATAATTTGAGAGTTATCTACGTTTTATCTGCAAAATACGTGGTGTTATATTAATTAGGGTTGGCGGTTGCTCAACAGTACTCTTTCAACACATACACACACACGCGCTCACACACGTCTATCAATCAATTTCAGCCTGTTCGTACCTATCTATCTATCGATCTATCTATCTATTTCCTATTATCATCTATCTCATTAGGTTCCTCGCGTAATTTATTTTTTAGCCCATGGTCAAGATAGAATGTTTTTGCGAGAAATGTTTTATTTGTGTAAATTTCTTTGATGAAGCTTGATCGTTTTTAATACTTAAAGTATTCAGATTATTGTCCTCATCATCTTTGCATACAGCATAGTGAATATAACAATAAAGATAAGGACAAGTGTCCGAGTATTATAAGTGATAAAAAGTTTTAAGAAAGATTTTTAAAGAATTGATGTTACGTCATGTCATGAGAAGGAGAAAGAGAAGGAGAAGGAGGAGTGGATATTATACTACGGATTTTAAGATTGTTTAATATCTGTCCGTAAAGAAATATTTTCTCCGGTTCATAAGTTCAGCAGCAAGCTCAAAAAAACTTTTCCTCCTATCTGCAAGGGATACTCTTTTCAAATATCTGTCTTCCCTGGCCGTTGTAGACTTTTTACGGCCTTGTTCTTTTCTGTTTTTGAAAGACTTTGTTTCCTTGTACCTTTTAATCGTTGTTTGAACCCCCTTCCTTGAACATTGCATCTTTTCGGCAATTTCTGCCTGAGAATATCGTTCACCAGATAAAGCAACAATTTGTGCCCTTTTAATCTCTGAAAATTGCTTGTTTGGAGGCATTTTCAATTAAATATACTATTATAGCACTGGTAGGAATAAAATATTTCCCGAAAATTACGAAACAACCTTTAGTATGACAATAAATCCCTTTGAATATTAGAATGAATTTAGTTTGAAACTCAGCTAAAGCTCTTGAGAGAGACTTTAAAGCAAAAAAAAAAAGAAAATACTACAATCTACAGTTAAATATTTTACATTTGCTCTCAGTTGTTCACTGTACGATTCTTAACCTTTAAATATGTAATTTTAAACAATTATCTCAACTTTTTATTGGTGCTTCATAATTTTGGCCATGGCTGTATAAGTACACAGGCAAACCTTCAAAGCCAAATATACGAGAACACACACACACACACACACACACACACACACACACACAATCATAACTATGTCGTGCTGCTAGCCCGGATTTTCCATCGCACTCGGCAGGTCTTACAGGCTACATCCTATATTGGTACATAGATTCTGTAGATAGGTACGAGCTGGTCACCCTCTCCTGGCTCGTCCATGTGAAGGAGTCCATAGGAGTACGTTGCTAATGAGTTCGTCCTTACTTTACCGGCAGTGTCCTTCATTTCTGGTTCGTGTAATTTGGATGGTTTCCGTGATGGGTGGTTGATGGCCATACAGCTGCTGCTTTGTGGAGTGTTGCCTCCAGGACTAGTTCAATACAGGTGGTAGCATTCTTGTGTAATTGCCGTCACACACACACACACACACACACACACACACACACACACACACACACACACACACACACACACACACACACACACGTATATATATATATATATTCATACATTTTCACAGATAAAGACATAGACAGAGATACAGTCAAACAAATCCCTACCCTAGACACATCTGTCCTATGACATGAACACACGTTAACTCCTGCATGCGTATATATATATATATATATATATATATATATATATATATGCACACACACACACACACACACACACACACATATATATATATATATTATATATATTATATATATTTCCATCTATAATTATTAAGAAAGAGGTGCACACACACACACACACACACACACACACACACACACACACACCCACACACACACACACGTGTGTGTGTGTGTGTGTGTGTGTGTGTGTGTGTGTGTGTGTGTGTGTGACCCAGGTTGTTTCATAAACCTCTGCAATTGCTGTCGTTCCGATGAGCGCATTTTCAATTACAGCACTATCAATTTCTTATTACGATAATCGAAATTTGGTGTGTGAATCGAAATTTATGCCTAAAATTTCGATTAGTGCCATAATTAAACGCTAATTTAGAATAACTTAATTTTCAGTCAAATTTGCCTCAATCTGCCAGTAGTTGTATAAAATGAGGAACGAATAAATTTACCAAATTGCCCCCAGTGACTTGAAAAAAAAGAAATCACTTTTCTTTAAAAAAAATATCTATCATTACTTTGTCCAAAAAGTGTCTCAAAAATCATTTCAATTCAAGTTAATTATTCTAAATTTGATTAGTTGGTTGGTTTGTTGGGTTTTATGGCATATCAACCTTTGTAGGTTAATTAACGCCAAATCCATTTTTAAGTAAATCATCAGTTCTATTTAAAACAATTCAGTTTAGTATAAGTACACAGTTTGATTGTCAAAAACATTTCTATTTCAAAATATTCAAGCAGCAATATATAACAAATCAGTTTAGTTTAAGTACAGTTTTGATGTCAAAAACAGTTCCATTTCAAACAATTCAGTTTATCATAAGCTCGCAGTTTAAGTCTAAGTACAGTTTAATTGTGAAAAACATTTCTATTTTGAGCTCTTCAATTTAGTTAAGCAGCTCTAATTTAGCTTATTCAGTTTAGTATGAGTACAGATTTTGTTTACTCACAGTTACATGTCAAAACAGTTCTATGTTAAACAATTCAATTTAATGTAAATACAGTTTCAATGTCAAAAACAGTTCTATTTGAAATAATTCAGTTTATCATAAGCACGCAGTTTAAATGTAAGTACGGTTTAATTGTCAAAAACATTTCTATTTCAAGCTATTCAGTTTAATCCAACAATTCAGTTTAGCTTAAGTATGCCGTTAGTTAACCCATAGATAGGACCCTTATCAGGTGCTACCACACCGGGCCCGAGTGGACCTGGGAGCAATGGCCAAGAAGGGGTGCTCCGTATTCCCCAAGACTTAGCATTACTGCGACCTCACCATCAGATCTTTTAGTTGTAGGGGAGGGTATTACACCTCTGCAGAGGTGCAGTCAGAGTATTCTGCAGCCCCAGCTGACTGGGCAATCTAAATTTAAAGTTCCTGTTTAATTTCATTCTCTGGCATAGTTATCAGTTTTTAAATAACGTGATTTCGATTCGTTTTGCATTTTTTTTCTAAATGGATTAACTGTATTTTTCGTGAGGTTTCTGTACGTACAAAAATTCCCTCCTGCATATTACTCTGCCCGGAGTAGTAGCACCTGAGAGGGTCCTATCTATGGGTTAAATAGAACTAAACAGTGTTCTTTTGCAGAACTGAATTGATTGAAATAGAACGGCTTCGACATTCAAACTGTGTACTTATGCTAAACTGAATTTTTTGAAATGGAACTGTTTTTTACATTGAAACTGTAATCATGTTAATCTATATTGCTTGAAATAGAACTAATTTGACATTGAACTGTGTGTAAAAAAAAAAAAAAACTTATCCTAAACTAAATTGTTTGAACTAGAACAGTTTTAATAAACTGAAAAACTTGGAATACCCGGTTATTGCTAACGGAATCAGAACAGGCGACCCCTTTGGATTCAATAAAGGACGTAGTTCGAAGTTCCGTGAAGGTTCCAGGGTTCGACAAACACCTGAAGAAGGCCGGAGGACATATCGGCCGAAATGTTGTGGAAATAACAATAAAGATGAAGACAAAAGTCCGAGAACCCTTAATGATAAAAATAATAGAAGATCTTCACCTATAAGCAGATATATATATGGGTTACGAACATGTGGTCTCTGTAGAGTCGAGTAAGATTTAATTCCCATTCTTGTCACTCTTTTGTAAGTCTTGTAGTTCTCAAAAACATTTGTTTTTTGTTTTGTTTTTTTCGTGTGTCTCACAAAGAAGTTGCCGTTTATTTGTTATGTTTCGATTAATTGTTGGTTTTAAATCCGTGGTTGGAATGTTGGTATTTGTGTTGATACTGTGCAGCGATATTTTTGTAGCTTTTTCCACTTGTTCTTTTCTAGGAGTCCAAAGAAGATTCGGTATCCTACAAATGATAATTGCTTTTGTACTGTAGAGGTTATTGATTCTGTTGCAAAGTTGAATGATTGGTGGATTGTTCTTATTTTTATTTTTCCGTGCTTCAAGTGACGATTTTGAGTCTGTAAAGACGATGGATTTGTTAGACCTGCTGTTTTTGATTATTTCCAATGCCAAATCAATGGCTGTTAACCAAACAGTGCAAATTGATGCAGTCCTTGGCAGTCTTTGTGCATTCCTTTCTGCCATAGGTGGCAGCACTTCCTACTGTGTCTTTATCCTAAGATCCATTTGTGTATATGCAACTGTATTTGGAATGGTGGTCTGTTATATTTCGGAATTTCTCTTGAAATGTTACTGGATTTGTTCAATTCTTTGATCATTTTGCCCAATAAGGTTGTTGTGTTCTGGTTAGTGAACACAAGTAGTAATAATAATAAGACAAACCACGATATGCGAGGAAAATTGTTATATTTACAGGAAAGAGTATTTACAAGAGAGAGACTGTTAGTAATAAGAACATAGGATTAGTGATAGAGTAATGATATACTTCAACAATAGGAACGGCTCTTCTAGTCTGACTTGTAGGCTTATTTGCAGACTGATCTCCGCTACTGCCATATATGGCAGATGGAACGGCTCATTATGCTGAAAAGGTAGGAGATCCCCAACAAAAGTATAAAAACTGATTACTTTAATTGCTTGGATGGAGTTTCAGAGACCATTAATTGATGCATGTAACTTGAGACTATTTCTGTTTCATTGGTGGGTTCTTTAATATGGAGACCGAATGTTTTAATCATAGTTACCAACCCCTCCGCTCGAGCAGGATATGACACAAGGTCAATTTTTAAGCGGAGTTTAACAGGTTTGAATTCAGAGTTTTCCTTCTCCTAGATTAGTTGCCTCACCAAGGCTGATGAAATCAGTCTGCCCTACTATTTACCCATAGCTGGAGGGAGACTGATTTTATTCATACCTTTCCCAAGGGTATTAGTGCTACGTGAAATACTATCGGTCTAATCCAGAATTTGAACTCGTGTCGCCGTGTCCATTTCCTACAACGATAACCATTACACCACGGGCACCGAATGTTTTAATGGAGTCGACACTTTCTTCAAGTGGTTTTTTGTTCTGTGTTTTAAATACAGTCATAGACAAGGCGTAATGAACACGGTGATAATTTTAAAACTTATTGGAGTGAAAGCATTTTTTCTTTTTCAAAGATAGAAGGACTTCATTTGCTTCTATATATTGGGTTCTTAAAGGCAATGAAATTATGCTATAAGATATAATCGAAAAAATTCCTCTAAAATATTCATAGCATGTAAATACGTACAAATTCTTATTTGAGGGATAAAACTCCCACATGTTTTAACTGCTCAAAAACAATTAAATGATCATATATATTCGTCCTCAACATTTTAATCATATTCTCTCACTCTCTCTCTCTCACTTTATATATGTATATATATATATATACTCTATCATATTTTATCTACAAGTTTCACCCACTATAAAAACTCAAGTATACTAACGTCCCGGTATCAAATAACCCACAATGGGTTGATATGCCATAAAGTCAATCAATCAGTGAATCAACAAAAATCTATAAACAGATTCTCCATCGAAAATATGTTGAATGCACCCTGTGCAAGTCTCACTTCCCGAGAAGAAAGGGTTAAAGAGCTGAAATGAGGAATCGTAGAAAGTAAGTTGGAATTGCAGTTGCGTTATACGTTCACTTACGGACTAATGCCCTTGTTAAAAGTATAAACCCTTTTATCCTTCCATCTATGGGTTAAATAATTCAACTACTAGTTTTCAACAATGTTGACCTTGACATTAAATCACCCAAAAGGGTTGTTATGCCATTTACAAAAGAAACCAGAACCAAACTATATGCTGAAGCTTTGGGGAATGTGGAGTACTCCTTCATTGCCAGTGCTCATAGTTCTACTCTTATCCGGAGAGGTAGCACCTGATAGAGTCTTATCTATGGGTCGAATAGAACTTTTGACATTTAAACTGAGTGCAAACAAGTGACTTGTGCTAAATTGAATAGTTAGAAGTAGAACTGATTGATCATTTAACTGTGTGAAAACACATGACTGACGTTTAATTGAATTGTTATTGATAGATAGCAATACTCTTTGCTTTGTATACATATGTTTAAAATTCATATATATCTAATATATGTACAAAGAGGGTTTGGCTTTAAATAACCTCCAATGTTTGATATACCATAAAACCAAACCAAACTTCGAAGAAAATATATATCTATGACATTCTATTTTACTCTGTATTTATTGGCAATTTTCATCGGGCGCTGAAAATATACTGACTATGTTCTAAAAGTCAATACATTAATTCCTGTGAGTTTTAAATTGGTCGAAGCCTCTTTGAAACACATTCTTTGGTATAGCAGGAAGCTGTGACATCGTATCAGTTTTTATTTCCAAAGCTCCAGCATTACTTAAGCCTCACTATTAGATTGTTTAGTGTCTCATCCAGGACATTAGTTAGAGGAGTCTCACCACTCAGCAGATATGAAGTTAGTGTATTCTACAGCTCCAGCCGATTGGACAGTATGTTCTTCATTTCATTCAACTTCGGGCAGTTGTCTCTATCATTAGACTCTCAAGATAATTGCAATGTAAAATCTGACTGAATTTTAAGTTTGGAAATTTTTTTTAGAAAGCCGTATGAAGCAACGTCTGGTGTGTATGGAATGTGCCGCACTTGCCCAATCCAGTGTTTTACGAAATAGCTATTGTTCATAATGTATCGAGAATATCGTTATAATATTTCTATCAAAATTCATATTGATTCTGTCTTTACGTCTATATACAGAGATTATTCAGCTCAGTTCCAAGTGCCTTACTCACGAGCCTACCAGTTTTTTTCCACTACAGGGGGAAAAAGGTGGGATTATTTATCGGACACCTGAGACACTTCTAAACAAGAATGCTGAGAGAAGTGAGTAATTTTTGGCACAGCAGGTAGGTTTACTTTAAGCTGGGTCTCGCATTTAAAAAAAAAAATGTTTAACATCTCTGGGTTGGATAAATAACACCTCATATACGATTTGAACTCGGCTCGTCAAGTCAGTTTCCTACGATAATAACTGTTTGGCTAATTGACCTTAAGAAAAAGATTTCTTGACGTGATAAAATGAATAAAGAAAGAAAAATATATTTACGAGATTTTCTTTATTTTGTAATGATAACGTTTTATCCAACTTATGAAATACAAATTTATAGAAATGCCAGATTTTCGATGGTGGAGTCCCAAGGGTGTAGTGACTAACGCTCTGGACTCCAACATCCTAGTCAGTGATTTCGAACGACAGCAACGCTATTATTTTCACTTTCAAGCTAATACCCTATGGAAAGTTATAAACCACCTATTCCTCTGGTTATGCGTTAATTACGAGAATCATTAAATAGGTTTACAGACATTTTTCGTATCGGCACTTTTATTGATAGTAGACCCATAAAACTTTAGTCCCCTTCGAAGTAATCTCCTCCGGCTTCAATGCACTTGTACTGTTCCAACAACTTCTGGAAGGCCTCATGGAAGTCATCTTGTGTGAGCGTGTCAATGACATTCGTCACAGCCTCTTTCATCTCCTCAATTGTCTCATCACCACAGCCTCTGATGTTAGGGAATAACCAAAAGTCACAGGAAGCAAGGTCTGGACTATAGAGAGGGCGAGGAACTGTATAGATGCCAATTTTGGTCAAATAGTCTGTGAATTGGATGGAGTTGTCAACTGGTGCATTGTCCTAGTTGAAATGCCACTTACCCGATTTCAAGAGTGCCGGCCTCTTCCGATGGAATCTCTTCCTGAACTCCCTTAAAACCTAAACATAGTATTCCTTGTTGACTCTCTGTCCGGTGGGAACCCAGTGCATGTAGATCATGCCAGTGGTGTCAAAAACATGGATCATCAAATGTTTGTGGCTGGATTTGCTCTGTCTGGCCTTCTTGGGTCTGAGAGAGCCAGCATACTTCCACTGGGAACGCTGTGTCTTGGTCTCTGGGTCATAGCAGTAGATCCAGCTTTTATCGGATGGCATTTTTTCCAAGTTTAAAACAGAATTTTATTGCATATCGTTCTTCTAAAGTCCAGATTGCAATTTTGAAATTCACCAGCTGTGACAATAAGGCTTTAGTAGGGTGTATTTCAATTCTTGCTGTAGCTGTTCCTTTGAAGCTGGAATCATAAAAACTGGTCAGTCATCTCATAAGATGTATAGCAATAACATAGTGAATTTCCAAGAGTCTACGACAATTTAAGATTCCTGTACAAAAAAAAGTCTGGAAACTTGTTGAAGGCACCACGTATCTATCTATCTATCAATCTATCAGTTTTTATTCTTCTGCAAGGATTGCTTTGGGATTAAGTTACCCTTGAAGGTTTATATGCCATTAAACCAAAGAAGTAAAGTAAAGTAAAGTTGGCAACCTTAGTCGAGGGTGACCCGAGGGCTCCCTTTTCAATAGCTACCACACCTAGGTGTAGGTGAGGGCGCTACTCCTTCCCTGGATTGCTCCATTTTACTCTTGACCCTTACCTTATAGTGCTGAGTGCTAAGCAAGGCAGTATCAAGTACCATCTTTTGAGTCTTTGGTATGACTCGACCTGGGATTGAACCCCGGTCTCCTGGACTCTCGGCGAACATTAGGGATATCTTTTCATAAAGAGGATTAACCGTAAACAACAAAACTATTATCTATTTTTTAAGCTTTTACTCACTTTTAGACATGAAATAAATTGCGGACTAGTGAAATTCGCACAATAATCCGTATACGATTCTCAGGTGATATTGGGACTCAAAATTAGTGTGTTTCATTGGTTTCGGGTGTTTTCGAGTCTTTCAACGTAGGACTCCTTCACCCTGGTGAACCCCCTGGGTTGATCACTTCTATGTACTCACTCTCTTAATCAAAAGCAACCTTCTGACTGTTCTCTCCGGACTGAGATATGATTTTATCTGACTCCTTGCAGTTCCTGTTATGTCAAAGTAGTTCAAGGCCTTGCGGAATAAAACCCTATCACCCCTCTTCTGTCCGGTCACCTAAGGCTCAGCTAGCTCAATAAATCCAGTTCCTACGATATTCTGCCAGCTTCTGATATTTCATGAGATTCCTCTAATGAACTTCCTCCGGATAATCCTCTCAGGATTATTTCCCACAAGATAACCTGTTTAGTTACTTTTAAGATGACCATATCTCGAGTTAATATTTAAATATGATGTAAAAAAGGTTCTTCAAATGTTTTCCAAGACCAAACCACTGAGTGCGGTTTTCTTCTTGGAGTGGTATTTGATGGATATGATAGCTATTGCAATAAGAGTAACGCTTCGTGGAACCACCGTAACGCAATTCATATCAACACCCACTTAAAACCTTTTGACAACCATAGCGCCTATTATTGCATACTTTGCAGAAAGCATTGAGAGAGCCATGGTGGTAATGATGGCACCCATTGCTCAAAACCTTGAGACTACCTTGGAGCTAATGATAGCATTCGTTGCTCAAACTTTGAGACAGCCGAAGCACTGATATTCGCTTCCGTTGGTTAAAAAAAGAGACAGCAATCATATTAATAAAGACTACCTCAAGTTCTTAAACGGCTATCACACCAACGTTAACACCCGTTGCTCAAACCGTTTAACAGTCGTAGCATTAATAACATCACCCGTTACACAAAGCCTTGGGACTGCAGTGGTACCAATGATTGTATCCATTGCACAAAACATTGTAGCAGACATAGCGCAATTGATAATGTCCATTCCTGAAACCTTTTGACAGCAGTGGCGCAAATCATAGCATCCATTTGTCAAAGCTTTGAAACAACCGTGGCGCAAATGATAGCATCCATTGCTCGAAGAATTGCGACAATTGTTCAAAAAATGCTGAATGGATTCTCTCCCTGTTCAATGAGAACAAATTCCGTTGCTGTCCTATGTGTGAAGATTTGCTTGGCTTTTAAGATGTCATATATAGCTAGGATCAGAAATTTTCTTTGGTAGAATTCGTAATGTCCAGACAAAATTGATAAATAGTGCTCCACTAGGAAGAAGTAAAATTTGGATGAATCGACTAATAAGAAAATAAGAAATAAAGACATTACCATTGATTTTTGTCTGGGAGTTTAAGGATAATACTCGCATTAAATGATTGAAGAGCATTATCTGCATATTTATAGACATTATGTTGAGTGCAATCACAACCTAGAACGAAATGAAATTCAAGTAGACAGTGCTTACCCGTTGAATATCCTCTTTCATTCTACATTTTCCGTCTCTTCTCTTTAAGTGGCGTTGAGCATACAGACAGCATACCCACTGCACCAGCATTCAAAATTGTACCATTCAATGAATTTGGTATTAATAAGATTTTTCCATCCAAATTTCTCCATAAATTTTCATTGGAATGAGTAGATATTGGATTGTCATCTTTATCTCTTTGGTTGTGGTCGTTCTTTTCGCTGTTCCACCTGCTTTGCTGTCCCATCCTGTTCCATCTTTATTATTGGCCGTTGAATTATCTTTGCTGTGACGAATAACAACGAAGCCTTCATTTCTTATATGCTAACATAAATTTATTAATTTTTAACGTCTTATTAAAAACATAAACAGTTCGCACATTGACGAGAATTTGCCATTGGCCTATTGAGATTCTCTACGCTAATTCAAAGTTAAATTCTAATTTCCTAATTTTATAATTGAAATCGCCTGACTTTATATTCTTCTAATGAGGACCTAAGTTTCAAATGACCTCAGGTGTCACTACACGCCAATCAAACTTAGTTAACCTCGGCTAGGGATATCGGTGCCCGTTCTGATGACAACTGTTTACATCTTTTAAAATATCTTACTTTATGCCAAATAAAAACTTAAGTTAATCTGTTATTTAACTGACACAATGGAAGATTTGCTACCGAAAATATAAAACTGAGTGAAATGGTTTGGTTTAGTTTTATGGCACATCAAACATTCCTGGTTATTTAATGCCAAGTCATGTTTTACACATATATTAAATATTTGATTTGTAAACATATTTAGTAGATAAACACATTCAAATGATCACACAGTTTTATTTCTAACAATTCGATTTAGTAAAAGTCACCAATTTCTGTGTCTGTTCTTTTAGGTATATACTTGCTAATTCATTTTTTGCCTTTTTTAGTTTCAGGCATTTGCGTTAGTTGGGTTATTCCTATTGCATTTGAACGCTGTTTTCACGTCTGCACATTTTTCTTTAACCGCTAATGTCTCCCATGGGACTCTAGATTTAATTCTATGTTTTGTTGGTATGTATTTCGCAGCAGCTTCTTGGTGGGCGTTGACCAAATGCTCATATTCGTCATTCGGAGTACGTGTTTCAGTCTTATGTTGGGCATCGAAATTGTTTCTTAATGCTATTACATATTTATCTCTAATATCCTTGTTATTAAGAAGGGCCCAGTCATAGGGTATGGTGGTCATTGTTCGAGTGGCGTTCTTTTGTAGGCTTAATCGTATTTTTGCCGTGACAATTCAGTGATCGGAGGACACATCCACGAAAGAGGAGTAAGCCTTGCAATTCACTGCGCTATTTTTCCATTTATTTTTAGTTTAGTAAAGACGTAGTCTATCTGTGCTTTAATATTGTTTGCGTATGTGTAGGTCCATAATTTTGTATTTAGGCATATTAAACTATTTTCTATCGTGAAATCTCTTAGATTTTGTCCATTTCTGTTTGACAAGTTGTGTAGGCTGTATTTGTGGTTTCCGTTTTCCTCGATTTTAGTATTCATGTCTCTGCCAATGACGAGAACGTTGTCTTTCGGGATGCAACGCACAAGAGAGGATAGCTCATCGAAGAAAGCGATGAGTTCAGTTTCTTTACTAATATTGGTAGGGCTGTAGCAGGAGATGATTGATGCCCAGGGTTTGCCATTAAAAGTAGCTGCCATCATCCTTGGGTGTATTTTCCCTATAACATTTAGTGTTTTTAGGGCTTGTGGTCCTATAAGCATACCTACTCCTCCTATCGTGGCATTGATAGAGTTTTCCCATGCTGATGCAGTGGCTAGCGTCGATCTATTGCCAGTATCGGGTAATTTAATATCCTCGCTATGTGCGTATCTGTGTTTTTGAATGCATATTATGTCTATTTTATGTTCAATGGCAGATGCAGTAAGCTTCTGTAGTTGTCCTATTCTATTTAATGTTCTAACGTTTAGAAACTCAGAGGAAAATAGGCAATCTAGGATAGCATGGCAAACGATAAACGAAGTAAGCAGAAAGAATAGCACTGCCAAAGCTAAACTGAAAGCTACAAAACAACAAGAACGATAAAAACTGTGGAAACAGCATTTCCAGAATCCACTAGGAAACTCATTTGTAAGTAAGCAATTAGACATCAAACGGGGACCGTTTACGCCAGAAGAACTCGACTCAGTACTTAGAAAAATGAAAAATAGAAAAGCGCAGGGCTTGATGAAATTCCCCCAGAAGTATGGAAGACCAGACAATTCAACGAAATACTGCACTGACACTGTAATGCAGTCTATAAACAAAATCCGATAGACATATGAATGAAGGGATGCATCCTTTCTTTACCTAAAAAGGGCAACCTCGAATTAGCCAAGAACTACCGAGGTATAACACTTACATCCATAGCAGCCAAAATATACAATGCCATGCAAAGCAACCGCATAAAAACCCAGATTGACAACATTCTCAGGAAGAACCAAAATGGCTTCTGGAGAAATAGATCCACGACCTCAGAAAAATGGACTATCCGTAGAATTCTAGAAGGCGTAAGGGCAAAAACCTACAGGCTACATTATTATTTGTCGACATTACAAAGACCTTTGGTTCCATACAGAGAGGTAAGTTCTACACGCATACGTTCTACCAAAAGAAACCGTCGCAGCCATAATAATTCTCTATAGAAACAGCAAAGTGAAAGTGTGTTCTCCGGATGGAGACACAGACTACTTCGACAATGTAGGTACAGTACTGCAAGGAAACACCCTGGCCCCATACGTCTTTATCATCTGTCCATATAACTTGCTTAGAATATCGATTGATAAAATCAAAGAAAATGGTTTCGAGCTGACAAAGAAAAGAAGCAGAAGGTACCCCGTGGGTTATCTAATGACAAAATCATCTTTGTTTAATGGCATATTAAACTTCGTGAGTTATTTAATGACAAAGTTATCTTTGTTTAATGGCCAATTAAACTTCGTGGGCTATTTAATGACAAAGTCATCTGTTCAAACGAACAGTAAATGTTACAATTTAACTCACAGCTGGCGATGATAACGGGATTCAAACATTCCGCAAGAATCATCGTCCAAAATAGGACGTAACATCACGGCTGAAGTACGAAATGGCTTACTACAATGACAGAGTCCAGCAAACAAGGCAGTAGGTCACGTTGACTCCCCCCCCACATGAAAATAAAAGTGATAACATTTGTAGTCGGTGCGCTTGAAACAGTCATTAAAGTTTTGGATAAGAGATTGGGGGGAATTCTTACTGTTGTTATCTAGTTTAATACCATATCAATCTTTCTGGGTTATTTTATGCCAAATATCATACATACATATATTTATATATATTGGCATCGTGGGTATAGTGTTCACCAATGGTCTGCGGGACTGGGGTTCAATTCCACATCGAGTCATACCAAAGACATTTAAAAATGGTACTTTATACCTCCTTGCTTAATACTCAGTATTATAAGGTACGGATCAAAGGTAAGCGGTGCAATCAAGGGAAAGAGTAACACCTTCCCCTACTCTTCTGTGATTTAAAAGGGACCCTTCGAGTCGCCCACGACGACGGTCAGCCAACAAGTATATATATAGGGTGTCCCTAAAAATTTGAGATCCTTTTAAAAGCAATTATCTTTAAAACTACTTAGGCTAGCAGAAAAAAAAATTAAAAGTTTACGTGTTAAACTTCATGATTTTTTCTTGAATCGATTTCATAAGTGTTCAATATATGCACCGTCAGTGGCACAGCACTCGTTAAGACGGCAATTAAGCTTTTACCAAAATAGCTGTAGCATGTCTCTGGTAACATTATCCCATGCAGAAGTCATTCTGTGCTTGATTTCATCGATGTTAGCAAGATTAGACCAGTCCATTCACATATCCTCTTAAAAAGAAGTCACAGGAGGACAGTTCCGGTAACTCTGGCGGCCATTTCATTAGAGAAAATTGTTTTCATCGCCACCACGCCAGATCCATCAATTTGGCAGATTCTTATTTAGACGTAATGGTCTACACCATTAAATCTAAAATCTTTATCTGTTTTTAAATTGCCAAAATTATCGGCAAGCAAAAGGATGTCAATTTTTTTGGTGTGTGTATGTGTGTGTTGTAAACTAATATTTTGTAGGTAAATATTTCAGGGGCCTCACTGTAGTGTAATGGCTAAGTTGATAGACAGCGTCATAGATGTAAGCGCGTTTGAACTCACTGTTTTATGACGTTCGCTAGCCGACAAATATCTTTGAGAAAGATATGAACTCTCTTATTTATCCAGTATCATCATTTTGGCATTGAATAACCCATGGAGGTTCATAGTCTCTTAAACAAGGCAACCGAAGTAAATATTGTTGTTTTTAAAAGAATTGTTAGAGCTTGAGTTTAAGTTTAAATGAATTTCTCTTCCTAGGTGGTCTTAATTCATACTTCGATCTTTTACACACACACACATACAGATATATATATATATATATATATATATATATGCTAGATTGATGTTTGCAATTATGTTTCAGTCTTAAAAACCATACTTTCTACGCAGTAGAATCTATTTAGGGTATTGTTGGATCCTTGGTGTTTTATTGTTTTTGTTTCTTTATATGGTGTTATTTTATGACTTTTTTTTAGTAATTTTAATTTTGAGGGTTCTCTAGACAGAAATGAAGTGTGGCTTGATATTTTCTGTTGTTTATGTTCAGTGTTTGGTTGCATATCCTTTATTTTTAATTAATAGGACGGTTCAAATTTTACTGGGGCAGTTAGAATGCTTTTTTGTTTTACCTAGTTCCCTATGGTGTAAAATTTTGAATTTGTAATATGGATTTTTCAATTGTTTTTATCTATTTTGGGAATTGGTGGGCAGATCAGTAATCTGTACGATCTTTCACTGATGGTACTTGCTGCAGTTTGAGATTTGGATTATGTTGGTACTTTCTTGGCAGTGTTTGTTGTGGGTACTTTTTGTTGAATTGTGTTTGCATATCTGTTTGACGGATTCAGCAGAGTGTAGTTTTTTAAACTATTCAGGTAAGTCCTACCAATCGTTGGGTTAAAGTTGAAATGGTTATTTTTAATGAACTCAGTATTTAACAAGTTGATCGCTGTTGTTGTTGGTGGTTTTTCTTTTGTTATTGCTGCTGCTGCTGCTTGTACTCACCTTCAGTGCTACATTAGCCTAGCTGTACTCTTTTATAAAGGTTCAATTATTTTTCTAGCTTCAAGAAAAGTTATATTTTTTCTCTACTTTATCTTCATAATTTCCTTTTCTTGTTTATATTTCTCGTAAGAACATCATCAACGGGTATCAGAGGGCCTCTTTCGGTGGTTTCGCCCCTTTTCTACAAGGTGTAGTCGATGAATTCTTCTGCCTCAGACGACAGAGTGGGAAAGAGCTGAAAATCAAAGGAACGATCACAATCACCCAGATCACTGAATTCTTTAGATCTGCTTGAATACTGAGAAGGGACTTACTATCGCACTGACTTTAGAGAAAAAACGAGAAAAACTGGTGAGAAAAATTCGCATGGAGTGAAAATAGTCATAATAGCAGCACAACAACACCATAAGGACCAACTATGTTAAATAAAAATACATGAGTTGCAACAAAAAAGCAAGTGTAACTAATGTTGTTATAAAGACGAAACGGTGAACCACATAATAAGCGAATCCAGCAAACTGAACCAAAAGAGTATGAGAGGACACGACTAGGTGGGAAAAGTCATCAACTGGGAATGGTACAAGAAAATGAAATTTACGTATACAGGAGACCAGTTAATAAAAAAGAAAAGAGTTATCAAAAAGAAAACAAAAATCCTGCCGGAGTAGTGGTGACAATGTACACGGCGTTTCATCCGAGAAATGACAAAGACAGACTCTATGTGACAAGAAAAGAAGGAGGAAGACGATTCGACAACATTAAAGATAGCTTGGATGCATGAATACGATGACTCAAAAACAACATTACAAATAGCAAAGAAAGACAAATTATAGCGGCTAGTAACGCTGCTGACAGCAAGAGGACAAAAAGAACGAAAATAACCGAGAAACAGAAAATGGAAAAGAAACATCTATATGGATATTTCAAGCGACAAATTGGTAAAATCTCCTAAGAGAAGACCAGGATATGGCTATGGAAATCTTAAGAGAGAACTGGATCTCTTCTAATAGTAGCACAAAATAACACCAGAAGCACCGATGTTAAAACGAAAAAAATATTAGATCCAACCAAATACCAAATTAAGTTATGCGATGATAGAGTTGGAACTATCAACTAAATAATAAGTGAAGTAAATGAACAAGCCCAAAAGGTAATATAAGACTAGACCCAACTTAGTGAGAAAGTTGTTCCACTAGGAACTGTGCAAGTTACTGAAATCTGAACATATCACCAAAAGGTATATATACAAACCAGAATCCATTCTGGAGAATGAGACGCAGAAAATGTTCTGGGAATTTGAGGTACACACGGATCACTTAATTCCAGCCAGAAAACAAAATTATGTAATAATTTATACAAAACAGAAAATCTACCTAATAGGGGACTTTGCTGTCTCTGGGGACCCCCGAGTGAAAATCAAAGAAAAAGGAAAGAGATACAAATACTTAGATCTCGCTAGAGACTTAAAAAAAAGCTGTGAGGCGTGAGGATAACAGGGATACCAATTGTAATTGGTGCACTTTTAACGACCCCCTAAGACATGGTAATGGGGCTGAAAGAGTTGGAAATTGGAAGACTGATCGAGAGCGTTCAGACTACAGCATTATTAAGACCGGGCAAAATACTGCGAAGAGTCGTGGAGACGAAAGAAGACTTACAAACTCTGGTGTAAAAAAACTCGCAAGGTGTAAAAGAAAATTGTAAAATCTTTCGTACTCCATTGACATGCATTGCAGTTTTTTGCATTTCCTGTATTATTTCTGTAAAGTTTTTGCGTCCGAAACTATAAAATAGTGTTGCAATTTAGAATAGTGGTCAGAGAATAAGTAGACGCCGTTAAGCAGATGGAGGAAAGAAGCTAAAGAGTTGTTAGTTGAAGAAAATTAACATAGAAGGGAGATGGAATATTCTTGGTAGTCAGGTGACTATTTTTGTTTATCAAAACAAATATTAAATTCTTAAAAGTAGAGCAAAATTCACAATGTTATATATTGACCCTCAACAGAGCCGTCAATCAAGAGATGCACCTGTGTAAATAAGCAGGTGTACGTTTGACAATAATATAACCAGGTGCCCAGACGGTTTGAGACAGTTGGAGACAGGATGCCGAAGTGAGGACCAGCTCTAGACAGAGGGCTTTGGGTCCTTAGGGACCTCCGGTTGAACAACCCAAGCCAAGATGCAAAAGAAGTGCTGCTATGGTCGAGGAAGAGCTTGGGTCAATATAGCAGTCCGTCTTTGTCTCCACTTATTTCTCACACACAACAAACATCACCTTTTCGAAAATAAAGTGTGAGAGATTTATATTTTTAGAAAGAAGTGTATTCGTTCATTATTGAAGTCGTTATTATCGGTTAATGATGTTTCCACATCTAAGTGTATATTTGTATATGTATACGTGCAGTTGTATGTGGCTATACAACAACAATACATGGGTGACACTGATTAGCTCAAGGATTAAAATAGAAAATATCAGTTATACAGTAACATAAAAATTTTAAAAGTCCACGAAAGAGGGGTTTTATGACCGACTTAAGAGATTTTTTCATCATCATCATCATCATCATCATCATGTCGTGCTGGTAGCACGTATATCCCTGACCCTTTCTCGCCAATTTTCCCTATCGTTCATCGCCTCAGGCAGATCTTCTGGACAACATCCCGTATCCTCACATAGTTGCTGATGTCCTGCATGTCTGGTTCGTCTAACTTGAATAGTTTTCGTGATAGGAGGCAGGTGGCCGTACAGTTGGTGTCTTGTTGGGTGTTGCTGCCAGGACTTGTTCAAGATTGTTCGCAGCATTTTTGTGTAATTGCCGTCTAGCTTACTTTAAGGGTAATTGGTCACATTTGTAACAGGTGCACAGATAATAAACAACCAATGGGTCTGGTATAGCCACCTCCTTTGAAAATATGAGAAATTGAATCATAATTAAAGGTGGGAACCAAACAACAGGTTTGGGTGACATGATCAACAAGTGCTTTTATGATAGCAAATATGGGGGATCTGCGTATGTTGGATTTTTGCGGCTATAAAAACAAAAAAAAAAAACAACTATTCAAATCAGATTCATCAAGGCAGAAAATGGACAAGGGAAGACAACAAACTTGCACTTTACTGTTATTTTAGAAAAAAGAAAAAGAAGCATAGAAATATGGTAAAAAGGTACCTTAAGACAGCAAGTTAAAAACTTGCTGACCAAGCTAGGATGATAAGGAAAGCTTTGTTTTCTGACCTTAAATATTTGAAATAGACCAACAAATAAAAAGGGAAAACATGTCAACAAGATCCTAATACAGTAACCGATACGCTAAATACTGAAAATAAAGGATCCTCTGACTGAATTGGAAGACAAAGTATTAGAAATCGAAAAACCACAACCAAACAGCACAAAATACAGACTAATATAAGAAAAAAATGAATGTAGACTATAAAGAGAATTATGTCTGAAAAGAAGACCACATTGCCATCTCACAGGAATCAAGATTGAAAAACTGTCAAGGTAGAAATTGAAAAAATAAACATTATTAATACATTTCTCAACGAACAACATCACAGAATGAAAAGAATTAATCTAAGTAGTCTGCTATAAAATAGGTTTTCCCCAAAAGAACACGAAGAGAATTTCAAAACTTGAACGGGAAATTACACTGGAATTAGAGGTAAGAAATTTACAACAAGCAAAAATGTTAAGATCGGAAAAACGCGAAAATATGTTTGGACGAAAAGAAAAAAAAAGCAACCTAACAATAAAAACAAACAACACAACTCGAGGAGATAATTCAAAAGGTACAGGCGGAAGAAGGAAGATTAAAAGAAAAACTAGTCAGGATCAAACAACACACACCAAACAAGACATTCCAAAACAAAAAAAACAAAAAAAAATACCTGCAAGTTGGAGGAGCGGGTACGAAGATATACCAACAACTAAATGCAAAAGAGAGAAAAAAAATTTGGAACAAAATATGGTAACGAAGGGAACATAACAGAAAAG
Organism: Sepioteuthis lessoniana; assembly: GCA_963585895.1. Lineage (NCBI taxonomy): Eukaryota > Metazoa > Mollusca > Cephalopoda > Myopsida > Loliginidae > Sepioteuthis > Sepioteuthis lessoniana. Next base: position 8,656,133 of record OY757921.1, on the reverse strand, counting down.
CCGAATGGATAAACAACATGAAAAAAGAATTACAAGGACTCAAAGAAGGCCGTAAGTCCATGATGACATACACGATAAGGAGGTGCCCGTGGTGTAATGGTTATCGTCGTAGGAAATGGATACGGCGACACGAGTTCAAATCCTGGACGATACTGATTGCATTTTCACATAGCACTAATACCCTTGGGAAAAGGTATGAATCCAATTATTCTCCCTCCAGCTATGAGTAAATAGTAGGACAAACTGGGTTCTTCAGCCTTGGTTAGGCAACTAGTCTAGGAGAAGGAAAACTCTGAATTCAAACCTGTTAAACTCCATTTAAAAACAATAGACCTTGTGTCATATCCTGCCCGAACGGGGGGTTGGGTAAATATGATGATAACATACATGAGTTCTGGTTTTACAAATTCACTTCCATCCAAGACAAACTGGCTATCGAAATAAATAGATGTTTGGAAGAAACAAATATATCCAAATGGATGACCAAAAAAAAAAGACCACCCTTATTCAAATATCCCTCACCAAAAAGAACCGCCCCAATAACTGTAGACCCATACCGTTTTTACCGATGATGTAGAAAACACAAACAACACAAATTAAGGAAAAAAAGCCCGCAGACTATACTCCTAAGGACAGAAAGGATACCACAAGAGAACAAGAGGAACAAGAAAATTTCTATACATTAATCATCACATCTTCAAGGAGAGTTAAACAAGACGAAAAAAATCTATCTATGGCAAAGATTGAGTAGAATAAGACATACTATATTGTTCTGCAAAGCTGAATAATACACTATCTTAAAATGTACACGGTATCCGACAAATGGGCACCTCGGGTGGTGTAATGGTTTGCAAGGTAGACTGGCAAACCTACACGAGTGAGTTCGATTCTCATTGGGTGCCCCATTCATGCGGCCTTGTGCTACATCTAAGCAAAAAGCTTAGTAAATTAACACGGTATCCGACAAAGTCGTAAAGTTTATCAAGGAAAACATGAAAACTGGAGGGTGGAATTGACAGCAGAAGGAAAATCCAGAGAGGTTTATTTCATTTTGTAATAGCGATGAGACAACTCAATCACATACTTAGGAAATGCACGGAAGACTGCAAACTTAAGAAATTGCAATTAAAGACAAATCGCCAAATGTTCATGAACGACAACAAACTATTTGCCGAAAATGAAAAAGAATTTAAGACTCTAATACAAGCATTGAGATCATACACTGAGGATATAGGGATAGAATTTTGCATAGAAAATGTACCATTCTAATAATGAGAAGCGGAAAACGACAAACGGGGAGAACAGAACTACCAAATCAAGAAAGAATCAGAATATTCGGAGAAAAGGAAAATTACATGCACTTGGGAATATTAAAAGCGGATAACATCAAAGAATCGGGTGCCCCATTCATATGGCCTTGTGCTACATCTAAGCAAAAACCATAGTAAATTACTACCATCAAAGAATCGGAAATAAAAGAAAAAAAAATTAAAGAGTATCTCAGAAAAACGAAAAATTCAACTTGTAAAGAATTTTGAACCATTCTTGAAGTAGACGATGAAAGAACTTAAATGAATGGACCAAAGAACATGAAAATTAATAATGATGTATAAGGCCTTACATCCCATAGATAACATAGACTGACAATATGTGTCAGGAACAGGAGGAAGAGGATACGCTAGCTTTAAATATAGCGTCGATACATCGATACGATGAAAAGAAGACAACCCAGAAAGAGCCTTAAAAGACTAATTACATCGACCAGAAACAAAACAAACAACTGAAAGATTGACAAAACAATAAAAAGTAACAAATAAAAATGGGAAGAAAATCAACTTTATGGATATTCCAGGGGGTGTCCTCGTGGTGTAAAGGTTAAAGCGATGGACTGCGGAATCGTAGTACGCGAGTTTGTACTCCAGTCGCGCTATTACGTTCACTTTCGGGCAAATACCCTTGGGAAAGGTATGAACCCCCTTATCCTCCTAGCTATGGGTTAAATAGTACCACTACTGTTCTTGTAGAAGAATGTCTTTGGCATTAAATAACCTACAAAGGTTGATATGCCATTAAACAAAGAAACCAAACCAAACCTTTATGGATATTCCAAGTGACAAATAAATGAAATCTCACGCGAAAAGACTTGGACATGGCTAAGAAAGAAAAAACATTAGGATAGAAACTGAATCGTTTATATTGGGAAACCTTTTGAGATGAGGCCTCTTAATCTGAGATTTAATTCTTTTTTTATAGCAGACTTTTGTCCTCATCTTGGTAGTTTTTTTTTTTTTTTTTTTTTTGTTTTGTTGTTTTCGAGAGATGAGGACAAAAGTCCGCAATAAAAAAAAAAAAATTCTCAGAAACTGAATCTCTTCCAATAGCAGCACATAAATTCACCATAAGTATCAACTAAAACAAAAGGATCAATCACATCTAAAATTAATGCAGAAAATTAGCGAAAAAAATAATATTTGACTTGATACAACTGAGTGAGGAAGGTGGTTCCCTGGAAACTGTACAAGAAATAGAAATTTGAACATACGGCCAAATGACATATGTACAACTCGGAATCTGTCCTGGACAATGAGATACACAAACTTCCCTGAGACTTTTAGATACAAACATCAAGACCTAGAGAGAGTCAATAAAAAAATACAACCTGCCGAATGAAGGAATTTGCCGTTCTGGTAGACCGCAGAGTAAAATAAAATAAAAAGTGAAAAGAGTGATAAGTACCCATACATTGCTTGAGAACTAAAAACTATGAAACATGAAGGTGGTGGTGGATACCCCTTATAATTGGTGCGCACGGAACAATCCTTAAAGAATTGGCAAAGGAACGAGAAGACTTGGAAATAAGAGTACGAATTAAGACCGTCCAGACTACAGCAACATTAAGAAAAGCCAGAATACTGAGCGGAGTCCAGGAGATTTGAGGAGACTTGCTGTCATTCATACTTGAGTGGAAAACCATCAGCTAACACTAGTGTGAAAAACTCTGAAAAGAGGAATAATAATAATAATAATAATAATAATAATAATAATAAACCCAAGGAACATGAAGGTAATGTTGAAAGCAATTATAATTAGGGCGCTCGGAGCGATCCCCAAAGGCTTGGTGGGGCGGGGCTGAATGAGTCAGAAGTCGGAGGATGTTCGGATACCATCCCAACTACAGCATTGACACGATAGGCCAGAATACTTTGAAGAGTCCGGGAGACTTGGGGTAACTTTCTATCATTCAGGCTCCCATGAAAGATCATCAGCTTACGCTGGTGTGAAAAACTCTCAAAAGAGTAATAATAATAATAATAATAATAATAATAATAATAATAATAAACCCATGGAACATGAAGGTAATTTTGATAGCAATTATAATTAGGGCGCTCGAAGCGATCCATATAGGCTTGGTGAGGGTGCTGGATGAGTTAGAAGTCGGAGGATGTGTGTATACTATCCATTGCCACGATAGGCCAGAATACTTTGAAGAGTCCGGGAGACTTGGGGAGACATTCAGTCATTCAGGCTGTTGTCAAAGACCATCACCTTACGCTGGTGTGAAAAACTTGCAAGGAATTATATAATTATGATGATGCTTCACTAAATTAGAAATAAAAATAAATAAAATTATCTATCAACTTTACTATTTGTTTGGTTTGGTTGTCTTTTATTGCACATTAATTATATATATTATCGTAGTATTCGTATATATAACTAACAATTCAATTTCGCATAAGTCATTTTTTTGCGCACATTTCAAATGTCAAACACTTCTGTTTGACCCATAGATAGGACCTTATCAAATGCAAGCAGTTTGGGGTCATAGTGGAACTGGGAGCAATGGCAATAAAGGGGTACTCCACATTCCCCAAAGCTCTAAAACTGAAGCTTCACTATCTGATAATTTTGTGTCATAACTATATTGGTGTGTTTGTGTGTGTGTGTGTGGGGGGGGTTCTACTTCTCTGCAGAGATGTAGTTAGCGTATTTTTAGCCCTAGCCCAATCACTACTAGTTTTTAATAACAATAATAGGAATTTCTTTGTCAAAATTTTTGAGACGGAGCTCGATAAACTTTATCACTGAGAATATTCAAACTTTTCTCTTTATGTTTATTGATCAAAGAAGGCCGAAGGACATATCGGCCGAAACGGTGTTGATATAACAAAAAAGCGAAATATAGTGATAATAACTGGAAATTTAATAAGTATAGATTTGAGACGAGGACAGTATATTGGTTTATAGGTGTATTTTTTTTTCTTCCATACCTATTTGTTTCGTAGATTATATGGAAAATTAGCTGTTACTGAGAAGGACGCATCTCTGAGATAAATAAAGACGTTAGTTTGTACGTCAACGAGAACTTTTGCTTTATTGTGGTTTTCAAAGATTGCTGTTTATAACTGTCGTAAAAATAATGCCCCTCATGGGTTGTGATAAAAAGGAATTGAATTAAGATGAACAAAAACATCAGTAAAAATTAAATGTAATGAAGACTAAAATAATCTTCTCTCGGGAGGCAGTGAAGATCAAATAAAGAAAAAAATGTGATACGATGCCTTAAAATGGGATAAAGAACATCTTCAAATAAATGAATAAAACAAATTAATAAAACTTTCCGCGTTTATGAAATTCCTAATAATTCAATTATGAACAAGAAAAAAAAAAATAAAAAAAAAAACAATCCTTCGAATGAAAACAAGAGGAAACGTGTTTATAACTTTCAAGGAGAAACACATTTCTTAATGTAATAGAGAAAAACAAGTTCCAAGCAAGTGAAAATTAAAAGCACACAAAAAGAAAAAAAATACAAGAATTTCTTTGAAAAAGAAAAGAAAAGGAAAATAGATTATATTTTGGAACTGAGATGAAGGGGGGGGGAAAGAAAAGCATGTTTGATTATTTTGTAGATGAGGGCGAATAGATAATTGCAAACCTTCATCTGTCAACACTTAAAAAAAAAACTACGGGGACGGTGTTGTAAAAATTCGAGAAGAATCTAAATCCGATAATGATATTAAGCCTGGCAACATGTCAACGGAATTCTGCCACTGGGAAATCATTAGGGACAGTTGTTAATTGCTAATTAAGCAATCAACTTTATTATTTTTCGATTTGTAGTTCAGTGACCTGCTTGGATTTTGTTCATTTGTCTGTGTACAAGGTCGGCGTATTAAATAATGTGGCTGATTCTGTAAAGATATTTCGTATTAATTCAATTAAAGATCAACTTTATCTTCTTTAAAACATTTTTAGCAGAAAGTCACAAAGGGCTGTTCAACTGATACAGGCTCCAGTTCATTCATCCCGATATGTTGTAAAATCTCAACTGTTCTCACATGTTCACCATGGTGCTTGGTTTTCGATTTGACATTTCCACTGTTCGGAACATGTAAAAGGTCGTGATGAATCAAGTGGAGGTAGTGTCAGTTGAAGACTCCCAGTCCTGTTTCGCGGAGAGGGAACTATGTCTTCGCGGATGTGTAACTTTCTACTTGAAACTATTCTGAATGAAATAAAGTTGGTTGGTAATTCGGTTGGTGTAAAAGATTTTTACACAGTCCAGGTAAAAAAAAAAACAGGACACGGACAAAAAGAGTGTTATATAACATATGACATGGATTTTCAGTTCATTCCTAATGACACCGTGTGCTTTGACAAGTTGTCACGTTGTCATTAGTAAAGAGGAGGATGACAGCGCGTCAGGGCGGTCGGGTTCAACAGGTGTTTAACCGGAAGGAGACGACGTGATAACCACGCAGTCAGATTTTGAGAGAACAGAAAATCGGGAGTCGAGCAAGGGACGTGCAGCCGATCAGAGGCCCCGGTGATGATACAGCTTGCACGGGGGTGCAAGCGTTGGCACCCTTTGGCTCCCGGAAGAAGATATGAGACAAGAAGTCGTACCCTCTCTGAGTATATGTCTCTCCATCTGTCTCTCAAACAACAACAAACAGAGGACCCCTTTTCGAGAATAAAATGAGAGATATATTTTTATAGATAAGTGTTTCGTTCGTTCATTGTATTTCGTGAATAATCTTTGATTATGTTCTTGGTTGGGTCTATGAGACACTACAACAAGAGTAAGAGACCTGTTGTTCAGATAGAAAAATCATTTGGGGTCAGAAGCACTTTCATAAAGTGATTGCTTAAAAAAAATGATTTTTTTTTGTGTCTTGAATGTAATGGGACATTTTTATCAGGTTACAACTCAGGTAAATATTTTTTTAAAAATTGCAAATCAGTATTACTTGGAAGATTAAAAAGTTACGCAATAATTTCAAACATGCTTGTTTACGGTGGGCATATCACGTAACCGAAGCAGTTAAAGACGTATAAGGTAAACACTGCATTTGGTAGTATTACGGTAGTTAGTGCGCTGACACCTTGTGTATAGCTTCACTCTGTGCGTGATTTTATTGCTGCACAGGTAAAAATGCAACCTAGATGAAATCAAGAACTTATACTTAATGAGTTTGAACTGGACCATAACACCTGCCGAAGCAACAAAAATGATTCATTGTGTGAAAAGTAAGCACAACACGATGGTTCAAGAAATTTAATTCGGGTTGCAAGGGCCTCGATGATCAGGCAACGTTAGGTGGAACTAAATCTGTGTGTTCCGAAGCCATGCTCCAAGCTATTTAAGGAAAACCCGGTCAGTGATTAGGATTCTAATAATACCAGGTAAGCTCAGGGCCTCTTAGTCTCGTATGGGTCGGAATTGTCTCATGTTATCAAAATATTACAAGACTTTTGACTCACCTAATATTTTGAAGAAGATAGGTAATTCAATTGAAAATCTATAATAATTCAAGGGTGTAACACAACGGTTCTAAATAGGTGTTTGTACAACAACGTGCTTGAACATGTTAATGAACGTATCGCTACGTCTAAAGTAATAGTCGGACCCTGTTGTAAGTTGACCGTGAGGAACGTTTACGAACGTACCTAACTCTGTTTTAGTTCACTACTCGAAGGTTTATTCACTACTACAATGTGTAGGTAGTCGTTGGGAGATAGAAAGAGAGTTTGAAAGTTGAGTCGACCGTGTTAGCTGGACAAAAAGAAACATGTCATGAGGAGAAGAAGAGAACAGACACAGGCCTTGAATTTTCTTTCTGTATTGTCTGTTGTACTTCTAAAATGCGTGTCTGATGATTTTGTTTGCACAGATTGGTGTCTTGTGTAAGGCCCCTTTTTCGGAGCCAACCCCCAAAATGAGGCTCGTAAATTTTCGTTTGTCCTTATATCTTTGTGGCTGGTGTTCGACTCTCTGTCTTTACTTCGTCACGCCCTTTCACCAACTCCCCCAAAACGAGTTATCCCCTTATTTCCGCCTGATGTTGGAGGGAGGACAATATCCCTTTCTGGTGGTTCCACACCTGCAAAAAGATTTGGGACCACCATTTTTTTCAAGTTATTTTTAATTAATGTAGTCACTAACGTGTGACCGGCTGACCTACTAGTGCCTTGGCCTACGTTGCTCAGCGTTCAGCAGTACACTCACTTAGACTATATCTGTCTCTTTTTCTTCTTTTTTTTCTCTCTCCTTCCCCAAAAATTAGCTTTTCGTTCTCTTTATTACTTGGACCTACCATATCATATTACAAAGGATACTCAAATCTAGAGAGTCTGAAACTTATGGTAAAACGGGAATGCAAATGTAGCCAAAAGTACTTTCATAAAATGAGTGCCTAAAGACCTAGGAAACAGGTTTTTGTGTCTCAGACGTAATGAAACCGACACTTTTTTATTTTTCAGGTAGACAACTCTAATTAATTGAGAATCAGCTGATCAAATGTTAATTGATTACTAATCATTCTCTCCATTGAAACAAAAATCAGTTTTGTAGAATTTTATTTACGTGACGTTAAATTTCCAGGGTCGGATGGGTATCAAAATGCTTCTGAACTTGGGAATAGAATAGATCTTGGTCATAATTACTTTCGGGTTCACACTGACCCAGAGTTTTAATACTTTTTAGTGTCATATCTATAGCTCAAATAGAAATATTTAATCATTTTGTCTTCTTGAAACCATTTAACATTGTAAAAACAAATAGCTGATGTTAAATTGATTTATTGGTATTACATAGCAATAATTGAAACCATTTTTCTGTGTTAAAATGAATGAATAATGTTGAACAGAAGGGATCATGTCAATTGCAATACTTAAAACTATTTAACTATGTGCAAACAAATGAGCATTGAGTTGTTTAAGAATGGTACCTACAAACTATTTGTTTATTAATCATGTATATAACAAAATTTGGCATTAGATAACCTACAAGGGTTGATATGTCATAAGACAAAAATAGCTAACCAAAGCATATGCTCTGGCTCGTGTGAAAATGATACCTACAAACTATTCACTCACAAATCATTTTTAATATATATATATATATATATATATACTTATTGTGACGGAAATTTTCACTAAATTCCCAAAACGGGACTTTATTTTCGCACGTGTGAAGACGGGGCAGACTGGCACTTGATCCCTTGTAGAATAAGTCCTCGTTTAGAGTTTTTCTTGGGCATATAAGAACTGGCATATTATGTGGGGGATTGATTTATGGCTAGACTGACCGCCGCTGGCAAGGGGTTCCAAATTTCACACTATACACACACCCACCAAGGCCACTAGTCTTCCTCCCCTAGAACAATGGAAGATATGGACCTCTAGGTTTATACGTAATAATATTAATTATAGTGGTCGGCAACTCCGGTTCCCCGTATAAGAATTTAAAGGAATTTATGGGACAATTTTAAGCAAGCATAACATAAGGCGACATGAAGCTGGAAAAGAAACATGAAATAACAAATTCGTAGCAAAAGATAAAAATAACAACTTCGAACACGTGGGAACTTTAGAATATATCAATCCTTTTTACTACACATAGATATACACCTTCAACGTGTCAGATATATCATAAATGAATAGTACATGAACACAAATGTCTTTCTTCTTCTCTTTTCTTTCGTTTTTAGTCTTTCTTCAACTTGAGAGAGAGAGAGAGAGAGAGGTGGGTATATATAATTGGGTATAGGGAGAAACAGTCTCAAAGTTTACTTATCTTATTTCAATGGATTCCTGTGGAGAATATTTCCTTTTTTAACAGGCTAACAGACTTTATGTTATTTTTAGTACTGGCTTGAAATGTGGCTCCTTGTCCGAGCTATTTTTCGTCTTGTCTTTCATTACACGGAGCCTTGGCTTTAGCTGCCCCATCTGTTCATGACGAGCTCTGTCCAAAAGACTGATATACTTATTATCTATTTCCGCTGACGGGAAGGAGTCCTCACTTCCGTTTTGGGGCCCCAGCCAATCATTTGGCTTCTCTTTTCTTCCTTCCCCTGGTCACTAAGTGTAAACATCTGTTGGTTTTCAATCTGACCCACATTCTTTACTTTGACCCGCATTATCTCTCTTAACGGTCATTCTTTGACGGCTTGCTACTGTTGATTCAAATACGGAGGAATTAGTAGTAATCTTATTCCTACTAACTCAGGGGGACAACACGTGACACTAATAAATAGGAATTGTCATTAAATAACCTGCAAGTGTTAATAATATAACCAATTAAAGCTTAATGCTCTGGCTCGTTTACACATGTTACCCACGAACTATTCGTTTGTAATTCCTTATATATATTTGGAGATGCCTTTGGTGTAATGGTTATCATCGTAGGAAATGGACATGGCAACACGAGTTCAAATACTAGACGAGACTGATTACATTTCACATTGCACTAATACCCTTGGGAATGGTATGAATCCAATTATTCTCCCTCCAGCTATGGGTAAATAGTAGGACAGACTGGGTTCTTCAGCCTTGGTGAGTGATCTAGTCTACGAGAAGGAATACTCTGAATTCAACCCTGCTAAACTCCGCTTAAAAATTGACGTTGTGTCATATCCTGCCCGAGCGGAGGGGTTGGTAAATATGATAAATCATTATATATATATATATATATATATATATATATATATATATGTAGCAGAAAAACATAATTCTAATAGATGAATATATTATGATATAAAGTCGACGTTAACGTTTCGGTTTCAGTAACCATCTTAAGGACTTAGATATCAAAATTGTTCACATAGCGATGGATGCTTATGATGTTTGAATTATGAACGCTATGTGCACATTTATGTATATTTTCGTTGTATATTTCCTATTTGCTCCTGTCATCTCAACAAGCATCCATCGATATGTGAACTATTTTGATATCCAAGTCCTGATGATGGTTACTGAAACCGAAACGTTAACGTCGACTTTACATCATAATATATTCATCTATTTGGATTATGTTTTTTCTGCTACCTTCATACTGTCGGATTTTAATCCATATTTGCTTTCATATATATATATATATATATAGGGTTTGGCATTAAATAACCTACGAGGGTTGATATTTCATAAAGCTTAAGTACCTAAAACATAATACTCTGGGGTGTTTATTAATCTTACCTACGAACTCTTCTTTTAAAAATCATTTATATATATATATATATATATATATATATATATATAGGATTTGGCATTAAATAACCGACAAAGGATGATGTGTCATAAAACACAACCACCCAACCAATTAGTTTCTTGCATTGTTGCGCGTCGACAAAAATTGGCAGCGAAAAAGAAAAAAAAGATGAGATGATGACAAGCTAGCAGGAAAAGAAAACGTCAGACAAGTGGTTAGAAAAAATGCTTCTCACTTTATGACTATGTTTGAACCATCCACCTAACTGGGCTCAAATCGTGAATACGTGACGTGGAACTTTTTGAAAAATGAAGGAAGGCAACTATTCCACACATCATAGCCCACCCCAGTAGGAGTATATCTAACTCAGAAATGTCCCGGTCACTAAGACCGGCAATTTTCTGTTTCCTTTACTTCTTCTGATTGACTGACTTACAGTTAGCTTGCAGCTAGAAAGGACATATACAAAAATATGTAGACAAAACATATCTATATTGTTCAATGAAAAATGCATTAATGAAGAAATGCTGCCCAAATAATTATATATATATATATATATATATATATATATATATATATATATATATATGTCTATGTGTGTGTGTGTGTGTGGTTTACTGTATTTATAAATATCGGTAGGGTAGCATATACATGGTTCTCAGAATAAAGTCACCGTCGCTTCGGGACAGTCAGTTTTTCTCACCTATAGGAAGGAGCAAGGGGTCTTAGTCTCATATTGGATTAGGTAAGAATCGGACAGTCTAAGACACGCAAACACTCAAACAAACATCATCATAATATCACGGTGCCAGCACGCATCTCCCTGACCCTCTTTCGCCACCCGTCTCTATCGTCCATCGCTTCTGGGAGGTTTTCAATGCTATATCCTGTATCCTCACAGAGCTGTTGTATATAGATTGTAACTGGTCGTACTACCTTTGCTCATGCATGTGAAGGGGTCCACACACACACACACACACACACACACATATATATATATATATATATATATATATATATATATATATATATATATATATATATTATCTTTATTCCTATAGATGCTCATTGCGTGCTATTAATTTACTGAATTAAAAACGTACATGTGTTTTTTCAAGATTTTAAATTTTCTTATTAATGTTATAACATTCCTCATTGGAAACTCCATACATTTTTCATGATAAATATAATTCATCTCATTAATTTTTTTTTTTTTACTAACGCAATTATTTCAAGAAAATGCGTTTCCTTTGAAGACGAACATCTGCAAATATTCTAACCCTGTTTTAATTATTAGCGCATTAATCATTTTTAAATTGAATAATATTCATTCTTAAAGAACTGATCACGTATTTTCATAGAATTCGTTTGCAACAGTTTTTTTTTAACGAACTCTGTTATTATTGTTATTCTTTCCAATATCTTTAAGTAGAAAAGGTTCCCACCGCTGCATGTACACCACTGTTGCTTATTGATATTAAGATTATTATATATAATAATATTGTCCTAAGTACGATGGTAAACAATCTGACCCGAACTGGTGGAACATGTTTGGGTTCCATCTAACTGTCAAATAAAATCATTTAATCATTTAGCCCAGTCGGTTGGGACTGTAGACTGCACTAACTTCATCTCTCCATAAAGGTAAGACTGCTCGCACCAAATAGTGTTCTGGATATGGCATTAAACAATCTGATGGCGAAGTTGCAGCCTTGGACATTTGGGGAATGTGGAGTAGCCTTTCTTTGTAATATCTGCGAGGTCCATTCAAATTGAAGTAGTAGCAACTGATATGGTCCTATCATTTGTTCAAATAGAGCTGTTTGACTATTTAAACTGTGTACAAACGAGTGACTTATGTTAAATTGAATTGTTAGTAATAGAACTGTTTGATTATATATTTATATATATAAAGAAATTATTCTTAAAAGTTCAATCTATCTATCTATCTATCGATCGATCTATCTCCTCTGACTAATATATATATATATATATATATATATTAGTCAGAGGATATCATAGACGAAATTGACAAATCAAGCGGTTGGTGATCGTCATTTTCTCGTCTATGATAATTTGTTTCTAATATATATATATATATATATATATATATATATGTGTGTGTGTGTGTGTGTGTGTGATCTAAAATTGTTGCCTAACTGAACTATCCTACTCAAGCCTCTGCGAGTGGTGGCCCTCATGAAATGGGTTGTCGACCATCAAACCCAACTATTATTTACAGGCTACGGTTTCGTTCACAGCTAGACTATGATAGCTTTGTACACAGATAAGCTAGAATGTTTTACCTCAAACCCTAAACAAAAGGAAGTGTAAGACTAGTCTTAAGGAACTTTCAAAACTTCTCTCGGAGAAAGCTGGTATGCGTAGGCTCTAGAAGCATCCCGACAAATCAGAAGTGAAAAACATGCCTAGAATATAACACAAAACTTGAAACTTACCCATTATTCCCAGTTTACGATTGTAACCCTAACCCTGCCGTCGTTATGATTCTGCATGCATCTGCATTTGAGTATGCAACAAAAGAGTGCGCAGGATCTCCTTGTCAGGGATCCTTCCAAATTTCGGGTCTTCCAACATCATACTTGCTCTCCCAAGTGACCCTACCGAAACTATATATCCGGCAGGTGATCCTGTTGTTAAAAGTTCGTAAAGTACGCAAAACCGCACAGCACACACCTCAAAAAATCAAAATGCTACAGCTATTGGGCTTTTAAACTAGAAGGGAGCAATGAAGAACGACAAACGTTTCTATAATCTTTTATTCTTCTTATTGTAATTTTTTTTCATTTAAACGATTTTTTTGTAAAACCTTCTTTCTCTTTTTTATTGTATATATATGATCGATAACCTGATAATTGCAGACCATGCTTCACTAGGCCTATGTTGGCATTTTTCTCAGTAGATAAGATATTGCTGCCGATGTATGTAAACTAATTTCAGAGGCCTGTCACATAGAGTCATGATGATTCTTTTCTTTTAAAACATTAATTCTGTTTTATTTGAGTTCACATAGATGCTAAGGAATTTTTGCTACCTGTTCCAGAGTAGGCTGCTGTGATTCGGCTTAGGTAGGTGATCATTTATATGGAAATCTGACCTTTCCGACAAAATAAGATTGGATTTCTTCCAAGCTGTGGCTGTATCTGTACTACTGTATAGCAGCACCCAATAGACGCTAACAAAATGCACAGAGATAAAACTAGATGGGAACTACACAACACACTTACAGCCGTTTTGAAGAAATTCTGAAAGCAACACCTCAAAAAGCAGCAACTGTACGGCCACTTTATTCACATCTAAAAAAAAAAACAGTCCTGGGGGCCTTCAGTCATGGTGAGGCAACTAGTCTAGGAGAAGGAAAACTCTGAATTCAAACCTGTTAAACTCCGCTTCAAAATTGACCTTGTGTCATATCCTGCTCGAGCGGAGGGGTTGGGTAAATAGTACCTACATATGGGGGCCTAATCGGCTATGGCGAGAGTATTCTCTGACTGCTCCTCTGCTGTGGGATAAGACACCGCCCATGAGTGACACGGATATGACACAAAACAATCTGGTGGTGAGGTTCAAGTAGTGCTGGGGCTTTGGGGAACGCGGAATACCTCTTTATTGCCTTCGCTCACATTTCCACTGTGGCCCGGAGTGGTAGCACCTGATAGGGTCCTATGTATGGGTAAAATAGAACTAAACAGTGTGCTTTTCTAAAAAGAATTGTTTAAGATAGAACTATATTGACATCTAAACTGTGTACTTAAGATAACTGAATTTGTTGAAATAAAACTGTTTATATGTATAAAATGTATTTGGCATTAAATAACTGACAATGGTTGATATGCCTTAAAACCAAACTTACAAATGGACATGCCAACTTTTGCTGACTAGCAAGAATTTACTTATAGTGTATCTCAAAATAGATTCAATCGATTGATATGATAATGATTTATTACTGAGACAAGTACAATAGCGGTCACTTGGATCACGTACTGTAAAATAAAAAGTATCTTTTGAGCTGGAGACACCAAATTCATATTCTTTTAATTGTTGTTTTTGAGTTTCTTATCTCAGTAATAAATCATAATCATAGGTTGTATCTATTTTGAGACAGTTTAGAACGATTTTAGTTTGGTTTGGTTTCTTTGTTTAGGTTGTAGGTTATTTAATGACAAAGCCATATTTCTAGAACAGTAGTGGTACAATTTATCTCATAACTAGGAAGGGAAGGTTTTTTTTAAATACCGTGGGTATTATTCCGATAGTGAACGTAGTAGCACGACTAGAAATCGAACTGGGTTAATTACGATCAGGTAGTCCATCGTTCTAACCCTTATGCCACAATGACACACATCTTCAATGATTTTGTCTCCAAATAAGTATTGACACAAAATATTTGTTCTTCTCTTGTTCAAGCCATTAGGATCGAGTTCAAATCTGAAACAAAAAGGAACCCAACATTATTATTGGCAGAGTTATTAGCAGTTTATCAGTTCTGTGCAGAGACTGGATATAAATTGGAGGACCAGCAAGAGCAATGGATGAAAGTGACATATGAAGAGAGAGAGAGAGAGATGAGATTGAGAGAGAGATTCAGGGAGACATGTGCTGTTAGCATGACTTGATAATGATGATTATATATATATATATATATATATATATTGGGAAAGGCATGAATCCAATAATCCTACCTCCAGCTATGGGTAAATAGTAGGACAGACTAGGTTCTTCAGCCTTGGTGAGGCAACTAGTCTTGGAGAAGGAATATTCTGAATTCAAACCTGTTAAACTCCACTTAAAAATTGACGTTGTGTCATATCCTGCCCGAGCGGAGGGGTTGGTAAATATATATATCTATATAAATAAAAATGTAAATGTTTGTTACTAATCGATAATCTCCAGTTTTATACCACTAATTGGTTTAAACTTTTCTGAGAGTATTTTATCCGTATTCGGGAGTGTTATTATATACTTATTATCTAAAATGTTACAATAATTAAAAAAAAAAATTAATAAGTCGTTTTTATCTGAGAAAAGCCGAACTTGCATTATGAAGGTAAATATTACGTCCCTTTTCTAAGAATTTTACACGTGATTTTATTTTCTGCTTTATCACGTTTCTTTCTTTTTTGGTTAACTTAAACAGAAACACTAAACTTTAAACCATATTTCATTGGTTCAGTAGTAAGTAATTTTTTTTTCATTCTAAGGAATTGTTTCTAAAATTTCCTTTTTTTGTTTGTTTAACTTAAACGAAAGACATCCATAAAAAGTTTTCTTTCTTGGACCATATTTCGTCAGTTCAGTTGTAACGAATCGTTTACTGAATATTTTATTTTATTTTTTGTTGTTTAACTTTAACGAAAGACATTCCTTAAAACGTTTTCTGTCGTTAATTAACTTTAAACCATATTTCGTTGGTCCAGTTGTAAGTAAATTTCTTTTTATTCTAAAAACTTATTCTTAATTTTTTTCTTCATTATTGACATCCCATTTATTTTGTTGTCTAAATATTTTATCATGTTGCGAAATATTAGCCAGCCCAAACATTGTAACAGCACGCGTCTTTCAGTAAAAAAAAATTAATGACCAACATCATAGAAGCAAAAATTTTGACAGGGCCTTTCAAAGGTCAAGATGTCCTCATATCACGAATTCCTATGATTCCAACAGATATGTCATTTCAATTTAAGAGATTGCAATTCCCAAATCGATACGATCAACAAAGCACAGGGACAATCTTTAGAATTGTGTGGTTTATATTTACACACTGATTGGTTCTCACATGGGCAATTATATTTTGCCAGTTCCAGAGTTGGCAATCTAGACAATCTCTTTATCTGCACAGAAAATGGAACTACCCAAAATATTGTGTATCCACAAGTATTGGAAAATTAAACATATTAGACATGCATTTTCTTCTTTTTTCCCCATTTAAACAAATGTCGGATGATGTTTAATATGCTGGGCTGCAACATCGTAGTTTGTTAGTTCGAACTCTCGTAACGATACTGAGCCCAGTCTGGTGGAGTTGTGGAATACACAGACTGCATCTCTGCAGAGAGGTAACACACTCTCAATGAGTATCCTGGTGGTCCAGTAGGCCGGGGCTGTAGAACACACTGACTTGACTTTATTTCTGCTGTATAATAAGAACCCCCAGCTGAGTGTCACGGATATGACACAAAACAATCTGGTGGTGAGGCTCTAGTAGTGCTTGAGCTTTGGAGAACACGGAGTACCCCATTATTGCCATCTCTCCTATTTCCTCTGTGGCTCGAAGTGGTAGTACCTGATAGGGTCCTTTATTTGGGTCAGATAGAACTAAAGCGCGTACTTATGCTAAATTAAATTGTTTGAAGTAGAACTGTTTTGACATTTAACTTAACCGTTTGTAAACAAAAAACTATGCTTGTTTGAAATCTAATTCGGCGTTAAATGACCAAAAAAGGTTGATACGCCGTAAAATGAACGAACGAGCGAACCAACCAACCAACCAACCGTAACCTAATTACTTTTGCTTTCGGACAAATATTATAGGGAATGGTAGGGAAACCCTTATCCTCCCTGCTAAGGGTCTAATATTATCATTTCTGTTCTTCTACAACGATTGTTTTGCCATTAAATAACACGCCAAAGTTGATATGACATTAAACTATCTGAAAAACAAACAAACAAACAACACAATCATCCGATCGAAGGATGAAGGGAAAACGTTCCTAAAATCATTGATTTCTTTTTCATTAAAGCATGATAATTATTATAGAAGGAATTGTTTTTCGTATATGTTCTTTTTCATTTTCACGATATATATATATATATATATATATATATATATATATATATATATATATATGTATATGTGTGTGTGTGTGTGTGTGTGTGTGTAACCGTTTAATACGAATATATACTTTTTTCTTGGCTTATGAGCCGATTCACGCACTTCCTAAAGTTTTAAACAAAATCAAACACTCACTTTTATCAGAGAGCACGTGCTTCTGGGATATTATTGAATTTATGAGCGAGTTATTTCCTCGCCAACAAAGTGAGGGTTTGTAAATTAAATTGCAGGCATCTTACATAGATAAGTGTGTTTGCTTCAAACTTAAATTCACCATCGTTTTGAACGCCTCGATTCGGTATTCATTTTTCTAAATAGGATAAAGTCCGTGCCCGTGTTAATGAAAGAAGAAGGCCATATGTAATGGGGCGTAAAGTGTATGTGTGTGTGTGTATGTGTGTGTGTGCGTGTATGTGTGTGTGTATGTGTATGTGTGTATGTGTGTGTGTGTGTGTGTGTGTGTGTGTTGAGAGGGGGATAAAATTTCCTTCTGTATCGCATAAGAAGGCGAATCGAACATGATTATAAGACTTGCGAGAGGCCATGTAAATCACTGGACTGCAGAAATAATTGCTAAAGCCGAGATTGGTCCTGGCTCGTCAGAAGACGCCTTCGCCAACTAGTAAGACGAGACAGCCGCTTGAAGACAATCAACAAATCTGACACGGAGGCATTAGTGGGTCAGTATCTGATTTTGTTTACGTGACAGGGTTACGGTCATTGAACAGAGAGACAAATTCAATAAACATATAAGAAAAAGATTGCAAACGCATTGTATACACACACATACAAATAACATTCCATACATGGACACACCACTAATACTGATCTAAGTATTTAAACAAATAGACAATATTGTTCAAAACACTTTGTTCAAAGGGTTAAAAAGAAGGACTTTCTGCATTATTATTATTATTATTATTATTATTATTATTATTATTATTATTATTATTATTATTATAAGGACTTGCTGACGGCACGGTGTTCCCAAACGCATTTTTGCCATCCGTTTTTATCGTCCATTGTTACTGTTAGACATATAGTTTTCACCCAGTGTCTGAACATAGTTGATATAAATAAGACCTAGATAGTCAGTTAATATTCGCGCATTCAAGTGCAGAAGTACCATAAAAGAAGATATTTTATGACTTAGTCCTTACTTCTCAAGTGTCCAGTATATCTTCTTACTTGGATGGGTTGTGAGATGGTAGGTAAGTGGCTGTACAGTTGCTCTTCAGGTGTTTCTTCTTCTTGTATTTATCTAATATAGCAGATATCATTCTTACGTAAACATACACACACACACACACACACATACACACACACACACACATATATATATATATATATGTGTGTGTGTGTGTGTGTGTGTGTGTGTGTGTGTGTGTGTGTGTGTGTGTGTGTGTGTGAGTGCGTGTGTGTTTACCAATCTCTCCGCATGAGCAGGATATAACACAAGGTCAATTTTTAAAATGAAGTTTAACAGTTTTCTGCTCTAAGTTTTCCGTTTCCTTGATAGGTTGTCAATAGTTAGAAGCACAACTTTCTCAAGGTTCCAACTGTGATAACCATTATACCACTAGGGCTTCCAAATATATATATATATATATATATATATATATATATATATATATATATATATATGTGTGTGTTTGTGTGTGTGTGTGTGTGTGTGTGTGTGTGTGTGTGGTCGAAATTTAACGTCTCTGAATCGTAAGATCTTTGCAGAGCTCAAAAAAAAAAAGAAAAATAACGAGCAAAATTACAATAAATTATCAAATAATGTTGGGTATAAGATCATGACTCGGAGTTTTGTAGCTCTAATCGTCTGGTCAGTTTTGTGGACAACCGGCGTAGCTGGCAACCGTACCCACGAAACTTGGAGTCTTAAGCTTCTTCCTGCTTTACATTTTTATAATATATTAACCAGCTCATTGTCCTAGTGGGTAGAGTGTTCGCTAAAACTCCACTTAAAAATTGACCTAGTGTCATATCCTGCCCAAGCGGAGGGGGTTGGTAAATATATATATATGTATATATATATATATATGATGGTGTAACTGTCACTGGAATTTTCAAGGATTCTTTTTAACAAAAAAAAAAAAAAAAAAAAAAAAAAAAAAAAACACGATCGCGGGAGTCCGATGCATAACTTTTTTTTCAGTATGTCACGTCATACCAAAGACTTTAAAAATCGGACTTGATACCTCCTTGCTTAACACTCAGCAATATAAGGTACGGATCAAGGGTAAACGAGTAGCGCCCTCCTCTCCACCTCGGTGTAGTAGCTATTGAAAAGGGAGCCATCTGGTTGCGCTCGACTGTGGTCACCAACTACTTATATATATATATATATATATATATATATATATATATATATATATACGCATGTGTGCGTGTATGTTATAAGTCTTATATTTTTTTCCTTTTGTTAAAATAGATTATTACAACAAGATCAAACATTTTCTTTACCGCAGCTTAAAAGACACCGGTAATCCCTCACGTCTAACTTACTGCTCTGTCGACAGAGCTTAAAATACGTTTACTGTATACCCTGCAGAAAAGATATAGTCAAAAAGTACTCTGGGTGTGATACTAAACTCTATTTGATATTGAACCTCTAGTTTTGGAGATCTGTTAAGCATCGAGTACCTCTTTAATGCCCTTTCACCCTGATCCACTCAAACCCGGCGTTATTGAGTACCTGTGAGGTTCTCATCTATGAGTCAAGTATATCTTTGAAATGTGTTTGAATTAGGTAGGGATACTTGATATCCGATAAATGTATGCAAAAGCTTTTTCAGAAAATAGCCAAGTTGACTGGGGCTTTAGAATATACCGACCTCGTTTCTGCAGAGGGGTAAGTTTCCTCTCCAATGAATGTTCTGGATATAACATCAAACAATCTGATTGTATGACATCAGCTCTGGAGCTTTGGGGAATGAAGAGTACCTCTTCATTGCTATCGTTAACAGGTCCACTCTGGGCAGTAGTGGTAGCACCTGATAGCGTCCTATCTATGGGTCAAATATAACTGTATGACATTTAAACTGAGTGCAAACAAATGAGTTATGCTTGACTGAATAGCTTGAAACAGAACTGTTTGATTATTTAACTGTGTGTTAACAAATAATTGATGGTTAATTGAATTGTTAGTGGTACATATCAATACTTGGAACTGTTTAACTTTGTTGACTTATGTTTACAAATAATATATCTCTAATATATATGTATAAACTAGATTTGGTATTAAATAACCAACAATTGTTAAGATATAACATCAAACCAAACCGAACAAAACCAAATGAAACCAATCTTCAAACGCACAAAAATAGAAATATAAACATACCTTGTACGCAATTACCAAACTTCGGCGCATGAAATATCTCAGACGGTTTGAAATGCCGGTAAAATCAATCAATCAATCTATCAAATCTGTCTAAGATCAATTAGTCTTAATATTTATAAATCTTTATTTTCGTTGTTGTCCTGAAGACCTACCTAGGGCGATGAACGATAGGGAGGAGTGGCGAGAGAGGGTCAGGGATATCCGTGCTGCCAGCACGATATGATGATGATGATGATTTTCGACGAATTGGGTGTTATACAGCCGTCTAAAAATACTGGTGATTGCTCAAATCTATCAGTACGGATCACTTATACTTCTTTATATTATTAGCAAGATCTTTGAGCAAGGGATTAGTGAATGCAATATAAAACAAAAGCAAAATGGTCCCTTCAGCAATGTGCAGTATAATGTTTGATCTGCTATGTCTACTTCTGGTGTGCACACATTAATCATAGGTATAGCGAAGCACTGGCTAACAGTTTCAAACTTTGAGGTATAGCTTATATATAAGGGTTTTGACAGACGAATTATCACACTCTTTCGTTAGGCCACATTTGCAGAATTAACCCTTGCAGTTTTGCTTTGGTTTTATGGCATATAAAACTTTGAAGGTTATTTAATGCCAAATCAATTTTATACACATAAACAGTTCTATTTCAAACAATTCAGTTTAACGTAATTACAGTTTGTCAAAAAACATTTCATTTTCAAGATATTCAGTTGAGTCAAACCGTTTTATTTCAAACAGTTCAGTTTCGTATAAGTATAGTTTTTTTTTGTTTTAACACAGTTAAATGTCAAAACAATTCGATTTCAAAAAATTCAGTATAGCGTAAGAACATTTTCAATGTAAAAAACAGTTCTATTTCAAACAATTCAGTTTAGCATACAAAAACAGTTCTATTTCAAAAATTCAGTTTAGCATACAAAAACAGTTCTATTTCAAATAATTCATTCAATTCAGTTTAGCATAAGTACACATTTTAAATGTCACAACTGTTCTATTTCAAGCCATTCAGTTTAGCATTAGTACACAGTTTAGTTCTATTTGACACATGCATAAGACCCTATCAGGTGCTATTACTCCGGGCCAGAGAGAACTTGATAGCGATAGCAATGAAGGGGTACTCCGCATTCCCCAGAGATCCAGCATTACTGGGGCCTCGCCATCAGATTATCTAGTGTCATATCTAGGATGCTCGTTGGGGGTGGAGTCTTAACCCTCTGCTCAGATGCAGTTGGTGTATCTGCAGCCCCAGTTGACTAGTAAATATAACCTTGCATCAAATATTTTTTATTTGTGTATTGACAAAATACGCCGATAAAGTGGAGTTAAAAATGACAAGAACACTTTGTAAACACTAATTATGCTGTGTGTTGATTTAGCTATTGTTCATGTCGTTTAAAAAAACTCAAGTTAAAAAGAAAATCGAAAGAAAGGAAGAAAGAAAGAATGAAAGAATGAAAGAAAATGGGATGAGTGACTGAATTAGGAAAAAAAGTTAATAGATAAAAATAACTGTTGAAAGTAATGAAAAAAAATATTGCCACAAAGAAAGAAAGAAAGCAAGAAAGAAAGAAACCAAGAAGGAAAGAAAAAAGATAGAAAGAAGAAAGAAAGAAGGAAAAAAAAGAAAGAAAGGAAAAAATTATTTGAAATTGGAAAAAGTAATAAATATAATGAATGGTTGAGATTAATGAGAAAGAAAGAAAGAAAGAATGAAAGAAAGAAAAAACAACAAAATTTCAGTAAAAAGGAGGAAGAAGGAACTGAATCGAAAAAGAATCATTGAAAGAAACTAAAAATAAAGAAAGAAAAGAAAATAATAGGAATAAAGGAAGCAATAAAAACAAAAACAAAAAATAAAAGAAATAGATAAAAAAGAAAGAATGAATTAATAAAAAATAATGGATGATTGAAGGGATGAGAAAAACAAAAAGAAAAAAAAAGAAAGAGAGAGTGAGAGAGACAGAGAGATACAGAAAGGGGGAAGAAACGAAGAAAGGGAAGATAGAAAATGACTGAAATAAAGAAAAAAAGAAAAAAAGAAAAACAAAAAATAACAAAGAAAGAAAGAAAAAGAATTAATTACAGAGCGAAGGAGAAAAACGAAAAAAAAAAAAAAAAAGAGAGAGAGAGAGAGCGAGAGAGATACGGAAAGAGAAGAAGAATTTATCAAGTATTCCAATTTAATCTAATTCTACTTATTTATTTGCACACATTTAAATGGTTTCAAGTATTGCTATTTAACGTAAGTAATGATATTCATCACGTATTTCTATCTAATCCAATTATTTATTTGCTCACATTTAAATGGCTTTAAGTATATCTGTTTAACACTTATAATCATATTCAATAATAATAATCATCATCATCATCATGTCGTGCCGCCAGCACGGATATCCCTGACCCTCTCTCGTCACTTCTCCCTATCATTCATCGCCTCCGGCAGGTCTTCAGGGTTACATCCTATGTCCTCACATAGTTGCTGTATGTAAGTTCGAGCTGGTCATCCTGCTTTTGCACGGCCATATGTGGGGGTCCATTGGAGTACATCACTTATGAGCTCGTCCTTGCTTCTCCAGCAGTGTCCCGCGTGTCTGGTTCGTCTAACTTGAAAAGTTTTCGTGATGGGGGGTAAGTGTCCGTATAGTTGGTGTCTCGTGGGGTGTTGTCGCCAGGACTTGTTCAATACTGCTCTCAACATTCTTGTGTGGTTTCCGTCTAGTTTCTTCTCCAGGCGTTTAGTTAGCGTCCATGTAGTGCATCCATATAGCAGTATCGACACAACCGCTGCCTGGAAGAAACTGCGTTTCATTTTATCGGTTAGGTCTGATTTCCATATGATCTTATGTTCTACGGCTGATGCAGTTAGCTCTGATAGTTGACCTATTCTATTTAGGGTTCTAACGTTAAATGTCGCTATCTGTATTGTTTGTTTGCATTTTAGTAGTTTTTGTTTGAGCTTTGTAGCTGATTTTTCGAACACTGAGGCCAGGGCTCCCACCTCAGCAGGACGCACCCCTATTTTACCCGTGCGAAGAGCGATGCGGTTTATGTGTGTGGTTTGAGTACGAGTCATGGTTATCTTTCGATGGCTGTTTTTATTCTCATCTATAGAAGCCACTCTTATAGATGAGCAGCAGTAGTTCCCCGATCGAACTGACAATCCTGAACGTTAAGCTGCAAGACTCACACGTACATCATGCTGCTTCCCATGTGTACGTGGAAAAAAATTACCTTAAGTTTTAACTTAGTTAAAGTCCAGGACTGCTGTATGTTTAAATTCATAGAAATTTTGGGGTATATTTTATCCTATCATCCGATTCAGGCCCTAGCAGGTTTTTATTTTATAGGTAGAATTCGATTTTGACTTGGATTGCTTTTTTTTTTTTTACTGCTATGAGGGTGTGCAATCAGACTTCGAAGCCTTAGAAAAGGTTCTATTCCTATTTGCCCTGTATACTAAAGCATTCGACCAGGGTCGTTATACTTTTTTTAAATTTTTTAATTTTTTTTTAAACTGCTAAATATGCCTACATATATGAAATACACTATATTCCTCATTTAAGAACACAATATAGTAGGGACGTAAGACATAACTATTTTAAATCAGATATGTGCATTTTTAAATGAACAGTTTAATTATAAAAGATTAAAATGTTCTTTTTGACTCAAAGATGGCAGCCTAACAGGTACTTCCACTCCGGGCAAAGTTGACCTGAGAGTAATAAAACTAAAAGGCTACTCCACATTCCTAAAACTCTGACACTGAAGCCATCAGATGCAGTTTAATGTCTTACCCGGGATACAAAATGGTTTCAAGTATCTGTTATCTAAATCTAATAGATATATTCAGTATTATTAATTATTTTATACTCAGTTAAAAGATTTCAAATATTGCTATCTAAAAGTAATAGTTAGATATGTTTCTAGTACTGCTATCAAATACTAATAATCACATTTAATACTGATCATTTGTTTGTACACAGTTAAATAGTTTCAAGTAAATTATTAAATAGTTATATTTGACCCATAGGTGGGTTTCTACAGTGAACTGGGATCTATGTATCTATCAATGTGTTTAAAAAAACATTGGATGCTTAAAAACCTAAAAAAATTGTCCAAAGTTTTATACGTAGCGCCCTATAAAATGAATAGTGAATATACGAAAAACTTGGAATGCTTTCCTCTTGCTTGAAATTCTGTATGTTACGTGGTGCCTTCAGTTTCAAGACATTTTTTGTACGGGGATTTAAAATTGGCGTAGATTTTGAAAATCCAGTATGCTATTGCTATATACCTTATAAAATGACTGGCTAATTTTATTATTTCAGGTTCAAATGAACAGCTACAGCAGCAATTGGAATACACCCAACTAAAGCCGAATTGTCACTGCATGTGAATTACAAAAATGCCATCTGGACGTGAGCATACTTTAGAAGAACGATGTGCAATAAAATTCTGTTTTAAAAAATGACATGGAAACGTATGGAATGCTTCAGATTGCTTTTTGACCATCTTCCATGAATCGAGCATCAGTTTTTGAGTGGCATAAGAGATTCAAGGGAGCCAGGGAGTCTGTGAGGGATGAGGAGATGTGTGGGAGGAGTAAGGAAGTCAATATACCAGAGTTGATTGGCCAAACCGTTAGGCTTAGGGTTACTATGTTGAGGTTTTAAGGGAGCTCAGGAAGAGATTCCGTCTGAAGAGGCCAGCCCTCTTCAAATCGGGTCAGTGGCATTTCTGGCAGGACAATGCACCAGTCCACAACTCCATCTTTGTCACAGACTTTTTTTTATCAAAATGGGGTTCAAGACAGTTTGTCACCTTCCCAATAGTCCAGACCTTGCTCCCTGTGATTTTTGGTTATTCCCTAAGCTCAGAGGCTGTCGTTGAGACAATTGAGGAGATGAAAGAGGCTGTGACGAAGGTTATTGATACTCTCACACAAGAAGACTTCCATGTGGCCTTCCAGAAGTTGTTGTAACGGTACAACAAGTGCATTTCAGCCGGAGGAGATTACTTCGAAGGGGACTAGAGTTTCATGTGTGTATTATCAATAAACGTGCCCATACGAAAAAAAGTGTGGAATTTATTTAATGATCCTCGTAATTCTAAGGTAGATTGTAAAATGGAATGCATACGGAAGTAATTGTTTTTTATTCATTCTATTTTGCTGTCTATCAGATGATTGACATTCAAGTAACTCAAGTACTGGGAAAATGTTTCATCTTGTTTACCAACCCCTCCGCTCGGGCAGGATATGACACAAGGTCAATTTTTAAGCGGAGTTTAACAGGTTTGAATTCAGAGTTTTCCTTCTCCTAGACTAGTTGCCTAACCAAGGTTGAAGAACCTAGTCTGTCCTACTATTTACCCATAGCTGGAGGGAGAATAATTGGATTCATACCTTTCCCAAGGGTATTAATGCAATGTGAAATGCAATCAGTCTCGTCCAGGATTTGAACTCGTGTCGCCGTGTTCATTTCCTGGGAAAATGTTTTATGCTATTATAAAGATGCACACATACACACGCACATACTCTTTCTCTCTCTCTCTCTCTCTCTCTCTCTCTCTCTCTCTCACACACACACACACACACACACATATATATATATATATGAATTCCTTACTCTTATCTCCCTGTATTATTTTCTATCTATCTATCTATCTATCTATCTATTTCAGTCCGTTCATATCTATCTATCTATCTATCTATCTATCTATTCTTTCAGTCTGTTCATCTATCTATCTATCTATCTATGTGTATATTTTTGAAATGAGGTATTATATACATTATTTACATTTTCGGACTATTGTCCTCATCTTTGTCGCCATGTTTATCTCAATGTTTTGGCTGTTGTACATTCCGGCCTTTTTCAGGTGGTTGGAATAACGAACTTAGCTATTTATTTCGCTCACCTGGGCAGATTGTTCTAGTTCCATTTGCCTTGTTTAATGGATGTCAGTTATCAGTTATCTCCTGTAAATTTCCCCTCAGAAAATTTTCCTCTGCTTTCAACTATTTATTAACTTTCATCTATCTATCTATCTATCTATTCCAAGTCTAAAGCCCCCTGTGTTATATAAATGTATGTTCATGCTTATACAACTGTTACTCAAGATCAATTTTAAGGGCAACGTACTGAATTCAAATTTGTTATACTTCACTTATAAAATTTAACCTTGTTTTGGATTCTGGCTTTGAGAGGTTGGGTAAATACATGCTCTTTTGAATTCAAAATTTTCTTTTTCTTGATTGGTTGACACACAAATGTTAAAGAATCGAGACTGTTTTTTTTATGTTCGAATAGAGAGTTGGGGAAAATATTTGGATTATTATCTTTCCCACGAGTTTGAGTGCTCTGTGAAATGTAATCAGCCGAGTCCAGGATCTAAACTCAGGTCACCATGTTCTACTATGGCAAATATTACCATGTGCCCTAACGCATTCATGTATAAGTTTGTAAGCATTTATATATATATATATATATATATATATATATATATATATATATAGTGACCAAAAAAGAAGACAAAACCCATAAACTTTTTTTATTACTCCAACAAAAATAAAGCAAAATAATTCTAATTTTGTACACTCGAACTTCTGGACATGTTGGTGAATACTATGGTCCCAATTTTTCATGCGCAGAATCTATTTCATATCCTGAAAAAAAAAAAAGGCTAGAATTAAATTTTTGAATTTCAGTCATAAATATATGGGTTCTGTTTTTTGGGGGGTCACCCTGTATATATAGGCACAAAAACATAAATGCCTTCAAAAAGCTCTTATCAATTGAGAAATCAAGTAGCTGACAGTGCGTTTATAAAAATATGCATAAAAATAAACGTAAACATTTTCTGCACTTCTGCTGAAAATGATGATAGCTCTGTGGTAAGATTTCCGACTGACAAGTCAGCCAGGTTTTGCTCCTTGCTTAAACCATCTCGCGATTCTAACGAAACTGAAGTGTAGTGATACAGCGAAGCCGCCTGTCTGTGGATGACAATACACACACACACAAACACACACACACACACATATATATATATATATATATATATATATATATGCTCTACTTAGTATTGAGCACTTTTTGTATTGTAGATTAGCAGCCCTAACGGTGTTTTATTTTCTCTTGACCAAGCAATTGTATGTCTTTTGATTTTCTTCAATTGGTATGACAAGGTTGGCTTTTCCTTTTTTTTTCCAATATATATATGTTTTTTCCCCTTGACAGAGATTTGTTGTATATTTTCATCTTCAAATCCCTTACCGTTGTTTTTCTTGCCATTAGGGCTATTATTTAATATACATATACATATATATATATATATATATATATATATATATATATATATATATATATATATATTCTTGCTTATTTGAAATCATTTACTTCTGCGCAAACCAATGAGTATGATTACATAGAAATAAAACGTGCTGGACTGCAACATCGTGGAAAGAAAGTTCGATTAATTGTCTTTGGAAATGTACAGAATCCATTATCTCCTCAGCTATGGGTTACGTGGTACCACCTCTGGTCTTCTATAAGAATGAATTTAAAATGAAATAACCCTTGAAGTTTTATATGCCATTAAACAAAAAGAAAAAATATTATAAAATGAATAAAAGACAAGCCAAAGCATATTTGATGTTTTGCCTGACTAGTGTTTTTACTGCTATCTATCTATCTATCTATCTATCTATGTATCCTTTATCTTCCTTTAAGCATCTATGTATGTATCTACTAAACTCCCTGTCACGATCTCGATGCCACAGCTGTGAATATATATATATATATATATATATATATATATATATATATATGGATTTCCCCTGACTGATTCAGCAAGACATACGTAAAATTGATATATGAACTGAAATAAAAGAGTTGAGTGTCAACAATGGAAGAAAACAAAAATGAAGCGTTGTTGCACCAAAATTATTGGTTGTCACTGACACAAATGATGCGACAAGCAGATTGAATTACATTCCTTATACGTGAAAAGACGCCGCCATCCAAGGAGAGACCGATTAGTTGACAGCAGGTGAATGTAAGAGAATATTTTAAACGTAAGTTATATTGTTTGCAAAAGAAAGAGACATGTAAGGAAAACCAAAAGACAACGAGTGAAATCCATACGTTCATATGTAAATTGATTAATATTATCAAAGTAAAAATGGACCGAGGAGAGCCTCCCATGGCGTTGTAGCTTACATGCTTAACTACATCATAGTTTGCGCGTTTGAATTTCAATCAAGCTATTGCCCTCACTTTCGGATTAATATACAAAGTGTCTCAAAAGAGATTCAACCTATTTATATGATAAATAATATTGCCACGCCATCTTTCATTTGAGACTAAAAAAAGCCATCATATCCCTTCCGAAAGGTCAAACCACATGACAAGGGCAGAAATTATTTTGACTTTATCCTATTGTACACGTGAAAAACTAAGTTCTTGTGAACGTCTTCGTTGGGACTTTTTCGGACTCCTTCCGACAGAATCTCTCACCCCATCCACATTGTCAACCATTTTGCTATCAATTTTTGCCTGGTCTGGTATTTTCTGCCTTCTCATTGACATTGTTTGCTGACCCTGTACCAAGAAGATTGTGTACTCAACGATACATTTGCCTTTTTTGTGGATTATTGTTTAGTTAAAATTTCTCCAAAATTAAGCTTGCTTAGTTGTGAATGATTTTGTATCCAAATAAGTAGTGACGCAAAATGTTTCCCCTCTCGTCCACGACATTGTAATCGCGGATAAATAGTTGTTATAGTATACTATTTTCAAATCTGAAACAAAAAAGAACCCAACATTATTATTAGTAGACTTATTAGCAATCATATGGCTCCTGTCTATGTTGAGATACCCTGTAATTAGGAAAGACACGATCTATCTATCTATCTATCTATCTATCTATCTATCTATCTCAACCTCTCCGCTCGGGTAGGATATCACGTAAGGTCTATTTTTAAGCGAAGTTTATCAGGTTTGAATTCTATCTATCTATCAATCTATCTATCTTTACCAATCCCTCCGCTCAGGTAGGATATGACACAAGGTCTATTTTTAAGCGAAGTTTAACTGGTTTGTATTCTATCTATCTATCTATCTATCTATCTATGTAAATGTAAGTGAATTTTAAATGATGATTGCTCAATACTTTATACGTAGAGCGTTATACCATAAATATTGAATATACGAAAAACCTAGAATGTTTTCCTATTGCTTGGGATTCCGAACCACATGTTCCTCCAGTCATGTGTTGAATATCACGCCAAATATTTTTCACAAGGATGGCTTTAGCCTTAAATAACCCATGAGGGTTGGTATACCATTAAATTAAGTAAACGAAACCGACAACCATGTGCCTGAAGTTACTGATATTTACAATACACCCTTTCGGTGAGGCTTAGATCCCCTCTGAATGAATATCTGCTAAGAGGTAAACCCCACCATACAGGGGGGGTTAGTTATGACAGTAAACTGCGTGTGATGGTGAGCCTATAGTTCTGGAGATTTGGAATTACTCTCAGGTTCACTCTGACCTGGAGTTGTAACACCATTTACCGACCAAATAGATCTGTTTAAAATTATTTGTATGAGATGGGAATACTTGATATGATATAACCGTGCAAATTATTTGTATTAAGAATTGTTACTTGAAGTTATTACAGGATTTTATTATTGCATACTTGAAATCACATAGCTGTGTACAAGGAAATGACTCATATTAAATAGAGATAATTACTTGAAACCAGATTATTGATAGTGTTTAGAACTATGAAATCTAGTAATCTAATAGATTTGTTTAAGAACTATTTGTATGGGATGAGTATACTTGAAACCATATAACTGCAAACAAATCAGACTTATCAAATAGAATCATTAATGTGAGGAAGACTTGAAAATTAGTAATTATTATTACTTACTTGAAACCATATAATTGCTTGCAAGTTATTGGTGTTATATAAGACTACTTTAAACCATTAACATGTATATATATATAAATGATTATTATTGAATAGGGATGGTTTCATTAAAAGATATAGTAAGTAAAGTAAAGTTGATGACAGCAGTCGAGGGGAGGACCAGAAGGCTCCCTTTCCAATAGCTACTACATTGGGGTGAAGGGGAGGCGCAACTCCTTTCTCTGGATTGCTCCACTTTACCCTTGATACGTAATTTACATTGATGAGTGTTAAGCAAGGAAAGATCAAGTACCATTTTTAAAGTCTTTGGTATGACGCGACCTGGGATTGAACCAGGTCTCCCGGACCATTGGCGAGCACTCTACTCACTAGGCCAATGAGATGGTCAAAATATGTAATTGTGTATAAGTTTATATTAAAAGATAGAATTATTTGTCGGTGGGGTTTAGAATATTCTGGCTGCATTCTTTGTGGAAAGAAGATGCCCCATTTGCGGGGGGTCCAAGATATCACACTAAACTGCATCTGATGGTGAGGCTCCAGTTCTAGAGATGCCATTTTCATTGTCATTACTCCCAAGTCCTATGGGTCAAATATATCAGATTAAAGATTAGTTTGGTCCGGCTTTGTGGCATATCAACCATTGTAGGTTAATTAATGCCAAATCCTCTTTATACATATATATTAAATATATATGATTTGGTTTGGTCAGGTTTTATGGTATATCAATGATTGTTCGTTATTTAATGCCAAATATGATATATATTGACCCTCGACCGAACCGTCAAGCAAAAGAGGCACTGGTGTAAATAAGCGGAAGAACAGCGGAAGCAGGCGGGCAGTAGAAAATAATATAACCAGGTGCCTGGGCGGTTCGAGTCAGTTGGAGACAGGATGCCAAAGTGAGAACCAGCTGCAGATTGAGGGCTTTGGGCCTTAGAGACCCACGGTTGAGCAACCCAAGCCAAGATGCGAAAGAAGTGCCGGTATGGTCGAGGAAGAACTTGGGTCAATATAGCAGTCTGTCCCTGTCTCCACTCATTTCTCACACACAACAAACATCAACATTTTGAAAATAAAGTGTGAGAGATTTATATTTTTAGAAAGAAGTGTATTCGTTCGTTATTGCAGTCGTCATTATCATTTGATTATGTTCACGTGTATATTTGTATAGGCGCAATATAGTATAGAACACATCCTCTTTATACATATATATCAAATATATTTGATTTGGTTTGAGTTTTAGGGCATATCAACCATTGTAGGTTATTTAATACCAAATCTTCTATATATATATATATATACGAGGTACGAACGATAAGTTTCCAGACATTTTTCGTATGGGTGTGTATTCTGTACTGGTGTATTGTTCTGGTGAAAATGCCACTGAGCCGATTTGAAGAGTGCTGGCTTCATCCCAAAGAATCTCTTCCTGAACTCCCTTAAAACCTCATTATAGTATAACCCTAACCCTAAACCTTTGGCCAATCAACTCTTGTGTATTGACTCCCTTACTCCTCCCACACCTCTAATCATCCCTCACGGACTACCTGCCTTCATTGAATCTCCTATGCCACTCAAAAACTGATGCTCGATTCATGCAAGATGCTCCAAAAGCAGTCTGAAGCATTCCATACGTTTCAGTGGCATTTTTTACCAAGTTTAAAACAGAATCTTATTGCATCTCGTTCTTCTAAAGTGTCAGATTGCATTTTGAAATTCAACAGCTGTGATAATCAGGTTTTAGTAGGGTGTATTCCAATTGCTGCTGTAGCTGTTAATTTGAACCTGAAATCATAAAAATTGGTCAGTCATCTCATAATATGTATAGCCATAACATAGTGAATTTTCAAGAGTCTACGACAATTTCAAATACCCATATAAAAAATGTCTGGAAATTTATCGTATGCACCTCGTATATATATATATATATATATATATATATATATATATATCTTGGTTGTTTTTTATGGCACATCAACCATTGTAGTTTATTTTATACTAAATTTTCTTTATAAGTTGTATGTATGATTGGGCACCGCATGGTTTGTAGATAAAAAAATTTAACCAAGCCAGAACTCATTTGTTTGCTTATAATTTAATGGTTATTCGTATGATTTGTTAGTTAATAGTTTATTTGTTAATGAGTTAGAGCTGATTTCTTTGTACAGAAATATGACTATTGTTTGCACACAGTTAAATGGTCCCAAATATATTAATACGAATAGTTTTATTTAATATCAATCATTCGTTTGAACTCACTTTGAATGTTTCAAATATTGCTATCTAACATATCATTACTTACAGATAATTGGTTAAAAGAATCACTAAGTAACACAAACAATTCAATTTAGGCACACAGTTAAAGAGTTTCAAGTATAACAAATCAACAAGAATAATTCTTTACAACATGACTCATTTGTTAAGACACAGTTGAATGGTTCTAAATATTGTATCACATACAATTTAATTAAACATCAGTCATTTGTTTATACACAGTTAAATGGTAAAAAAATTCTAACAATTCGATTTAGCGAAAGTCATTTGTTTACACATTATTTAAATGTCTAACAGTTTTATATGACCCATAGATAGAACCTTATCAAGTGCTACCACTCCGGGCCAGAGTAGACCAATAGGAGCAATGGCAATGAAGTGGTACTCCTCATTCCCCAGAAGCTCCAGACCTGCAGTCTCATCATCAGATGTTTTAATGTCATATACGGGACATTCGTAGAACGGGGAGGTCTTACCTCTCTGCAGAGATACAGTTGGTGTATTCTACAGCCCCAGCCGACTGGCTTGATTAAGCATTATCATAATCGAATAGGAATATTTGGTGTCATATAACAGTTAATCATTTGTATTAACAATTGTTGCTAGAAGCTATATGTGATTATTAAGGATTATCTTTTGTTAGCTTGAAACCGTTTATTGATAAAATGAAAGAAATCGGTTTCAAGCTAATCAAAGAAAGAAGCAGAAGGTACTCCATACAAACAATTACCGGAATAAACGGAATATATGTGCTTTAATCAAACAGGCGACATCTCCACACTAAACGGTAGCTCTCTGTAACTAGTTGACAAGTTTACCTACCTAGGAAGCAGTGTCTCATCAACCGAGACAGACATCGACACGCGACTAGCAAAGGCATGGACAGATATCAATAGGCTATCAGTCATATGGAAGTCAGACATAATCGATAAATTAAATGCAGTTTTTTTCCAAGCAGTGGTCGTGTCAATACTGTTATATGGATGCACTACATGGATGCTAACTAATTTTCTTGGAGTGGTCATAAATATTAGTGCCCCATTTACGGGTTTACGAGAACTTCAAAAATTTACAAGGAATTTTGATTATTTGTTATTTGAAACCATAAAAATTATTCTTGTGATTTAGGAATACTTGTTAAATAGAATTTTTTGAATTAAATAGCAATACTTGAAACAATTTAATGATGTGCAAGCAAATAATTGATATTAAATGGAACGATAAGAGTTTAAAAATAATTCATAAAAGCATTTAACTGCATACAAAAAAATGAGTGATAATAAATAGAATTATTAGTGTTAGATAGGAATACTTGAAAACATTTAACTGTGTATACAAAGGGTTAGTATAAAATAAAGTATTAGTGTTAGATAGGAATACTTGAAATCATTTCACTGTCTGCAAACAAATAGCTTTTAACAACCCGTTAAAAAAATTTACTCACAAAATATTCCCTTTCAAATTATATATATAGTCATCCACAGACAAATTGTTTCGTTCTATCTGAACTCTTCAGTGTGGCTAGACACGCAGGACGCTCGAAGCCGGAATCGAAACCCGTCCAACTTTACGATAGACGAAGGCTTCAGACCACACGGCCACAAGCTGACTACGTTGGAACTTTTAGGTATTTTATGTTTCAGCAAACAGCCTTTGTTTACATTTTTTCATACCCTATCGGCTACCAGAGAGCTCAATTCTTTCGAAGAGCCTTGCATTACGCTAACGGTGGCCGTCAATTCCTTCGCCAGAGAGCTCAACCCCCATGGGGGAGCATATATTGTCATCAACAGACAGACTGTTTCGTTCTATCAGAACTCTTCAGTGTGGCTAGACACGCAGGACGCTCGAAGCCGGAATCAAAACCTGTCCAAATATATATATATATATATATATATATATAAAACAGGATTTGGCATTAAATTACCCTCAAGCGTTGATATAACATAAACATCAAGCAGCCAGTCTACCAACTCTTTTTCAAACTGCACTTCACATAGGATTAAATTCATTTTGACGTCATAGGATTAAAGTCTTTTTGACGTCATTTCGTCAGGATTAAAGTCCTTCTGACGTCATTTCGTTCTCTGAAATAACTGAAAGGTTATCGAATGAAGACGATGAACGAGATGGACGAAAATGAGATGCTTGATCTGTTTTTATTTTTATTTTTCAAAGAGTTTCGTTTAAATAAATGGGTTTTAGTTCAATAAATAAACATGCTTCTGAATAGAAGTTTAAGTAAATTAATATCATTGCTTATGGTTACGTTTTGTCGGCTCAAAATGTGACTATTAACTTCCATCTGATGAATTGAGCTATGGTGATCCCAGTCGGTGTTCACTGATAGGAACTGAATTCAGGATCTAAATTCATACAAATGTTTGATGTGTAAAAATCATTTCAGGAAACTGATGCCGGTTTTAGGGGTTTTTCTTTAAAAAATAATTTTTTAAAAATTCTAATATGAGTTAAGGTAAAAAATCTTACATGAGAGTAGTAGGTAGTATCTCATAGTTTAAAGGAGACATCAGATTTATAAGTCCCAAAAATTCAGTCGGAATTGTTCAGCAGGACGCATGGCACAGTGAATAAAGCCGTTGGTTGAAAAGTGCATGTGGGTGAAATCATCTGAAGGTTCAATCCTAACAACAAGAAATAAAAATAAATACTTACTTGTACCTGTTCATGGTTAACCGAATTAAAAAATCTATTGACGATTTGGAATGTCTCTGGCAAGAAATACCCATTGATGTAAGTAAGTAAAATTAGTGACCGTAGTGGAGGGCAACCAGAAGGCTTCCTTTTCAGTAGGCTACTATATCAAGTGTAGGGGAGGGCGCAACTCCTTTCCCTCGATTGCTCCACTTTACCCTTGATACGTACCTTATATTGCTGAATGTTAAGCAAGGAGGTATCAAGTACCATTTTAAAAGTCTTTGGTATGACGCGACCTGGGATTAAACCCCGGTCTCCCAGATCATTGGAGAACACTCTTCCCTCTAGGCCAATGAGCCGATTTTATATTGCAAGAAATTATTGAGCCGCGCCTAAGGAACGGCAAAAAGAAAAGAATGTTTAAGTGTGGAACCAACCCTGAAAAGATCTAGACTCCAGAAAGAGTCAGCTCAAAAGTGAGGGTATTATAAGGAAGAATGTGCCGATAGCGACTCGTGCTGTTTTAACACAGATCCACATTTACCAACCCCTCTGCTCGAGCCGGATATGACAAAAGGTCAATTCTTAAGCGAAGTTTAACAGGTTTGAATTCAGAGTATTCCTTCTCCTAGACTAGTTGCCTCACCAAGACTGAAGAACCTAGTCTGCCCTACTATTTTCATACCTTTCCCAAGGGCATTAGTGCTATGTGAAATGCAATCAGTGTCGTCGAGGATTTTTACTCGTGTCACCGGGTCCATTTCCTACGACGATAACCATTACACTACGGGCACCTCCTGCTGTTTTAACACGAATCCCCAGCCAACAAACACAACTGTTGAAATGGATTGTGTCATTGGGGTCATGTGACTAGAAATAGTAAATATATCAATCCGTCAGACAGAGTTCTGACGAGACGTGTGCAAAATAGATGTGAAATGTAACATTGCGAGTCGCTATTGTGTTACCTTTCCTTACTCAGTATTCGGCATTGTACGCGAGTGAAGAGATTATAAAGTGTTGGCCAAAATTAACACAACCCCCACCCCGATCGCGGAACATTATTAAAGTGGCGACGAGGGATCGTTCCGGACATTAAAAAATAAAGGCTTCAATTCGACGATCTATGTAGGCTCCCGAATTTGCCATTAAGAACCTGAAGAAGGCTGAAGAACATATCGGCCGAAACCTTATGAGTATAATAATAAAAACAAAATTGTTAGTGATACAAACTTTTAATCCTATTTTGGAGACAACATTCTATCACACACACACACACACACACACACATATATATATACATATATATATATATATATGAGTGGGGTTGGGTCGGGTGAGAGGTTATCATTTGTAAGTACTAATTAAATCATAGTTTCCACCGGCTCAATTGTTTATCGTAACTTATTTCCAACTTTCAAAATTATTCGCACCTGTTTTATAGATGCGTAAATAATCGCAAGGGGAGAGAATAAAACTGGAAGGGAAGTTAAATATTCTTAAAAAGTCTTTTAAACGGGAAAAGGTTTCATCTTCAAGGGATTATCACCTGCAAGGTGAAAAGTAAATTTTGTCTCGAGATATCCGTAAAATATTTGCTTTAAAGTGAACGTTAAAACCTTTTTTTTTAAATACTATAAATCGGTCGCGTTCCGAATAAGTTCACACCTGACGTAAGCGCTCTCCGTCTACTCAACTATCTTTTGTTGGCGAAGACAGAGATGGGTTCATTCCTTTTTGTACAAGGAGAAACACAGATAAGATTTAAACTCGAGTTGACTAGTCCATTTCCTAAGGTGATAAATGTTACGCTACAGACACCCGTTTGATAAATATGATTAGTAATTTGTAGTTATCTCCCTTGAGGAATTATAAAAAAAAGCATTTCAAATTGAAACCGATCCTTTCGATCAGAATAATTAACCAAATCAAGTTATCGTAAACAAATTAAAACAAAGGTAAATTTATGAAGATCGAGATGGATGTTTGTTCGTTTTTATGGCATATCAACCATTGTGGGTCATTTAATGCCAAATCAATTTTATACAAATAAACAGTTCTATTTCAAACAATTCTGTTTAGCATAAGTACAGAATTTAATTGTCAAAAACATTTCTATTTCAAGCTATTTAGTTTAGTCAAACAGTGTTAATTCAACGAAATCAGTTTAGTATAAGTATAGTGTTTGTTTGCTCACAGTTAAATGACAAACAGTTCCATTTCAAACAATTCACTTTTGCATAAGTACACAATTTAAATGTCAAAACAGTTCAACTTCAAGCAATTCAGTTTAGCATAAGTATACAGTTTAAATATCAAAACAAATCTATCTAAAACAATTCAATTTAGCGTAAGTACAATTTTAAATGTCAAAAACCATTCTGTTTCAAACAATTCATTTTAGTATAAAACAGTTCCCTTTCAAACAATTCAGTTTAGCAAAAACAAGTTGTGTAAATTGCAAAACAAGTCTATTTTGAGCAATTCAGTTTAGCATAAGTACACAGTTTAAATGTCAGAATAGTTCTATTTCAAGCAATTCACTTTAGCATGAGTACGTAGTTTAAATGTCAAATCTTTCTATTTTAAACTATTCGATTTTGCATTAGTACATAGCTTATTTCTATTTGACCCATAGATAGGACCCTACCAGAGCTACCATTCATCGCCAGAGTGAATCTGGGAGTGATTGCAATGAAGGAGTACTCCCCATTCCCCAAAGCTCGAGCGTTACTGGAACCTTTCTATTAGATTGTTTAGAGTCATATCACGGATACTCGGTGGGTGTCTTACTGCTCAGCTGAGGATCAATCGGTGTATTCTACAGCCTCAGCCGACTGGGCAAATAAATGAGTGGTCTTGTGAGGTCGAGTAGATATATATATAAATGCCATATGCCAGATAAGAGTTGACATAGTTTCATTTCTCGTAGAGTTGGTTAAATATAATAAAATGTTTTATCTTGGCACCCTGGCATGAAAACTGCAATTAACAAAAACTTGCTGAAAGCATCGAGATTCCAGCAGCTATGGAAGTGGTCGGGGGAGCTGATCAAGCACGCCACTTACGTTAAAAGAAGCGGGGGTTCGGTGTGCTTTGAATCCTCATAAAACAAGCTGAGGTTTTCGATTTTTTTCTTTGTTTTCAACGACTACATGAGCAAGACAAGCTCTAGCATGGACTGAGAGAGAGAGACAGAGAGAGACAGAGAGAGAGAGAGACAGACAGAGAGAGAGACAGAAAGAGACAGAGACAGAGAGAGAGAACAATCTAAAGACCCGAAATGAACCACACATTGGTGTTAGATATTTGTTTGCCGTATATTCTTGGCTGCGGAAACTGAACGAAACGAACAAAATGACAGAATACCACGTATATGAGGCTTACTGGGTTTTATTTATTTATTAAGCTTCTCGCTTAGATGTGGCACAAAGCTGAATGAATGGGGTACCCAATAAGACTTGAACTCATTCATGAAGGTTTGCTCGTCTAACTTGCTAACCACTGCACCACCCGAGGCACCAAAAAGGTTTACTGAGTTTTATTGCTATTTTTTAACCCACTTGATAGTTATGTTCACCGACATAGCAGTTTTTGGTGACAATTCTACAAACTAATGAGACTAATTTATATAATCTTTAGGTTAAAAACCCCAATTGTTAATCAATTGATCAGTGATGACATTGAACACGTGTGAAACCTTTTTGTTTTCTTCTAATACTTATTTGTGATAATCTAAGATCTCCAGAATTGAAGCCTCACCATCAGATATAATCTAATGTTTTAACAGGACACTCATTTTTGTTTGGGTTTTAGCCCCTTTACAAAGTACACAATCAGTATAGTTTATGCCTCAATGACATGGCACAGAAAAATAGACAAATCAGTTGAAAAAAAAAAAAGAAATATACACGAAGCTATATAAGCGAGAAAGGAAGCTATTAGAAATAAAGATGGCTAAATTTTACAAAATAAAAATGAGGAAGCTACTGAAAAATCAAGACAAATAAGGTTATAAATTGGTATCAGAAAAAGTAGACCAACATCATTATCATCTTGTCGTGCCATCAGCGCAGATATCCCTGACTCTCTCTCTCGTCTCCAATCCCTATCGTTCATCGCTTTCGGAAGGTCCTCCGGGCTACACCCCGTATACTCACAGAGCTGCTGTAAGTAGATTCGAGCTGGTCGCCCTGTTTTTGCTCGACCATGTGTAGGCGTCCATAGGAGTACACCACTAAAGAGCTCGTCCCTACTTCTCCATCTGTGTCCTGCATGTCTGGTTCTTCAAATTTTGATAGTTTTCGTGATGGGTGGTTGGTGGCCGTACAGCTGCTGCTTTGCTGGATCCTGCCTCCAGGACTTGCTCAATATCGCTTGCAGCATTCTTGTGTAGTTACCGTCAAGCCTTTTCTCCGGCCTTTTAGTTAGCGTTTATGTAGTGCATCCATATAGCACTATCGTCATGATCGCTGCTTGGAAGAAACTGCATTTCATTTTATCGGTCAGGTCTGACGTCCATATGACGGATAGCCACCATAAAAAAGGAAAAAAAATGGACAAGAATGTTTTTGAATTAAGGAAGTCATTCTAAACGAACATGAGTAATCTGGAATAAGTTGCAGATGAATTAGAGAGACAAGTAATATAGAAAAATTAAAAACAAAGACAAAAAAATAAAAGTTTTTTTTCATTGTTCTATGTCTTACCAACCCTCCTGGATTATCTAATAACAAATCCCTCCTTTTTGAAGAGTTCAATTTAATCCATAGCTGACAGGATATGAGAGTTTATGAATTTCCTAAGTAAACATCATCATCATCATCATCATGTCATGCCGCAGGCACGGATATCCATGGCCCTCTCTCGCCACTTCTCCCTATCGTTCATAGCCTTTGGCAGGTCTTCGGGGCTACAACCCGTATCCTCACAGAGGTGCTGTATGTATGTTCGAGCTGGTTGTCCTGCTTTTGCTCGGCTATATGTGTGGGTCCATAGGAGTACATCACTTATGAGCTCATCTCTGCTTCTCCAACAGTGTCCTGTGTGTCTGGTTCGTCTAACTTAGATAGTTTTCGTGATGGGAGGTAGGTGGCCGTATAGTTGGTGCTTTGTGCGGTGTTGCTGCCAGGACTTGTTCAATATTGCTCGCAACATTCGTGTGTAATTGCCGTTAAGCGTTTTCTCTAGCCTAACCCTAACTCTGCCGCCAAGCCTTTTCTTCAGCCTTTTAGTTAGCGTCCACGTAGTGCATCCATATAGCAGTATTGACGCAATCGCTGCTTGGAAGAAACTGTGTTTCATTTTATCGGTCAGGTCTGAGTTTCATATGACCGATAGCCACCATAAAAAAGCAAAAAAAATGGACGAGAAATTTTTTGAATTAAGAGAGTCATTCTAAACTGACATGAGTAATCTGGAATAAGTTTTAGATAAATAAGAAACAATAAATCCTGAAAAATTAAAAACAAAAACAAATAAATAAAAAAAGAAAACAGTTTCCTTTTTTGTTCTATGTTATAACAACCTTCGTGGATTATCAAATAGCAAATCCCTCCTTTTTGAAAAGTTCAATTAAATCCATAGCTGACAGGATATGAGAGTTTATGAATTTTAGGGATATTAGTAAACATCATCATCATCATGTTGTGCCGCAGGCACTGATATCCCTGACCCTCTCTCGCCACTTCTCCCAATTGTCCATCGCCACTGGCATGTCCTCAGGGCTACATCCCGTATCCTCACATAACTGTTGTTCAAGCTGGTCGTCCTGCTTTTGCTCGGCCATATGTGGAGGTCCATAGGAGTACATCACTTATGATCTCATCCCTGCTTCTCCAGCAGTGTCCTACATGTCTGGTTCGTCTAAATAGGATAGTTTTCATGATGGGAGGCAGGTGGCCGTATAGTTGGTGCCTATTGGGGTGTTGCCTCCAGGACTTGTTCAATATTGCTCGCAACATTTTTGTGTAATTGCCGTCTAGCTTCTTCTCCAGTCGTTTAGTAAACATATTTACGTAAATTAGAGGTCGGACTCATTTAGCATGATGTCGCAGCCCATCACAATTGAAAATACTCCCCTAGGATTACTAGAAAGATAAGAAATTGAGACAAAAAAGAAAACTGCATTAAAATGAATACATAATCGAGACAAATAAGAAAGTTATAAAATCAGTTGATAAAAAGTCGAATAAGAAACTTTGAAATTGACACGAGAACACTAGACAAATGACGAATTAATCAGTTCCTCCAAACGTAAGTTAGACAAATGAAAAAGGTTGATAAATATGAATGTTATACAACTTAAAAAAATATACGACTGTCCTGGATTATAACAAATGCGTTTGATTAAGTGTGTCAGCCGAATAGAACACAAGATCAAATTCTGTGACAAGTTTCAGGTTGATGTAAACTAAATATCTAAAAAACAAATACAAGCAAATAAAGATCAAATTTGATGCCGGGCATAGGGTTTTAGGTGGCAAAAAGCATGTTTGGTGGTCGAAAAACAGTAGAAAATAAATCCCGTTCTTCTCGGTTGGTTGCTTGCTGAATTGAGGAAAATGCGGAAAATATGTGGACTCTTATCCCAATAAGCGTAACCAACCTGAAAAAGAAAGAAAGAAAGAAAGATAGAACAGAAAAAACGTTTATAACCATTAAACAAAACCAGCCTCTTTCTGCGTTATTTACACAACATGAACGAGGTTGTGAATTGATAATAAGCCACAAAATAGAAGTGCCCGTGGTGTAATGGTTATCTTCGTAGAAAATGGACACGGCGACACGAGTTCAAATCCTGGATGCGACTGATTGCATTTCACATAGCACTAATACCCTTGGGAAAGGTATGAATCCAATTATTCTCCCTCCAGCTATGGGTAAATTGTAGGGCAGACTAGGTTCTTCAGCTTTGGTGAGGCAACTAGTCTAGGAGAAGGAAAACTCTGAATTCAAACCTGTTAAACTCCGCTTAAAAATTGACCTTGTGTCATATCCGGCCCGAGCGAAGGGGTTGGGTAAATACGATAAGCAACAAAAGAGAAAGAGTATGCTATGTGGATATAAAGATGAAACCATTATTTACATAATGTGTGAATGTAGCAACCTAGGAAAGAAGAAGTTTAAGACGAGGCACGATTGGAGACTAAGCAAAAGTTTAAAATTTGACGATATTGCCAAATGGTATATGCACAAACCAGAATCCGCCCCAAAAATGAGATGCATGAATTTCGCTGGTTTGATATGCCATTAAACAAAGAAAATAACCAACTAAAAAAAAAAAAAAAAATAAATAAAAATTATCAGGCATTTCGTGATAAAAAACGGATCTCCAAATCCAAGCCAGAAGACTAGACCTAATATTAATTAAAAAAATGTCATTTGACATCTGGTAGATTTTTCTTTTCTGTTGGATCATAGAGTGAAAATGAAAGATAGACAACTACTTAGACCTTGCTTGAGAACTAAGAAAAAATGTGGAATATGAGGCCGATTGTGATATCAGT
The DNA here is from genome assembly GCA_963585895.1 of Sepioteuthis lessoniana. Lineage (NCBI taxonomy): Eukaryota > Metazoa > Mollusca > Cephalopoda > Myopsida > Loliginidae > Sepioteuthis > Sepioteuthis lessoniana. The sequence continues at coordinate 8,613,046 of OY757921.1, read as the reverse complement.
TTTAAGTTGGTATGTTTGGCAAGGTCTTAAAAAGCTTTAAAAAAGACCGGAAGAATTGGATTTCGAAGAAAATAAGCGAGACTATCTAAACGACAACATAATTACGATTGGCCAGAAAAGTCAGTCTCCTGGAGACCTGATGACACTTGCTGTCATTCAGACTCCAGTGATAATCCCCCAATTAAAACTAGTGTGAAAAATATATGATAGAGACGAAACAAACAATTACATAATAAGCGAAATTAGCCCAAATAGTGTATAAGACTTGACACAACTGTGTGGACAAGCTGATCCACTGGGAATTGTGCAAGAAGTTTAAATTTGGCTAACAAAGAATAGGCATCTGCATAACCCAGAATCAATCTCAGAAATTGAGACGTAAAAAATTCTTTGGGATTTTGAGATACAAACGGATCACCTAATCTCGGTCAGACGACCAGACATAGCAAAAAAAAAAAAAAAGAAAAAATAAAGAAAACCGGCCGAATTGAGAATTTTGCAGTTCCGGCTGATCACTGGGTAAGAATAAAAGAAAGCGAAAAGAGAAATGAGTACTTGGACCTTGCTAGAAAAAAAATTATAGAATATGATTATAACGGTGATACCAATAGTAATCGGCGCCCTTGTTACAGTCACCAAAGGAATGGTACATGGACTGGTGGACTTGGAAATGAGAGGACAAGTGGAAACCATCCAAACAACAACATCATTGTGAACGGCCAGAATACTAAGAAGAGTTTTGGAGACGTGAGGAAACTTGCTGCCACTTAGACCCCAGTGATAAACTATCAGCTAACGCTGGTGTGAAAAACTCCAAAAGGAGTAAAAAAATAATTATTGGTGGGGAAGGTAATCCACAGGTAAATGAGCAAGAAATTAAAATTTTCACCATATTATCAAATGGTACATACAAAAATTGACTTTGATAAGATAATTCCACTGAGGTAACCAAGGTATTTGTTGTATAGGATTAACAACTTCCCCTATGGACCGTAAAAGAATAGTTGCATCTATCTTATTAATTAGCCGTTTGTCAGACGACCAGTGAGTATCGTATTTGAATTCCTTATCGAATAAATATACTATTACCAAATATTGACTTTTGACTTATTCACAATTATTATATGTCTCCTATTTACTTTTTATGCAGGTAATTGGCCGCCTTACCACAACAACAGTATTCTAGAAATTTCGATGTTAGGTAACAGTGAATCAGTTGGAACGATCATGTTCTACCTCTCATCTCAGCTCTCCGTACAGATCACACGAGTAGAATGTTTATTATAAAATAAAGGTGTACAAATAAGATTGGCGTCCGAGTTGTTGTTGTTGTCCCACCAAAGAAGAACTAATCTAGTGCTAGTTTGGTTGTAATACTCGGGCAATAACGAAAAAGTTAGCGACCATAGTCAAAGCGACCAGATGGCTCCTTTTTCAATAGCTACTACACCGAAGTGTAGGGTAGGGTGTTATTCCTTTCCCTGGATTGCCTCACTTTACCCTTGATACGTACCTTTTATTGATGAGTGTTAAGCAAGGAGGTATCAAGTACCATTTTTAAAGTCTTTGATATGACGCGACCTGAGATGGAACGCAGGTCTCCCGGACCATTGGCAAACACTCTACCCACTAGGCCAACGAGCCGGTTTAATAACAAAGCACTAGGATAGAAAGCATGATGGCTGCTACAAAAAGGGTGCTGTGTGATTTTTTACACAAATTCTTGAATTAGAAACACACAAAGGAGCGGCTATACGGCCACTTACCTCCCATCTCACAACCCCTCCAAAAGAGACGAAGAAACATGCTGTGGAGCAATGGTGAAACGGGCATAAACTAAGAAGTGTAACATATTGACCCGGCCAAGCTGTCAAAATAGGAAATGCACCTGTGTAAATAACAGGTGCATCCGGTCGAGGAATATAAGGATATAACCTTGACCGTGGATGGGTTGAATTGAGTGCGAAATTGTGACGCTCGCAGGAAGAAGAGTGGACGTCAAATTATTATATAAATCGGTGCACAGGAAGTTAAGTCAGTTGGAGATACGATGCAGTAGAGAAAACCAGCACCCAGCAGTTGCAGTTGAAGAGAAGATTGAGCAGTTGCAGTTGGAGAGAAGATGCTGGAATGAGGAACATGACCCAGAGAGGCTGGGCCCCCATCCCCCCCGGTTGAGCAGCCCAGGAGAACTGGAAAGAAACGCTGTTATGGCCATAAGAGTGGGGGTCAATATGTTGCAGTTCTGTTTAGCCTCCAACTCACCTCTCACACAGTAAAAACCTTTAGTAACCCTTGCATATGGCCAATCAAAAACAGGACGACAAGCAGGAACATTCATACAGCAGCTATGTGTTGATACGGGATGTAACGCTGAAGACCTGCCGGAGGCAATGACTGATAGGGAGACGTGGAGAGAGAGGGTCAGGGATATCCGTGCTAGCCGCACGTCATGATGATGATGATGAACCCTTTCGAACCCTTTCAAATAATGTGAGAGGTACATTTTTCTAAAGAACTGTGTCGTTCGTCTTTATTGTGTCGTCGTTGTGTTTCTGCATGCATATGTGTATGTATAGTGGTCATGGCTATACATCAGAAGTAACGTTCTTTTGTAGACTCCTACACATAGACATACCAGTTTATGCAGACTTGAATAAAACAGCTCTGGGCTAACACTGTTTGCAACTTAGTGGACTTGTCCAAAGAAAGAGAGAGAGAGAGAGAGAGAGTGAAGAAGAAGAAGAAGAAGAAGAAGAAGAAGAAGAAGAAGAAGAAGAAGAAGAAGAAGGAAATTATAAGCGCCGCAAAGAATAAGTTCAGGAACCAGGAAAGAATGCGAAAATAAAACCGACTCTTTTAACAAATACATATAAATTGCTTAAAGTTAACTTATGTAGGGTTGAGTGCACCTCACTTGAGAGAAAACGAAGACCTTTGATTTTGCATTCATATTTTTGTGAGCTTCTGTACTTCTGATTTCACGCCAAGAAAATCATAATTGATTTTGACGCAGCTTCATGAAAACCTTTACCTTGTTACCACCGACTGGTTTTTCTCATTCGTGTCCTCAAATTTATCCCATCAAAACAAACATAAACCATCTTGCAATCGTCTTCTTCTTCGACACCAATCGATATTCGCTTATATTCCAACTGACCTCAACCAGAGTCCAGGAAACAGTCCATCTCCCGAGACGCCTATTGATAATTAGTGATTTTATTATCCGTGTCACAGGCTGGGCGTCCTCAGCTTAACGCTGGTATTATGAGCAGTATCAAATACGGAGTGTCCTTCTTGACAACGTGTTTATTGTTAATGGCTGGCTATATGTAGGTACCCACCATTCAGTACTGCTACATAATACGTTTTCAATGTTCCTCCCTCGCTGACGTTTATGTTATGACATTTAGGGGAAATTCGAAGCTTTGATGACACCGTACAAACACGTAAAGTTGCAATATCATCACTTTTGCTATATTATACTCATCCCATGCTGATTTTTACAACATTATATCGGGTCATCAGCAATGATCCGCTGACCAAACATAATGTCCATCATAAGTTTTAAAATGAACATTTCATTATTATTATTATCATTAACTTTTTAAAAAACTAAAACAACAATAAAAGTTTCTGAATAAAATTCTAAACCGAAAAATATATTTCCCGCGGTGTTACTCCTCAAAAGCCATTTGCATATTTTTGATATTTCCATAATTCAAATAACAATTTAAATCATGCAGACATTTGTGTTAAATCATGTCAGCGAATTCTCTTGTGTCTTGATGCAGAAGAAACTTATATTCATATTTCGTCATTGTTACATATTTGACCGTTGACAGGTCGTGTAAATTCGTGTATTTCAAAAAAAGGATTCCCTTGTGTCCTAAGGTAAACAAAAGACAGCAGAAATGCCACATGAATTGCGTGGGTGTCATGCCGAAGGAAGAGTAAATCTGAGGTTCATAGGCGCCCGAAAAATATAAAACGACAAAAGTTTTTGACCCGGAGCAGTGGGCAGAGAGAGAGAGAGAGAGAGAGAGAGAGAGAGAGAGAGAGAGAGGTGGGGGGAGAGAGACGTCACGCTGTTCTGGGCGCTGGAGTGGGATGGAGGCAGACGGCCTCGGTTGAAGAAGTAGAAAGAAGTCTGAATGTACAAGATTTGCAAATGTCGAAAGAGCGTATGGTCCTAGAAGAAAAATAAGAGAGCCTAGTAGAGGCCTCTGTAATGAATTGTCCTGTACCCGACTCGTAGATGCAGAACGAAAAAGAAATGAAGAGGATTAAATGTTTTAAGTTGGCCCTGTACCAACTTCGTGGAAGCAGAGCGAAGAAATTAGGTTCTCTGATGATATCGTATCTCGACCTGGTGTAAATCTTTGCCATTCCCTTTCTATCCCGATTCTTTCTTCATGCAACGTATTTCGCCACAATTTAATAATAATAATAATAATTATAATAATAATAATAACTCCTAATAGCAGCACAAGACAACGCCGAAAAAACCAATCATATCAAAGCGAGAATTGATAAGACTAAACAAAATTGCAAATGCAGGCTATGTGGTGACAGAGATGAAACCATCAATCACGTAATAAGCGAATGCAGCAAATTAGCGTAGAAGGAATATGAGACTAGACATGATTGGTGTCGGCAAGGGGATTCACTGGGAAATGTGCAAGAAATTTAAATTTTAACAATACAAACAAATGGTATATACACAACCCAGTACCTGTCCTAGAAAATGACACGCATAAACTCCTAAGGGACTTTGGCATACAAACGGATCACCTAATCTTGGCCAGAAGACCAGACATAATAATAATCATCAAAAAATATAGAACTTGCAAAATTGTCGACTTTGCTGTCCCAGCTGACCACAGAATAAAACTGAAAGAATGTGAAAAGAAGAATAAGTACCTCGACCTTGCTAGGAAATTGAAAAAAAAAACTGTGGAACATGCCGGCGACAATTATACCAATTGTAATTGGTGCGTTTGGAACAGTAACTGAAGGATTACTAAAGGGACTGGAGGACTTAGAAGTTGGTGGACGAGTGGAGACCATCCAAACGATATGATTATTGAGAACGGTCAGAATAGTGAGAAGAGTCCTGGAGACTTGAGGAGACTTGCTGTCACTCAGACTCCAGTAAAAAACCATCAGCTAACGCTGATGTGAAAAGCTCTAATGAGTGAATAATAATAAAGATAGTATATTCTTATAAATAAGTGTTGTCGTCGTTTTCTTCTCTCGGTATACAACACTCACCAATATGAATTATCTTGCATCCTGAAGTCTTGAATTCATCAGTCAGAAGATACTAGAGAATAATTTTTCGGCTGACACTCGAGGAACGTCTTTACTTTCTTGACTTTCATCAATATCTAAAGATTTTCTGGAATCATCTTTCCGATTAAAAGGTTTCATTCGGAAAAGATCACTAAATTGTTTTCCAGATGAAGAATACTTGAGACAAGGGCCGACATTTTCTTCTTTTCTTTAGACAAAGGGACTTCTTTTGTGATATCTCATCAGCTTCAGGTTAATCATTATATTTACTGCCTTCAACACATCTATCATCATCATCATCATATCGTGCTGGCAGCACGGATATCCCTGACCCTCTCTCGCCACTCCTCCCTATCGTTCATCGCCCTAGGTAGGTCTTCAGGACAACAACCTGTATCCTCACATAGCTGCTGAATGTACGTTCGTGCTGGTCGTCCTGCTTTTGCGCGGCCGTGTGTGGGGATCCATAAGAGTACATCTCTTATGAGTTCATCTCTGCTTCTCCAGCAATGTCCTGCATGTCTGGTTCGCCTAACTTGAATAGTTTTCGTGATAGGGGGCAGGTGGCCGTACAGTTGGTGTCTTGTGGGGTGTTGCTGCCAGGACTTGTTCAGGATTGCACGCAGCATTCTTGTGTAATTGCCATCTAGTTTCTTCTCCAGCCGTTTTGTTAGCGTCCATGTAGTGCATCCATATAGCAGTATCGATGTGACCGCTGCCTGGAAGAAACTGCGTTTCATTTTATCGGTTAGGTCTGATTTCCATATAGTCGATAGCCTATTGATAGTCCATGCTTTCGTTAAACACATCTATAGATTGTTTTAAAAGACGACTAAAATAAAAAGAATCAATAAAAAGAAATTACTCTAGGGATATCTCGTCAGCTTTTCCCGGGCGATCATTAGTTTTGCTTCTTTCATTAGACGTAGAGATTTATTTAAAAGATGACCAGAGTCAATAAAAAAAATACTCTCAAAATATCTCGTCAGCGTCTGCCGGACTATCATTGCTTTAATTGCCTTTTCTCACATACTCATATATTGCGTTAAAAAAACAACCAAAGTAAGAAGAATCAATTCAAAGGAATTACTCTCGAGATATTTCGTCAGCTGCTCCGGGGCAATCACTGTTTTTACTGTATTCACATCTCGACATTGCTTTCAAAGTTGCCGGCCTAGATGAAATTCCTATTGAAGTATCAAGAAAAGATTATAGTTTTCAGTAACTATTCTCGAAAATAATAATTAACTTTATATTATTTTCACGTATTCCTGTCGAATGATTTTCAAATTAAACCGATGGCTGGGACCTAAATAGGTACTACCACTCCAAGCCAAAGTGAACTCGAATTTTTTAAATATCATATCTCTTCATTGATGCATCAGGATGGGTCATCAGTAATGTTTCCTTTGGATTCATGAGGGGGGTTCGGGTCTTGGAACATCAGAACCCCCTCGCCCAAATGACCAGTTGGCATTGATCTTACTCCAAATCCCACCCCGGCAGCTTAGCTGCACACCCACACAAGACAAATGACCACCGAAATGGCTCTATATACAATTTAAGGACAATGGTGGAGTACTCCACAATCCAATAAATCTCCATAACTAGACCAAATGCTGATTAGTTTCATGTTGACGATACCTTTATTCAGGAGTATGTATGTCAGCGTATTCTAAACCCCTCGGCTGTGCACGGTGGCGAATGTATTTTAGTTGAAATGGAAAGTTGCCCGTGGTGTAATGTTTATTTTCACAAGGAATGAAGACAGAGACCTGAGTTTAAAACCTTGATGAGACTGTTTGCATTTCACATAGCGTTAATACCCTTTGGAAAGATATGAATCCAACTATTTTCCCTCCAGCTATAAGCAAATACTAGGGAAAACTGTGTTCTTTTCGCTGGTTTGGTAACTAGTCTAAGAGAAGGAAAACAATTTCAAAACCAGAGAAAATTCCTCTTAAAATTAAGCTTCTGTCATATACAGCTCAGGCGAAGGGTTTGGTATATACATTCTTAGGAAATTTTGAGAATCTTACATGTACATAATCTTACGAGGTGCATACGATATGTTTCCAGACTTTTTTCGTATGGGCATTTAAAATTGTCGTAGACTTTTGAACATTCGGTATGTTATTGCTATATATCTTATGAGATGACTGACCAATTTTTATGATTTCATCTTTAAATCAACAGCTACAGCAGGAACTGGAATATACCCTACTAAAGCCTGATTGTCACAGTTGGTGAATTTCAAAAATGAAATCTGACACTTTAAAAGAACGATATGCAATAAAATTCTGTTTTAAACTTGGAAAAATGCCCCAGAAACATTTGGAATGCTTCAGGCTGCTTTTCGACCATCTTGCATGCATCAAGCATCAGTTTTTGAGCGGCATAAGAGATTCAAGGAAGGCAGGGAGTCTGTGAGGGATGATGAGAGGTGTGGGAGAAGTAAGGAAGTCAATTCACCAGAGTTGATTGGCAAAAGGTTTAGGGTTAGGGTTATACTATGTTGAGGTTTTAAGGGAGTTAAGGAAGAGATTCCGTCGGGAGAGGACAGCACTCTTCAAATCGGGTCAGTGGCATTTCCACCAGGACAATACACCAGTCCACAACTCCATCCTTGTCACAGACTATTTGACCAAGATGGGCATCAAGACAGTTCCTCACCCTCCCGATAGTCCAGACCTTGGTCCCTGTGACGTTTGGTTATTCCCTAAGCTCAGAGGCTGTCGTTATGAGAGAATTGAGGAGATGAAAGAGGCTGTGATGAAGGTCATTGACACGCTCACACAAGAGGACTTCTATTGGGCCTTTCAGAAGTTGTTGGAACGGTACAACAAGTGCATTGTAGTCGAAGGAGATTACTTTGAAGGGGACTAGAGTTCCATGTGTGTACTATCAATAAAAGTGCCCATACGAAAAAGTCTAGAAACTTATCGTATGTGCCTCGTATATTCAATCGCTTTATGATAAACAGATTGAAGACAATATTGGATCCAAGTAATTGTATGTATTAACCCAACCACTCCACAATGTCGCCAAGATTTAATTTGAAATCTAATTTTTTTTTTTTTTCAAGATTAGTCATTCGATCAAGGTGAAAGAACAGACTTTTAATTAAGTCATTGCTGTAAGAGATGAAAAACAGACAGATTCATACTGTTTTGCAAAAGCATGGAGCAAACAGAAACGCAAATAACTACGTCCAGAATTTGAACTCGATTCACCAAGTCCACTTCATGCAATAACCGTTACACTACAACAGCTGCTTACAGGCATATATAATCAGATTATATAAGAAATATGACATGTAGTTTTCTAGGAACATTTTCGGATATTTGCTCCTATCTTTTTCATGCATTCTGTTTAAAATATTGTTCGAGGCATGAAAAGAAATACAGGTAGGAGTTGACTAAGTCAGTTTCATTCATGGACATGTATTGCGCATATTGGCTGAAGAATCGTGCCCAATTGGGCACAAGTGACCACCTCAGTTTCATGTGAAGTAGTTATCGAGAAGTTGTAACTTACGCCCCCCAACCAGTCTTTCTTTCAATTCTTCTTTCCTCTTGTTTGCCAACTAAGGCTAGAAAGTTCATTTCTTCCGCTATTTGGTTCAGAGTTTAAAAGGAGGAAAATATGGATTCTTGAATTTCCCTAGGGTATCAGTGCGAAGCAGTCTCAGTAACAATTTGAATTCGGCTCGACAATTCCATTTTTAGGCAACCCCTTACAAAATTTACATTGAGCTGAAAATGTTTCTATTGCATGTTTACTCATTCATGTAATTTTACGTGTTCATCTGATTTTATTAAATCATTTCGGTTGCCAAGACATTTGGGTTTCATCAGATGGCTAATTTCCAAGGATTTTGACACGAAACCATTTGCATGATCCATGTTGATCTGTACCTATTTCTTTAAATAGAACATCAGGTTTCTATCCAAAGAAATACTTCATATCTTTTTTATTACTCTTTGGCGCCAACTGGCAATAAGGTTGAACTAAAACTTTTCAAAGAACGGAAGAGATTCTTATGATATATATTTGCAACTCGTTGCAGAGTAGGTTTCATAGGTATATATATATATATATATATATATATATATATTATATATATATATATATATATATGTGTGTGTGTGTGTGTGTGTGTGTGTGTGTGTGGGCATGTGTGTCAAGGGTGTAAGTTTGCGCAAACACACAAACACACATACACACATGCACATATATACATACATATATATGCATGTGTGAATGTTTTCGCATATATATACATATCTATCTATCTATCTATCTATCTATCTATCTATATATATATATATATATATATATATATATATATATATATATATGAAGAGTAAATAAAGGATTGTAATCCGACAATATGTAGGAAAACTGATAACAACGATCCAAGTGGAAGGAATTATTTATTGAGAGGTCAACACTATAGCGTGCATAAATTCTATAAAATATTCCTAATAAGTCAAATGACGTAATTTAATTCATCAAACGCTGATTCGCCAGTTAAACGGCCAATTTTTTCTTATTATACACATTTTCTCCTGGGTTTTTTGTATTTCACATTCCTAAACATGCATTGTTAACTCAAAATTGTTAATATCACCCCTCATGGTCCTGAAGATGGTTCAGCAGAACCGAAACGCTCTAGTGTTGACCTCTCAATAAATCATTCCTTCCACTTGATTTATTGTTATCAGTTTTTCTACATTTATACATTTTACCCACACATCACCCGCCATCCAGGGGTGTTATCACCCCTGGATGGCGGCTGATGAGGACATGGTATCGCATGTGCTTTCACACGTTGTATGATGAAAAAAAAAAAATATATATATATATATATATATAAAGAAATGTGTGGGTAAAATTTTTTGGTATAGATAAGGGGGAGAAATAGAATTATATCGTAACGTATGATTCGAATTATCAAACCCAAAATAGTCTTCGGTCCAACAACTTTTAGCTGTTCTCTTCAAGCACCTAGCCACCTGGTATACATGCTGGGTGGCCAAACAATGACATGCATACATTCACATTGTACTGGGGTTTCAGGCCTTGTGAATTTATTACCAGCAAGATAACTTGGCTTAGTGTCGGGAGACTTAGCAATGAGTGGCATAGTTCACATTGCATCTAATTAACCAATGGCCAGCATTGACAAGCAGCACACGTGCCAAGACTCGTACACGAATTCCCCCTCCCCTAAATCCCTACTATAAAGAAAAACCTTGTGCCAAATCTTGTATAGCAGGAGGCACGGAAATATATCTAATCATAATGCCCACGAAAAGGTATATATTTTTCAGTTGAATCTAATACAAATCAAGTGTTCAATACTAGTTCACCTGAGGACCGACAACGTGAAAGTCTGAGTTTCAGTCCTTTTCCTGTTTCACTATCATCTTATTTTACACACACACACACACACACACACACACACACACACACACACACACACACACACAAAAGAATATATATATATATATGTGTGTGTGTGTGTGTGTGCCTCTGTGTATGCGTGCATCGGTTGAGAATCACTGTTAGCCTTACAGACCTATAACTATATAGCAATAACAACTAAAATGTGTTGGTATTTCACACACACACACACACACACACACACATATATATATATATATATATATATATATATATATGTATATATATAGTATTTCTCTTCTATTGATACGTCTATAATATTATTTTTATTCTCTCTTTACAGACGGTTTTCATCTTTCTAATCACTTGAGAGTATTTTTCGGCTTCTCTTTTAAATTTTAAATCTTTCCTTTGAAGGGTTTGTCTTTGAAATATTTACGTCGTCTTGGGATGTCCGTTTTCTCAAAGGTTTGTCTCCACTTATTCTCTCTCAGCTTTTTTCTTTGGCTGATTTCCTTCGATTTGCTCATTTTACTCTTTCTGTTTCAATCTTTCTGTTGTTTCTTTGATTTCATCATAACCGATACGGAATTTATTGAAGAATACATTAGATTTCTCTTACATACGCTGCTTAAATTTTTGTAATTCCCCCTCCACCGTAATGGCTGGTTTCTTTATTTTTTTCTTTTTTTTATCATCTTTTCTCCTAACTTTAGGTTTCATAATTTTTCATTTTCTTTCTTTCTTTCTTTCTTT
>OY757921.1:8569086-8594086 GCA_963585895.1 Sepioteuthis lessoniana | reverse complement strand
GATCATTTTGCATCCTTCTTCACGGATGAATAAATCAAATATCCACTTGAGACGGTAGGTAAATATCTATATTTAAATCAATAGAACCGACATATGAAGTGTCAGAAGACGTTATGTAAACTGTAATTTATCTCGCAAAACAGCCTGTTTAACTTAATTCAATCATACCTACCTTTCGATCAAATATATATATATATATATATATATATATGTGTGTGTGTGTGTGTGTGTGTGTGTGTGTGTGTGTGTTTATTTTTGCGTGTGCGTATATTTATGTATGTAAGTGTTTGCGTGCCTTTGCGTTCGAACTTACCATCATATCTAAATCAACTTTATCCTGATCTCAGTCAAGGTGTAGCGATTTTTTATTATTGTATTTCCAGTCTAGTGTGAATTTCAAAGTACATCTATCTATCTATCTTAGTTTGTAAGTATCCATTTTAACGTCGAGAGAGCTCAGTCTTGCAATATCCATTTGCCGCAGATTTATTATCTATATCAATTTAATCACACACACACGCAGGCCGTGGTGTAATGGTTATCGTCGTAGGAAATGGACACGGCGACACGAGTTCAAATCCTTCGAAACGAGTTCAAATTTTCACATTGCACTAATACCCTGGGGAAAGGTATGAATCCAATTATTCTCCCTCCCGCTATGGGTAAATAGTAGGACAGACTAGGTTATTCAGCCTTGGTTAGGCAACTAGTCTAGGAGAAGGAAAACGTTAAACTCCGCTTAAAAATTGACCTTGTGTCATATCCTGCTCGAGAGGAGGGGTTGGTAAATATAATATATACACATATACATACATTCTTAAAGGTTTTGAGTGAGCATATTTCTTGTCGGCAATGCCATGTCTGGCACAATCCTGTTAGATCAATTTTATCATCTATCAATCTGTCTATCTACGTGGTTATTGTAGAATATAATGAGACGGGTTGTATAATATTTGAGTCATCATCAACTTAATTTGTCTTCTTCAGAAAAGTGTCATTGGGGACTGATGAAATAGTTGTTCTCAATCGTTAAAATGATAGTTAAAGTGTTTAACTGACACTGCCAAAAGTTGTGTGAACAACAGTTTCCAAAATGACGGCCGAGAAAGTAAGCTTTGATTTTGGAGACAGGAAATAGTCACAAGGACTGACGTCAGGGGATGAAGGGATAAAATATGACAGAAATACTAATTTTGAACTCATTCTCTCACACATACACACGCAGAGAGAGAGAGAGAGAGAGAGAGAGAGAGAGAGAGAGAGAGAGAGAGAATTTGGACCCGATTCTGTGCAGGTTTTTCGCATGCCTAGGGTCCTTGTTGTGATTACCAAGAACAGTCAGTTGATTCAAATATAATTCATTTACAAACATTGTTCCTATTATAGAATACACATTTTTTAGCCTTAAAATAATCAACGAAAACATACATAAGAACATTCTAGAAATTTTAGATCAAAACTGGATTAGCATTTAAGTTACATTTTTATATTTTTCAGCCAATCAGCAAAAAACAGAATAAGAACATTCTAGAAAAACAGGATCTAAAGTCAATTAACAGAAAATATTCAGGCCCTAAAATAAATAAGTAAAAATACGAATCTGATTAATCAATTCCGTCAGTAATTCAGTAAGTCAGTGTTGTATATTGACCTTCGATCCGGCCAAACATGCCATTCCAAAGACGGCGGAAGTAACACATCCCGATGGCAGTTATCAGAAGAAATCGCGTAGGCGGGCTTGGCTGACAATATGGGACAAGGTAAAATCCCATGCTACAGTCATAGACTGACACACCAGAAGAGAGTGATCTGTGAACTGCACGACAGTTTTTTCCGTTTGATAACAATCAAACATGCCATTCAAAGATATTCAGTGGGCGATTGAATTGTTATATAACTCGGTGAAGACAGGAAGTCAGTCAGTTGGAGATCAGAGAAATTGGAGACAAGATGCAGTAGAGAAAGCCAGCAGAAAGCTGGGGACCCGAGCCTCCGGTTGAGCATCAAGAGAGCAAGAAAGACACAACGCTGATGGCCATAAGAGTGGGGGTCAGTATGTTGCAGTTCTATTCGGTCTCCAACTCCCTCTCACACACAAACGTTTCAAATAAAGTAAGAGGTATATTTTTTTAAAAATAAGTCTTCGCTCGTCTTTATTCATTGCGTCAATGTGTATTCTGCATGCATATTTACCCACCCCCTCCGCTCGGGCAGGATATGACACAGGGTCAGTTTTTAAGCGGAGATTATCAGTTTTGAATTCAGAGTTTTCCTTCTCCTAGACTAGTTGCCTTTCCAAGGCTGTAGAACCCAGTCTGCCCCTACTATTTACCCATAGCTGGAGGGAGAATAATTGGATTCATACCTTTCCCAAGGGTACCAGTGCTATGTATATGTGTATATATGCATATTTATGATGTGACTATACAACATCAGTAGCAGTAAGCAATAGCAAATAGGAGTCAGCTATCCGTCAGTCAAATTCCTTTCTTCCATGGCCAAAGTTCATGACATAGCTGCAGATGGTTGTGACTAAGGTTCAAAGGATAAAACTGGCAAATTTTTTTTTCATCAATACGACATGCTGTCGACACAATCAAAAAACACATTGTAGACTTAATGTAAGTAAAGAACTATTTATTTAAAAGACTCTGTTAACCTTCAAACACACACACACACACACACACACACACCGGTGAACAATCTTATTTTCTTTTAACTGGGAAAACTGTATCTTCCACAAAGGCCATTCATACATTACCTTTTTCATTTATTTATTAACATTAAATTATGTATTTTTTAATGTTCGTTGTGTCCTGTTCCATTTCTTTTACGTGATTTTAAAATTTTGTGTTGTATTTGTGGTGGAACTAAACTTGAGAGCAATACACGTAAAATACGGACGAGAACTTACTCACATGCACCCTCTATTAATTAGAAAGAACATATCCATTTAAATATCCAATTATACTGATTCCCCCACACTACAAGCGGATCAATGAGAAGTTTTTGAAGTTGTGTGGTTTGAGAACTGAGGGTCCCGGGCAAAGGGCAAGGCTGTGTTGCCGTTTGATATCTGAATCCATATTTTGGTTATTATATTTTACCCCCCCCGTTGGCTAGTTGGCGTAACGCCTTGCCCAAGAAAGTCCCAAAAGAATTAAACAAAAGAAAAGATAGCAACAAATAAGAGACGAAGACGTTTCTTTTATGCTTTCCTTTATTTACTGGGTTCAACAACCATTCCATGGTTGAGGGAGTTTTTCCTGAATACATAGGAATGGTTGAATCCCCCAGTTAAGGTATCAAAAATACGTTAATCGTTTCATGCATGTGTTTGTCCTCATTTGGTATTTCGGGCTTCCATAAGGGTTAGTTTTCTTTTGGAAGTTTGTCAGAGTCCAGTAAGGGTTAGTTTGTTGTTCATTTGTGGGTCTTGTATATTTCAGCATAATGCTGACCGAGAGAGAACTGCAACTGGGTGAAAGGGACTTACCAACGCCACGTCAAAAGACATATACGTGGTGCCTAAACACCAGATAGCAAAATGGTGTTGTCAATATCGCTGGTCACCGCCTGAAAGAGAAAGAAAGCCTGTTCCTCTTTGGCAAGAGGTTGCCTTTTTTCTTTACGCATGCGTCATCCCTTTTTCCCGTCAGGGACCTCTGGGAGTTTTTGCAAATTTAAGTTGTTTTTTTTTCAATTTAATTTTATGTATTTATTCATTCGTTCCCTACAAAGTATCATGTTTACTCGGAATAAAAGACCATATTTTAGTTTCTCAGTTATGTAAGAAATCCTTGAACCTATTGAAACTGAAGAGAGATTGGACGAATTTCTTGTGTGACTTAAAACTAAATAGAGATTAGATGAACTCCTTGAGCCCTTTATGGCTGAATGTTTATGGATTAATTCTTTGTGTCCCTTACAACAGGATTGAATGAATTCCTGTTTTACCTTAAAACTGGATCGTGATTGGATGGATCTCTGGTGCCCCTTAAATCTGAATAGAGATTGATGAATTTTTTGTGTCCATTAAAACTGAAGGGAGATTTCGCGAATTCCCTGTGCTTTTAAAACAAAGTAGAGCTTGGATGAATTTCTGGTGCTCCTTAAAACAGAATAGAGATTGAATCGATTGCTTGTGCCCCTTCAAATTAAATATAGGATCAATGAATTTTTTGCCCTCTTTAAAACAGAATAGAAATTGAATGAATTCTTTCTGCCCTAAAAACTGAATAGAGATTGGATCAGTTCCGTGTGCTTGTTCAAACTGAGTAGATATTGAGTCAATTCTTCTTACAGGTTTCTATCTCCCTCATATCTCATGAATATATTTATGCAGATCAATAGTCTTGTGTTTCATTTTCGTGGCATGTTTATTTAAAAGCAATTGAAACAATTGATCCCAACTCAACTGAAAATAAATTCTGAAATGCAAGCAAATTTCAAAGTCCAAAATCAATCGGATAATTTTCAATCAAGTTTGCCCCCTGAAAAGAGTTAGTGTCGTTACTTTCTAGGGAGATATACGTTGTCTGTCTGAAAAATACCGGGACTGAGCGTGCTTTGTGAGGTATGGGCGAAAGAACGTTTATTCGATTGTGTTATCATCTAACATGATATTTTGTGCGTATTTCACGGCAACCTTAGCTTTCTGCTACTATGGTATTTTTTTTATCTCACCTGCTGTTGTTGACACTTCCTCTTTTTCAGGTCGTTACACCCTGGACACCGAGGAAAGAACTAACAGTGAATTTTTGGCTCTGTAGGGAAAACTCTGTCACAAACACTTGAAATACGTCAGCAAGTGCATGGAGATAACACCATGTAACAGGCACGTGTTTTGAAATCGCACGGAAGTTTAAAGTGGTTTGCAAGGAGGTGAAAGATGAATTCAACAGCAAGAGACTTTCAATAAGAAGGACTGAGGTCAACGTCAAGCGGATAAAGCAAGTGGTTTTTAGCGATCATCGGCTGACAGTTCGAACGATCTCACGTCAACAAGACATGAAAAGGACAGTGATTGGAAAATTATTACTGAAGATATGGGCATGACTTGAAATTGACCGGATTTATTGTATTGTGCATCCAGCAATTCTTGGCCAAGATGAACCTTGCCGGACTGGAACAACCTTCCTGTTCACTTCATCTGGCTCCGTATGACTTTTTCCTAATAATCAAGGGGATCTGTTTTAACGCAGGGAAGCCTTTAAGTGGAGCCATGGGGTTATCCCAGAAGAATTTTCCTATCATTGTATAGATGCATGGTATAGAAGGATGACTAAATCCGTTGTCGTCGAAGAGAATGGTTTTGAAGAGGAAATCATTTCGTTTGGCCTTTGGAATTGTGAAAAATTATGACGCCTCACTCCTTACTTTTCAGATACTACTATGTTTTTGCGTGTTGTTGTATATATATATATATATATATATGAGGATCATCAAATAATTTTCCAGACTTTTTTCGTATGGGCACTTTTATTGAGAGTACACACATGAAACTCCAATCCCTTCGAAGTAATCTCCTCCGGCTGCAATGCACTTCTACCGTTCCAACAAATTCTGGGAGGCCACATGGAAGTCTTCTTGTGTGAGCGTATCAATAACCTTCGTTACAGCCTCTTTCATCTCCTCAATTGTCTCATAACGACTGCCTCTGAGATTAGGGAATGACCAAAATTCACAGGGAGCAAGGTCGGGAATATAAGGACGGCGGGGAACTGTCTTGATGCCCGCCCATCTTGGTCAAATAGTCTGTAACAAGGTTGGAGTTGTGGACTGGTGTATTGTCCTGGTGGAAATGCCACTGAGCCGATTTGAAGAGAGCTGACCTCTTCCGACGGAATCTCTTCTTGAATTCCCTTAAAACCTCAACATAGTAACCCTAACCCTATCATTTTGGCCAATGAACTCTGGCCTATTTACTTCTTTACTCCTCCCACACCTCTCATCATCCCTCACAGACTCCCTGCCTTCCTTGAATCTCTTATGCCACTCAAAAACTGAAGCTCGATTCATGCAAGATGCTCCCAAAGCAGTCAGAAGCATTCCATACGTTTCTGTAGCATTTTTTCCAAATATAAAACAGAATTTTATTGCATATCGTCCTTCTAAAGTGTCCTCACGTCCAGATTGCATTTTGAAATTCCCCAGCTGTGATAATCAGGTTTTAGTAGGGTGTGTTCCAATTCCTGCTGTAACTGTTCCTTTGAATCTGAAGTCATATAAATTGGTCAGCCATCTCAAAATTTGTATAGCAATAACCTACTGAATTTTCAAGTGTCTACGACAATGTTAAATGCCTGTACAAAAAGAAAATCTGGAAACCTATTGAATGTACCACCTATATGTAATGAAACATTCGAAGCGCTTGTAGTGTAATGTAATAGTTATCATCGTAGGAAATAGACATGGGGGCATGATTTCAAATCCTCAATCATGCTGTTTGCATTTTACGCATCCTAGAGAAGGGCATACATCAACCTATTCTTCCTCCAGCAATGGGTAAATAGTAAGGCAGACCTTGGTATGGCAACCAGTTAAAGAGAGGAGAAATTCCTAATTAAAACCTGCTAAACTCCGCTTAAAATATATCTTATGTCTCATCGTGCTCTCACGGAGGGATTAGCCACGTGCAATGTGGCATCAATTACCATTTTTGAGTCTTTGGTATGACTCGACCAGGGATTGAACCTCGGTCTCCCGGACCATTGGCGAATACTCTACTCATTAGGCCAATGTATAATATATAATAAAAAAAGGAACAGGAAATAAAAAAAAAAGTTTGAATCAAAAGTGCTCGGTGCTATTATAGTAAGTAAGGTTGGTGACCTTAGTCGAGGGTGACTCGAAGGCTCCCTTTTCAATAGATACTACACCGAGGCGTAGGGGAGTGCGCTACTCAATTCTCAGGATTGCTCCACTTTACTTTTTATCCTCATCTTATATTGCTGAGTGTTAAGCAAGGCGGCATCAAGTACCATTTTTTGAGTCTTTTGTATGACTCGACCAGGGATTGAACCCTGGTCTACCGGACCATTTGTGAACACTCTACTCATTAAGATAATGTATAATATATAATAATAAAAAAAGCAATGCAAATAAAAAAAAGTTTGAATAAAAAGTGCTCGGTGCTATTATAGTTGAACATGTATAAAAAATGAAAATATTATTTTGAACACTAGTAGACTATTACAAGAAGTTTCGTGCGTTGTGCACAATCATCAGACGGAAATATTCAGACATTCTTTCACAAAGCTCATATATAAAATATGTAGAAGCTGTAATCAAAATGCCTTCATGCTGAAGCTGTATTTTGCCAAGACAGATACAAGTTATTTTTTTAAATAGCCTCCTTTGAATTGGAAATTTTTATTCCTGTGAGTTTTCTATTGGTCACAGGGCCCATTACTTCGAAACTCTCATTTTGATACGTTTTTTTAGGTGCAACGTTATTTAAAAAAGGTCCTATGGGCACAGTTTTTGATATATTTGTAGGCCGTTGCACTTGCCAATATCTGTTTTCAGTTAAAAGCTATTGATCAAAACATATTAAAACTATCAAATATGCCTGTAATTAACTTTGACTAGTCTGTCAATATCTAGACATGATCTCTTTATTATATAAGTCTCTACTGAGTGCAAGGCATTATTTAAATTTTAAATGTTTAAAGAATAAGTCTCGATAATTTTTAATCACACACAGTATATATAGACACACACAGATTTGTGTACTTATGTAAGTAAATGCTTGTCTGGGGTCGAATTTTATTTAAACATACGTGAGGGTTGCGCAGTAGTAGCCCACCCACATAGTTCCTGTGGTGCATCAGAAGCTCCCAACTCTTGGTCTCTCTCAGACAAAAGCGTCGCGGGTTAAGAACGTCACACCTCACCCATTTATCTACATTTTGCGGATTGTAGTTAACAAGTTTACATCAATTGAAATCGCATCGACGAAGAACCCCAGCGATGTTGTCGGTCCGACAAAAACGCTGTTGGTGGTCGGTGCGGCCCGAAAAATTAATGAGAACGGATTACGGTTGTGAAGAGTCTACAATAAATTTACTGTAGTCCGCCGAGATGTTGGCTTTTATCTAGAAACGGAGCCTGGGATATTGTTTTGTCAGGAGATGAATGGATAAATGCGTGATCGTATCTTTATATCAACCAGTCTTAGGCTAAAATTAACTCTCAAATCTATCTATCTATCTATATATATATCTTCCCATATATCTATCTATCTATCTATCTATCTCTAGGATAATTACTTATTGAAATAATTTACATGTGATTTTATACACTTAAGCACATTGAAATAACTACAACCCAATCATTTTGTAAACAAAAGAAATTTCTTCTAAACCAAAAATACCATTGGAACATTGCACAATCAAAATGAATATCATTACATTTAATTTATAACCAAATTCAACGGCACTGAAATTTTGTATCCAAAACTATGCATTTACAACACTAAAAAATACGTACACAAATTATATATATATATATATGTATATATATATATATATATATATATATATATATATATATATATATATGTGTGTGTGTGTGTGTGTGTGTGTGTGTGTGTGTGTGTGTGTGTGTGTGTGTGTGTGTTTTGTGAAGTTTTGTAATTTCTTTAGGAGAATAAATACTCATTATTTGGAGACTGGTAGAAATAAACTTTTTATTCAAAAAATGATTGGCTGTAGTTATTTGTGTACAATAAATCTAGATATTTAATAAGTTGGCTAAATATCTGAGCAAAATTATTTCATACTAAATTTTCTATTATCTTTGTTTCAGTTAAATTATGAGGCTATCTATCTATCTATCTATTTATCTCAGTCTGCTCATATCTATCTATCTATCTATCTATCCTTCTGCAGAAGCGACCAGCTTTACCCAGGATAAAAAAAACAACCTTTTTTTCAATATACACACATATATATATATATATATATATATATATATATATATATATATATATATATACTGGTAGAGCTTCGAAAGATTTTCTTACCTTTTATGAACAGCTTTAGGGAGAGATAATATAATAACATTTTAGAAATTCTCCTCTAATAAAAAAAGAATAATTAAAATTCTTCCAAATGATATCCAAACATATAAATTAGTATGACTAACTAATTAAACTATTTGGCATTTAGTTTGTAGACATTCAGAAGTGCAAGGTGCGAGAAGCACACCTTATATCTATCTATCTATTTATCTATCTGTGTTCCTTTCTATTCATCTGTCTATGTCTCAGTCATTTTTATCTATCTATCTATATATCTATCTATCATTTAAAAAGCAACTAAAAAGAGGGGGGTGTTATTAAAACACTTCCTACCATGCAAAGTTTCATTAAAATTTGTCAATTTATCGATGATTCTAGAAAGACTTGGTTATTCCCAGATATTTTATTCTAAAAAGCAGCAGATCAGTCTATATACGCTACACTCCCGAGGATGCCAATTTTATTTTTTTTCTTGACACATTTATACCTTTTGGGATAAGTTTTATGATAAATGAGAGCGGAGGGGTATGAAGGTTTCGTGCTTCCCACTGACACTACATGAGATGGAAAGTGTTGTGTCCTTGTTAGGGGCCAGAAATAAAGACACAAAAGAGAAATTAATTTAAACAAATGTATTAACAAAGAATCGTAATACAACATATACAAATAAGGGGGGGGTTACCAGCGAGACTATTCGGTCTGACTGTCAAGGCTGTCTGCTGGATATTGCTTTCTCCCTACGAGCAGTACTTGCTGCTATTTATACCTGGGAGAGTTCATATGTTCGTGGGTAAATTACCATAACAAAAAGGACTCAAATAAGTTTAATCAAGAATGGCCACTTAGCCAAAATGTTTGTTTTGTTTTGTTTGTTTTATTTTACAGTATATAAACCCCATCGGTTATTTAATGCCGAATCACGGTGTATTTGGTCTGGCATGCATAACACATTGGTTGTTGTTTTCCTTTGAGTAAATAAGAGTGTGTTATCATTATATGACCTATCCGGAATCTGGACAAAGTAATTCCCTCTTTTGTTTTTTATTTTATTTTTTAAGCTTTGCTTCCATTCCCCCATTGTGAGTTTAATTTCTA
Source organism: Sepioteuthis lessoniana (assembly GCA_963585895.1). Taxonomy (NCBI): domain Eukaryota; kingdom Metazoa; phylum Mollusca; class Cephalopoda; order Myopsida; family Loliginidae; genus Sepioteuthis; species Sepioteuthis lessoniana. The sequence goes on along the minus strand of OY757921.1, from coordinate 8,583,966 downwards.
ATAATTTATTATTTTCATTATTGTTCCAGCGTCGTTGTATTTTTTATGTAGCTATTTCTTAACAGTTTTGCACACAAATTTATATCAAGTATTCCTATTCAATACAAATAATTTGTAGTTGAAAACTTGCTCTATCCAACAGTGTTACGGTACTCCCCTCTCTCTCTCTCTCACACACACACACACACACACACACACACACAGACAGAGAGTTCCTGGTTAAATAAATATATAAATATGAAGCCTTTCTTTCAGCGGTAGCATCGGCAGGGTATGCAAATGAAGGAGTGAGTACAAATTGGGACAGTGAGTACAAATAAGGAGTTGCTGGACAAATTGGATTGATGTATTGATTGATGTTAACGGCATGTCAACCTGATTAGGGTTATTTATTGTACGTTAATATCTATATTTTTTCAATTTTGTTTGCTTTGTTTTTATGGCATATAAACCTCATCGGTCATTTAATGCCGAATCAAGTTAAGGAAAATAAATCGGAAAAGAAATTCAAAGGAGAGGTCTTAGGAATTAAGGATAAATTGTTGAAAATTAGTTGGTTTTTTATTTGGAGTGTATTTGTAGGGAAGATGCCCGTGGTGCAATGGTTATCGTTGTGGTAAATGGACACAGCGACACGAGTTCAAATCCTGGATGAGAATGATTGCATTTCACATAGCACTAATACCCTTGGCAAAGGTATGAATCCAATTATTCTCCCTCCAGCTATGGGTAAATAGTAGGACAGACTAGGTTCTTCAGTCTGAATTGAAATCTGTTAAACTCCGCTTAAAAATTGAGCTTGTGTCATATCCTGCCCGAGCGGAGGGGTTGGGTAAATAGGGTATTTGTAGGGAATCATGATCATAAAAACAACCCCCGTGAAGCAAGTTGGGGAAGGGATCAGTTTGTTAGAAGAAGAAGAAGAAGAAGAAGAAGAAGAAGAAGAAGAAGAAGAAGAAGAAGAAGATTGCTTGTGGTATTATTTATTCAAGTTGGGAGTCATCAATAATTTCTTAGACTATTTATGTCAGAATATTATCAATACTTAGAAGAAGAAAATTATATCCTTAAGGTACTCTGTCGTAGCGGAATCACTAATAATTTGTTTGATCATTTATTTGTGTTCGTGGTGGGTCACTAATAATTTGTTTTTGGATATAACTAATAATTTTGAGATTATTTGTGTGTTCTAAACGTTGTAGTCACTAATAATTTGTGTGAGCCCTTTATTTCTCTATGTGTAATCTTTTTTTATCTTCCTACGTCGTGAGTCACCAATAATTTATATCAGATAAGAGCACAAATGACGGAATAAAACACAGATCTTTAATAAATTTTATTTGATTACCTCGGATGAAAAGTTTGTTGATAAACGAAAGTTACTAAATATTTCTTGATAAAATGATATCACTTAGAGGGTATTTATTCTACAATATTTACTGAACTAGAAAGAAAACTTCATGCATTTAGTATAGTAGTTTGTGTTTGTCTTAATATAGATTATATATTTTTTAGTATAAAAGATGATTGTGTATTTTACTCTGCAAGAGCAAAGGTACATTTACAGGTTAACATATAAGCGAATGCTGCTAGGAAACAAATAGCAACCAGCAAAAAGTGTACTGTTAGTATGAACATGTTTATGTAGACCAACTATTTTCAGTTAATCTAAATTAATTAGGCGATTTTGAAATTAGATGCATTCTTGAAGAAACAGATTGCTAGATTTTCACTCAAAAGTGGAAAGTTTTGTGTCGGTAAACAGAACACATCTATAAATCTACTTCCATATATATATATATATATATATTGTCATCCACAGACAGACTGTTTCGTTCTATCAGAACTCTTCAGTGTGGCTAGATACGCAGGACGCACGAAGCCGGGATCGAAACCCGTCTAACTTTACGTTAGACTAAGTTTCAGACCTTTCGGCCACCAAACGGACCACGTTGGCTAAGTGAATTTTAAGGTATTTATTTTAGCAACAGCAGCAGCAGCCTTTGTTTACATTTTTTTATACCCTATCGGCTACCAGAGTGCTCAATTCTTTCGAAGAGCTTTGCATTACGCTAGCGGCGGCCGGCAATTCCTTCGCCAGAGAGCTCGACCCCCATGGGGGAGCATATATATATATATATATATATAGTGTAACAAGAAAGTTATTTTATCATTAAGGGTTTTCGGACTATTGTCTCCATTTTTATTGTTATTTCCACAACGTTTCGGCTGATACGTCTTTCGACCTTCTTCAGGTGTTTGTCGAACTCTGGAACCTACATGAAACTTCGAACTACGTTCTTTTTTGAATCCACGGTGTTCGCCTGTTCTGATTCCGTTAGCCAAAACCGGGTACAAGTGTTAAGTATTCCAGTATTGTTACTCGCCTTCAGTCAGTATTGAACCTGCAAACTCCAAATGATTGTCTCTTAGAAACTTAGGGAACCAACGTCTCTAACTGCCACGCTATGTGTCCTGCTGGACAGCTTAAAGTGAATTTTTGGACTTATAAACTTAATGTTCTTACTTGACTAGGATTATTACTATTATGTATGATTTTTTACCTGTGCTCATATTCAGATTTTTTTTATTCTTCGGAGAAAGAAAAAAGTAAAAAGAAAAACGAATGAGCCCCAAATCAATCAAATCATTCAAAAGAGCCCCATATTTAAATAGTACTGGTTTACAGAACCAATTAAATAGCATGTATATATATATATATATATATATAGGGAAGTGCATATATATCACCTTCCTAAGATAAGTAGACGATTGTCGTTCATTTGAGTTGTCAACTATGCGCGACATCAACCTTTTGCCTTACCATCAAGCGTGTCTCTGTTCATTGACCCTTACAAGCTCTCTCTCTCTCTAGTGTTTCCATATCTGCATAACAATTAACACCTTCACTTTCTTTAAATATATTGAATAAATTATTGTTACACCAATACGTTAATTGTTAATTTTTAACGGAAAATCTTTTTGTCTTTGAGTTGCTAACAAAGCAAAAGTATCATTGGTTAATATTGTCGCGTGATAGCAGAGAGAGAGAAGGATTTTTTCAAGAGGTCTCTGATTGAATTTGAATCTCGGCACTCGGATAGCATTTGTTTCTCTTGTCAAAGCTATTTTGGTAACGTGAAGCTCAATTCCGATGTCGAGCTCGCCTGATACTCTCCGAATGCTACTCACCGGATTTTTCCTCAGATTCTATGATTTTAGACCAACCTGACCTCGATTGATCGTAAAAGTTTTTGCAATCCGAGGAAAATGTCTTCAACCATCTGGTTACCATCATCATCATTATCATGTCATGCCGCCTGCACGGATATCCGTGACCCTCTCTCACCACTCCTCCCTATCGTTAATCGCCTCTGGTGTGCCTTCAGGGCTACATCTCGTATCCTCAACGAGCTGCTTTATGTATGTTCGAGCTGGTCGTCCTGCTTTTGCTCGGCAATATGTGGGGGTCAATAGGAGTACATCACTTATGAGCTCGTCCCTGCTTCTACAGCAGTATCCTGCATGTCTGGCTCGTCTAACTTGGATAGTTTTCGTGATGGGAGGTAGGTGGCCGTATAGTTGGTTCTTTGTGGGGTGTTGCCTCCAGGACTTGTTTAATATTGCTCGCAGCATTCTCGTGTAATTGCCGTCTAGTTTCTTCTCCAGCCGTTTTGTTAGCGTCCATGTAGTGCATCCATATAGCAGTATCGATACGACCCCTGCCTGGAATAAACTGCGTTTCATTTTATCGGTCAGGTCTGACTTCCATATGACCAAAAGCATATCGAAAGCTGTCCATGCCTTCGTTAGCCGCGTGTCGATGTATTTTTCGGTTGATGAGACAGAATTATAGTTCCTATATCAAAATAGTATATACAAGTAGGGTTTCATTTTGAAAGTAAATATTATAATTACAGGCATACTGATTTTTTAAAATAAGTTGTGAATAAAGTCCAATTATCCGCAAATCATTTTTCGTGGAAAAGTTGTGAATTTTACGATTTCCAGAAATTAAAAGATAGCTGAATATGAATCTTGAGTTAGCATCAAAGTGTTTGGTTTGGTTTGGTTTTATGGCATATCAACCTTTGATGGTTATTTAATACCAAATCCTGTTTTTACATATATATTAGATATATAATTTGTGAAGACATTTTGTAGATACACAGTTAAATGATCAAACAGTTCTATTTCTAACTATTCAATTTAGCATAAGTCATCAAAGTCAGTGATTTCAAGTATTGTTATGTACCACAAACAATTCAACTAAATAGTAGTTATTTATTTCACACAGGTAAATGATCAAACAGTTCTATTACAAAAAAATCGATATTGCATAAGTCATTTGTTTGCACTCAGTTTAAATGTTAAACAGTCCTATTTTACCCATAGATAAGACCTTATTATGTGCTACTATTCTGGGTTATAGTGGACCTTGGAATACCCCACATTACGAGAGCCTCACCATCAGATTGTCTAATGTCTCAGTAAGGAGACTCATTGGGGTAGGGGATCGTACCTCTCTGTAGTGCTATAGCATTCACGGCACCGATACCAGTGTTAAATTAGACACTATGTCTGTCACGGCACTTTATTATTATGGTCTTATCTTGGTAACAGTGCCAAATGTGATACTTTAGTTGTCGGTCACCCCCCCCCCCCGTGTCCTCGTGGTGTAATGGTGAAAGCGCTGGACTGCAGATTCGCAGTAAGCGAGTTCAAACAACAGTCGTGCTTTTACATTCACTTTCGGACAAATACTCTTGGGAAAGGAATGCACTTCCTTATCCTCCCAACTATGGGTTGAATAGTACCACTACTGTTCTTCAAGAAGGATGAATGTGGTATTAAATAACCCAAGAAGGTTGAGATGCCATTAAAAAAACGAACTTTAGTTGTCACGGTACTTTATCATGGCCTTGGTTTCATGACTATCCCATGCGTTTCCGGATAGCTTGTTTATCAACGCCCTCTGTGCCCACATTATGTTTGAAAGATCCACGGAAGGGGAATTTCACAACCCCACCGGAACTTCTTCTGATGGTCGGACTGGTTCGTTGGAGCAAGTTGCCTGGGTGTTAGCAACTCAAAGACAAAAAGATTTTCCGTTAAAAATTAACAATTAACGTATTGGTGTAACAATAATTTATTCAATATATTTAAAGAAAGTAAAGGTGTTAATTGTTATGCAGATATGGAAGCACGAGAGAGAGAGAGAGCTTGTAAGGGTCAATGAAGAGAGACACGCTTGCTGCTACATAGAGTGACCTCTCCTGTCACTGCCCCGAAGGGCTCTGAATATCTCAGCTCAACAAATCAACTTCCAAATGAGTACTGCTTCAACTGACTCAACTTTTAAAATGCGCTAATTTTGAAATTCATTTTTGTGGTGTCATCTCACATGTCCCCAACTTTCCATGTTTTTATATTACCTCAATCAAACATATGACAAAACATGAATCTATTTTATTTACATAAGGCCTTCCTGTCTCGAGATGACAGGTATCCCCTACCCTGGTCGCTGGTGCACACACTTGACCTTTTCAATTTGACATCCACTTCTAACGCAAAGATTTTAGCTAAGAGACACGTGAACAATTCATGATCTAAAAAAACTAAATAATGAAATAATACAATTAACCATCACGGTAATTATTTCATATCTCTGCAGAAATGCACTCGGTGTTTTCTAGAGTCCCAATTGACCAGGCTTCCATCAAAGTGTACACAACAAAATAAATATTTGATTGATGGGACCTTAGCTACGGTTTCTGTGTGTTTTTCCCGCATAAATTCCGTTTATATGGAGAAAAAGTGTGATCATCCTAGTTCATATACAAATTCACTCTTGTGGCTCATACCTCGTGAAACATCGAGTAACGATCTTGACTTTTTGACATTTAAAAATTTTGCATGAATATACATATGATGTAAATGCACCGAATTAAGAGTTTGGAACAGCAAAAATGGATGGAAGTTACAAAGTCCCCTCTATTGATGTAGCAAATCTATAGAGTATCTCACTCTACATAGGACCCATGTGACTGCCCTATTATTTCTACTCATTCAGTATATCTATATATACAGGGTGTTTTAATATACGAGGTGGATACGATAAGTTTCCATACTTTTTTCGAATAGGCATTAAAATTATAGTAGACTCTTGAAAATTCAGTTTTTTATTGTTATACAACTTATGAGATGACTAACCAATTTTCATGATTTCAGGTTCAAATGAACAGCTACAGCAGCAATTTGAATACACATTACTAAACCCTGATAGTCACAGCTGGTGACAAAAATGCAATCTGACACTTTAGAAGAACGATATGCAATAAAATTCTGTATTAAACTTGGAAAAAATGATGCCACAGAAACGTATGGAGTGCTTCAGACTGCTTTTAGAGCATCTGGCATGAATCGAGCATCAGTTTTAGAGTGGCATAAGAGATTCAAGGAAGGCAGGAAGTCTGTGAGGGAAGATGAGAGGTATGGGAGGAGTAAGGAAGTCATTACACCTTGGCCAAAGGGTTAGGATTAGGGTTACTATGTTGAGGTTTTAAGGGAGTTCAAGAAGAGATTCCTTGGGAAGAGACCAGCACTCTTCAAATCGGCTCAGTGGCATTTCCGCCAGGACAATGCACCAGTCCACAACTCCATCCTTGTCACAGACTATTTGACTAAAATGTGCAGCAAGACAGTTCGTCACCCTCCCTATAGCCCAGACCGTGCTCCGTGACTTTTGGTTATTCCCTAAGCTCAGAGGCTGTCGTTATGAGACAATTGAGGAGATGAAAGAGGCTGTGACGAAGGTCATTGACACGGTCAGACAAGAGGACTTTCATGGGGGCTTCCAGAAGTTGTTGGAACGGTACAACAAGTATAATGCAGCCAGAGGGAATTAGTTTGAAGGGGACGAGAGTTTCATGCGTGTACTATCAATAAAAGTGCCCATACGAAAAAAATCTGGAAACTTATCGCAAGTACCTTGTATATTCAAACCATATGATTACTAATAACTCTACAAATAATAATCCTGAGCTCTTTTTTTTGTTTCACATTTTAAAATAGCATACTATGATAACTATTAATCCTCGATCACAATGCCTTGAACAAGAGAGGAAAATATTTTGCGTCACTGCTTAATGGAAGACAATATCATTCAAATGGATGAAACCAATTAATATGAGAATGATTTATTACAGATCACCATTGCGCATGTCTCAGTAATAAATCATTATTATTGTAATCGGTTGCATGTATTTTGAGACACAAGTGTACACTTTAATTAAAAAGTGAAACAGAGCTTGCATAGTAACAGCAGACTAGACATTTTCCCTTGCAGTCAGAAAGATTAGCTAAAAGTCGATTGCCAGTAGACTGGCAACAAATTCCAGCCAAGCCATGTTTTTTTAATAGAATTGAAAACGAATATGAGAATGTACTAAGAACAGTTAAAACCATGTAAGTTACAAGAAGTGTGCCCGAAGCAGAAATATTATACGGTTCATTCCTCTCTTCCAGTATGTGTGGCAAACACTAATGCGTGGAGATTATTCCACGAGCTGATATATAAATTGCTCACTAAGTCTGGTTGGTTGGTTTGGTTTTACGGCATATCAACTCTTGTAGGTCATTTAAAGCTAAATTCTGTTTACACCTACATACATTGAATATAGATATATAATTCGTAAACGAATAGTTTGCAAAGACTATTTTTAAATGAGCCAGTGCTCATTTTGTTTTGTTTTTTTGCACACAGTTAAATAGTTTCAAATATTGCTATTTAACATTAACAGTTTTATTTGCACAGTAAAATAGTCTCAAGTATAGATATCTAACGTTAATACATTTGTTTGCACATTGTTAAAAGTTTCAAGTATTGATTGGTTGATTTTTTGGTTGGTTGGTTGGTTGGTTTTCAATGTATATATACTTTTGTTGGTTATTTAACGCCAAATCCGTCTTTTTCAAATAATCAGTTCTATTTCAAACAATTCAGTTTAGCATGAATACACAGTTTAATTGTCAAAAACATTTCTATTTCAAGCTATTCAATTTACTCGAACAGTTATAATTCAGCTAATTCAGATTAGTATAAGTACAGATTTTGTTGAATGTTAAAACAGTTCTATATTAAACAATTCAGTTTTGTGTAAGAACAGTTTAAAAGTCAAAAACAGTTCCATTTCAAACAATACAGTTTAGCATAAGTAAGCAGTTTAAATGTAAGTACAGTTTAATTATCAAAAACATTTCTATCTCTAGCTATTCTGTTTAGTCAAACAGTTCTAATTCAAACAATTTGGTTTAGCATAATTATGCAGTTAGTTTGATTTAACCCATAGATAGGGCCCTATCAGGTGCTACTATTCCGGGTCGGAGTGGACCTGGGAACAATGGCAATCAAGGATTGATCCGCATTCCCTAAAGCTCCAGTGTCACTGAAACCTCACTATCAGATTATTTAGCGTCATATCCAGGACACTCATTGTGGCGGTGGTTTACCCCTCTGCAGAGGTGCGGTTCGTGTATTTTACAGACCCAGCCGACTGTGCAATACACAGAGTTAATGCCAAAACAGTTTTATTTCAGATAATTCAGTTTAGCATAAGTACACAGTTTAGATGTCAAAACAGTTCCATCTCGTGCAATTTAGTTTAGCATAAGTACGCAGTTTGAAAGTCAAAACAGTTCTATTCCAAACAATTCAGTTTAGCATAAATACGCAGTTTAAATGCAAAAAAAAGAAACAATACAACTCTGTGCAAATTCTTTTTATCTGATTGGAAAACTTGATACCTCACGACCGTTTGCGTAAAACCACTTACGAAACAACTTCCCAGAAAATGTAATTATGTACATACGATGAACGGCATTTCCATACCTTTTGGCATAAAATACCCCTTGGTAGTATGAAATGCCCTTAAAACCAATCAATCTTTAAGAAAAGTCGCCCTACCTGAAAATGTCGTTGTTTCTTTTATAATTTCTGCTGAAATGAATTGAAGGTATTGTTTGTTAGTTTCAGGAGGTATTTCCCAGGCAGCAATTGCCCCACTGGTTATTATCCGACTCCTGAGGCACCCCCAGTGGGAAATGCCGACGGAAGCAAAATAATTTTTTGCACTGCTCTGCTAAAAGCTTGCTTCCTGTGGAGCGCCCTTGTATTAAACCGACTTTCAATCACACTTTAGCCTGTAGTCATTTAAAAGGATAAAGGCAACTGTATAGCTTTTCTTAACGTTTTTTTTTTAATGAAAATTAGACAACTATAAAAGGACAGAGGTAATTCGAGGGGGCACTGAATTTTTTTTGTTATTTCAGCCAAGAAGAGAATTGCTTTTTTTTTTAATTTAATGTTATCAAATTCATATTATATCTTTAACATTTATTGAGTTGGTTAAAAATATTAAGAAACTTTATCCCAAATGTGCTCAACTGAAAGTGGAATATATTGAACAGCATTGTGTGCCCCATGGACTTATGTCTTACTTTATCAACCTAAGAACTTGTCATCACTCTCAAGTATCTCTCTATCTCTCTCTCTCCCTTTCCCTCTCTCTCTCTCTATATATATATATGTATATATCATGTCATGCGGATAACACAGTTTCCTAAGTCTCTATCGCTAGCTGGATTTATAGTCCATCACTCTTGGCATTTCCTCGAGATTGACTCCAGTGTCTGCTCAAAAAGCAGTCATATTTATCATAATACATTTTTTTGTAAATATTTGAATTTTGTGAAGTGTTAAAAAAAATGGAAAGAAAAATAAGCCAAAAACGTAGTTAAACAAAAAGTAATAAGATCAGTCCACAAAACCTGGATAAAATTCGAAGGAATAGTTCGAACCACACCACGTTAAAATTTTTAAATCACAAAGGTGTTGATTTCAAACTTAATTTTTTTCAAGAAGGAAACTCCTATTATAAAAACTCTACAAGCAAAGCAACAAATTTGAAACGAACTTTGAAATTGAAACCATGGGATGCCGTATTGTGGATGGGAAACAAGGCAGATTAATTCAAAGGGGGCAAAATGTTGCAATCTACCCGATGCAGGCGGAAGAAGCTCTTAAGTCAACGGCCTGGATCAAATAGTTAAGTTAAAAAACTTCTGCTACATATTGATAAGTTTGGTGTACATTGATAAGAAAAAATAGACACCAAAGGTTTACCAACACACACACACACACACACACACACATATATATATATTAACTTTTGGAAACTTTTGATGATATTTATTGTTTTAATTATCTTTCAGTTGTTTTTTGGAATTCAGTTTAAAATACCTTCCTTCTTTATTCGTTTCTTGATAATGAAAACAAATGTTTGGGCACAAAACTTTGTTTTGATGTCAATCTCTCTCTCTCTCTCTCTCTCTCTGTCTCTCTCTCTCTCTTTCTCCCTCTCTCTTTCACTCATACATACACACACACACACACACACACACAACCACACACACGCGCGCTCACACACAAACACACACCCCATCTCTCATTTCCCCCATCTCTCTCTATTTCTCTCTCACGTTTTCCATTTCTATCTCTCCCGTTTCTCTACATGCTCTCTATTTGCCCTCTCTCTCCTGTTCTCCCTATCTATCTTTTGTTTTCCCTTATCTATACTCTTCTTTTTTCTTTTCTTTTCTTTTCAATCTCTCTCTCTCTCTCTCTCTCTCTCTCTCTCTTGTTTTCCCTCTAACTCTGCTGTCCCCCTCGCTATATTTCCTTCTTTTCTTTCCATAATTTGCTTTCTCTCTCTTTCCCTCTCTCTCTCTCACTCTGTCTCTGTATCTGTCTCTCTCTGTCTGTCTGTCTGTCTCTCTGTCTCGGTCTATCTGATAAACTGTTCTATTTCTTACTAAGTTAAATTCAGTAAATACCCACCAAAATACGGATTTATTGATCCACGCCTGAAAACAATAAATGCAGCCGTTTGTATGATAATATATATATATATATATATATATATATATATATATATATATATATATAGAGAGAGAGAGAGAGAGCAGAAGTGAACACTGAAGTGAGTGGGAGTGAATTGTAAAGCCTCCTTCCTTTTGAAGTTTGCTTTTCAAATCTAACCTATATTCTCGATCCATATTAAGGTGAAAGAGGTGTGTAGCTCCCTTCGTATTTTTAAGGTTAACTTTTTAAAACTATCACACGTACGTGATCCAAACAATTGCTAATGCTGGATTGCCTTAGCTGTTACTGAGAATTTTATACATACACGTCTATTAGTAATTTTAAAAAAAATGTATATTTAATTTCAGAACGTTAATAATTATTACATTTGTAAGTCATGTTATAAATGTCAAAACTAAAGCAGCATTCATGGAAACAAAAGGGAAAACTGAAGGATCACGTAAATGTTCAACACTTATTCCAATGAGTTTGCCATTCGTCGAAGCAGCTTTGAAATACACCTAAGATCGTTTGAAGATATTATTTCCTTTAATATTCGCTATTTCCAAAAGATTTATCGTTGAGATTTATTTCAGTTTAGGAAACAAGAAAAAATCGCATTTATTTCGGTATGGTCATCACCATGTCGTGCCGCTAGCACGGATACCCCTCGCCCTCACTCGCCACGATCGTTAATCACATCTGGCTGGTCTTCAGGGCTACATCTCGTATCCTTACATAGCTGCTGAATGTATGTTCGAGCTGGTCGTCCTGCTTTTGCCCGGCCATATGTGGGGGTCCATAGGAGTACATCACTTATGAGCTCGTCCCTGCTTCTACAGCAGTGTCCTGCATGTCTGGCTCGTCTAACTTGGATAGTTTTCGAGATGAGAGGCAGGTGGCCGTATAGTTGGTGCCTTGTGGAGTGTTGCTGCCTGGACCTATTCAATATTGCTCGCAACATTGTGTAATTGCCGTCTAGCTTCTTCTCTAGCCGTTTTGTTAGCGTCCGAGTAGTGCATCCAAATAGCAGTATCGACACGACCGCTGCCTGGATGAAACTGCGTTTCATTTTATCGGTCAAGTCTGATTTCCATATGATCGGTAGCCTACCGATGGCTGTCCATGCCTTCGTTAGCCGCGTGTCGATATCTTTTTCGATTAATGAGACACTGCTTCCTAGGTAGGTGAATTTGTCTACTAGTTTCAGAGAGGTTCCCTCTGTTGGCGACTTTCGGCGGCATCAAGTACCATTTTTTGAGTCTTTGGTATGACTCGACCTGGGATTGAACCTCGGTTTCAAGGATCACAGGCGAACACTCTTCTCTTTAGGGCAATTGTTTGCCAATGGTACTTGATGCCACCTTGCTTAACACTTAGCGTTATAAGGTAAGGATCGAGGGTAAAGTGGAGCGATCCAGAGAATGAACTAATACCCTCCCCTACACCTCGGTGTGTTAGCTATTGAAAAGGAAGCCTTCTGATCATCATCGACAAAGTTCATATATATATATATATATATATAATTACTTCCCTCATAATTGACGTTGCACATATTGCATGAAGGATACGAGGTTTTGATCAAAAGGTGTCGTGACAGAATCATCATATTTTTTTTCAAAATTCTTAACTTAAATAAAAATTTTCGCACTGCTGAGCAGCTTGTATCAATAAATTTCGTTTGGTTTCTTTGTTTAATGGTCTTTCACACTTCATGAGTAAAGCTATCCTTGTAGGAGAAGATTAATGATACTATTTAACTCATGGCTGAGGAAATAAGAGGTTTATTATCTTTCCCAAGTTTGAAAGAGTACATAATAATAGCATGACTGGAGTTCGTCGGTTTGTTTGTTTATTTGTGTTTATGGTATATCAACCTTTGTAGGTTATTCAATGCTGAATTCATTTTATACAAATAATCAGTTCTGTTTCACAAAATTCAGTTCAGCATAAGTACACAGTTTAATTGTCAAAAATATTTCTCTTTCAAGCTATTCGGTTTCGTATAAGCAAAGTTTGTTTAGACACGGGTAAATGTCAAAAGAGTTCTTTTTCAGTTTAGCATTAAGTGCGGTTTCAATTTCAATAACAGTCCTGTTTCAAATTATCCTGCTTAGCATGCAAAAACAGTTCCATTTCAAGCAATTCAGTCTAACATAAGTACGTAGTTTAGATGTCAAAATAGTTCCATTTCGAGCAATTCACTTTAGCATAAATACACAGATTTGTCCCATTCAACGCATTAATAGGACGCTATCAGCTGCTACTACTCCGGTACTGAGTGTACCTGGAAGCGATGGCAATGAAGCGGTACTCCACATTCCCCAAATCTCCAGCGTTACTGAAATCTCGGCATCATATTATTTAGTATCATAAAACAGGACACTCGTTGGTGGGGTACCACTCTGCAGAAAAGCAGTGGGTATATTCTACAGCCCCAGCCGACTTGGAAAAAACTAAGGTGATGCTCACTTCAATACCCGGTCATCAGTATATGGAACCCAGCATCCACATCAGGGTACCAGGCTGAGGGTATTTGAATTGTTCGTGTATCTTGGCAGCGCTCTAACCTGGGACAGAACCCTTGATTCAAAAATATCTCTGAGGATCCAGCAAGCCAGCTGAGCCTTTGGTGTGCACGAGAGACGTGTGAGGTGAGAGAGAGGTATCACGGTCAGAACGAAGATCAGCGAGTATGAATTGTGTTCTGTCTATACTCTAATATTCTTCGGAAACATGGACTACATATCATCGGCACAGTAAGACCTTGGAGAGCTTTCATCAGATATGTCTCAGGAAAATATTTTACATAGGGCGGTAATCATTTATGCCACACACCAGTGTTCAGCAACATACCAATGTGCTTAGCATAGACATATATATCTTCCGAAGCCAGATGCGTTGGATTGGACATCTTGTTAGGATGAAAGAGAGTAGACTCCCGAAGGAACTGTTTTTCGGGGAACTCCAATGTGGTTAACGACCGAGGCACAAACCAAAGAAACGTTCCTAAGGACGTCACAAAAACAACAAAAAAACTCTTGGTAGAAATTTTGAGGATTGTGAAAGGACAGCGACGAATCGCGTGACTTGGAGGAGACTCGTTTATGATGGCTGTAGAAGGTTTGAGACAATGAGGCTCGGGCACTTTATCCTGAGACAGGGTCTACGGAAATGGCTGAGGTCAGACATCCTGGACACATTTCTTATATTCAGACCTGAGCATATATGTAGTTCGTGTCTCGTGAGTCAAATGCGATCCCATGATTACAGACAACCACTTGAAAAACATATGTGCATAAGAGAAAGCCGGGAATCTCACGTATCTTTTGTGCAATAGCACGTGTCAAAGTAAAGCTGGACTTCTGACCCACTCGCATGCTCACAACCCAAGAAGTGACAATCACCGTATATGTATATATTTACACGTAGAGAAATAGTGATAAATAGAAACAAACTGATATATATATATATATATAACAAAATAAAGACATTGACTTTCTTGGTATCATTATAAATTTATTTCAGGCTTTAACAAATTCTTATAAGTTAAATTAGAAGCCTTATAAAGACCATCTCCAGATGAGATATTTAGAATTATAAGATGTTATCATATTACTTCTCTCGAGAATGGAATTTGAAAAAATAAACACTCTTTATTTGATTTTTTTATTTCTTAAATTAAAATAATTTATTTCATCTATTCATAAAAAAGAAAACATAATAATATATATATTGATTTTTTTCATATATATATATATATATATGTGTGTGTGTGTGTGTGTGTGTATATTCTTAAGAAATAAACTTATACTTTGACAAAAACAAATATATATATATATATATATATATATATATAATCAGCCACACACAGACTGTTTCATTGTATCACAATTTTCAGTGTGGTCAGAGAGGCGAAATGCTTCAAGTTGGGATTGAGACCAGGCTGACTTTATATC
>OY757921.1:8384086-8564086 GCA_963585895.1 Sepioteuthis lessoniana | reverse complement strand
CTATCTATCTATCTATCTATCTATCTATCTATCTATCTAATATTTTGTAGACGTTGTTGTTGTTGTTGTTGTTGTTGTTCTTCTTCTTCTTCTTCTTCTTCTTCTTCTTCTCGATGTCCCTTTCTCTTCTTTTCCCTCTCTTAGCGCCAGTGTGAGGGTCTGTGTTCGTATACATCTGTCTTGGAGTGCTCAGTACCCATCTCTCATTACCTTTTGTTATTTACTTAGCTTTGTTTAGTCCCGTTCATGGAAATCTGTTTGCTGACAATCTTTGCTGTTCTTAAGTAATCATCCATTGCACAACTGTAAAGGATCGTCCCTGCTTAACTTCAATGATCTGAATGAAGCAGATGCTTTCAGTTTGAATTGACCGGACATCGACTATCAATAGCTGTTGATATCAATCTTAATCTATTTTTCACGTCATCTTTTACGTATGACCCAATTATCTATCTATCTATCTATCTATCTATCTATCTTGGCGTTTTCATTATCTATCTACCTATAACAACCCCTCCGCTCGGACAGGATATGACACAACGTCAGTTTTTAAGTGGGATTTAACAGGTTTGAATTTAGAGCTTTCCTTCGCCTAGAATAGTTACCTCACCAAGCCTGAACTCAGTCTACCCTACTATTTACCCATAGCTGAAGGAAGAATAATTGGATTCATACCTTTCTCAAGAGTATTAGTTCTATGTGAAATGCAGCCAGTCTCGTCCAGGATTTGAACTCGAGTCGCCGTGTCCATTTCCTACGACGATAACCATTACACCACAGGCACCTTCTTTTTTACCATCCGCTCGGGAAGGACATGACACAAGGTCAATTTTTAAGCGGAGTTTGAATTCAGAGTTTTCCTTCTCCTAGACTAGTTGCCTCACCAAGGCAGAAGAATTCAGTCTGCCCTACTATTTACCCGTAGCTGGAGGGAGAATATCTATCTGTCTATCTATCTATCTATCTATCTGCGTCCCTCTCTATCTCCCTATTTACTTTTGATTTCTTTTACAAATTAGATAACAGCCAAAGTGAAGAACTTTCTTTTTTATCATTTTATGGTCAATCTACGCTTCTTTTGTTAAAATGATATTTTATAGAAGTTGATTTAATATACGACGCCGTCTGAACTTCATTGACTTCAAAGAAATAAAAATACGACAGCTCTGCAATTATGATTTCTTACTTAATCATTAAAACGCAGAGCTGAGGAAACTGGACAGAATAACTGTATACAAATATGTTGGATCATTAATTCATTGATAATTTAATCAAAATGAAAACTACCGCACAATATTAATATGATTAAGTGTGACACAAGTTCGAGGTGATTGAGGCAAACAATAGGATCTTTCGAACAATAATAAGGTTAAATGTGGTAGGTGGGATGAAAAAACCATTAGATTGCTTACAAGGTATCAACATAGATAGATAGATAGATAGATATAAACAGACCAAGATAGATAGATAGAGAGATGGGGAGATATAAATAGACCAAGATAGATAGATAGATAGATAGATATGGATAGACTGAGATAGATATAAATAGATAGGTATAAACAGACCAAGATAGATAGATAGATAGATAAATAGATAGATATAAACAGGCTAAGATAGATAGATAGATAGATAGATATGGATAGGCTGAGATAGATATAGATAGATAGATATAAACAGACCAAGATAGATTGATAGATAGATAGATAGAAGCAGACCAAGATAGATAGATAGATAGATAGATAGAAACCAAGAGAGATAGATAGATAGATAGATATAAATAAACCAAGATAGATAGATAGAGAGATAGATAGATATAGAGATGTGTATAGAGTCATAGACACACATATATATGAATATTTATACATAGATGCCTTTATAAATAGACACGCATAAGTATAAGAAAGATAAGATGAACTTAAAGAAAGCTCGTAGTAGAAGTAGTAAAAATATCCTTTGCAAATTGAATCTAAATTTTATGCCCAAATATCAGTTTTTAAATTGACCGCATCTACACATTCTAATGAACGACGGTTTTAAACCAAGTTTTCACCTTAACCAAAAGAGATCGATCACTTCGCGAAATATATTTTTGAAATGTTGAATCTCATCTTGTTTCGAAGCATAGTAATTTGTATCTAAAGTGTCTCCATATAGCCAGGGGTGTCCTCGTGGTGTAATGGTTAAAGCGATGAACTGCGGAATCGTAGTATACGAGTTCGTACTCCAGTCGCGCTATTCCGTTCACTTTTGGGCAAATACCCTTGAGAAAGGTATGAATCCTCTTATCCTCCCAACTATGGGTTAAATAGTACCACTATTGTTGGGGAGTGTCCACGTGGTGTAATGGTTAAAGCAATGGATTGCGGAATCATGATAAGCGAGTTTGTACTCCAGTCGCGCTATTACGTTCACTTTCGGTCAAATACCCTTGGGAAAGGTATGAACCCCTTATCCTCCCAGCCATGGGTTAAATAGTACCACTATTGTTCTTCTAGGAGAATGGCTTTGGCATTAAATAACTTAGAAAGAGTTGGTATGCCATTAAACAAAGAAACCAAACCAACCCATATAGCCAATATCTAAAGAAAAAAAAAGACATTTAAATAATAAAATCTTTTACTGAACATTATTTATTATCTATAATATCTGTATATATGAGGTGTATTGGGTCGAGTCATCAATAGTTCTGTTTTTGTAAAATATTATCTATTCTTGAATAATTTAACAATGAATCAATTCCAATCAGTTGTATATTTCCCATTACTTTGAATCACTTCTTGTTACTTACGAGGTAGCTTTTTGATTTATTTCGAGTAAAATTCGCCTTGTTTCGAGCTCAGAAAATGAAAAAGAAGTAAATCACAAGAAGAAAGGTGAGTTAAATACATTGAACGAGGTAAAACAGACACTTCTTTAACCAATATTTTTCCTGCATAGAGGGAAGTACGAGGTAGCCGAAAACTTTAACAACTTGACGGCGTTTACTAACCTATGGATCTTTGGAAAAGAATACACGCTTCAAAGTTCTTCGTTTTAAATGTTATATATCGAGCGAGTTTTGAGTTTGTTATACAAAAGCTCAACTAAGTAAAGAAAAAATTTAAGCATTGCACATGGTATTGCAAAAAAGTTTTCTTCACATTTTCTAAGCGTTAAACTACACAGTAGTTATGTTGCATAACCATAAACCCTAATGATATCAATCACAACTGTAATAAAATACATATACAAATGCAGATACAAATACAATACAGTCGGACACTGTTGTTTCAGTTATGAACACGTTTATTAATTTCTGACTTCGGTTCATGGTGACACGAGGAGAGAGACAAAATTCTTACTATGCTAACCCCATCCCGACGCGCGGCGCATCTTGTGATGTCTAAGAACTCTGTCGGTTTTGACTTCGTTATACAAATGAGATCTGAAATACTTAACATCTTCAACTGCTCAAATCCAACTCTATGCCTCAATGACAGAAACTCATCTGTCTGTCTCCATGGTCTAATCTGAAATGACTCTTTTTCAAAATCTTCAAATTCTCAGGACCATCATTCTCAGGACCATGACATCATCCACACTCCAGCCCTGAGGGTTTATTATGACAATGGTGATTGTCATATCCTTTGTGTACGAGCGTAAAACTGCATTCAATAACTATGCACCTGAACTCTTAACCCGAATATTTCAAAGCCCAACCAAACTGAATGATAAAATATGATTAATGAAAAAGGATTAATATAAAAAAAATCCTTCCTTAATTACATAACAGTTATTGACATCGTAAACTGTCCATATTTAAATGAAGCATTTTTATGATGTTGACGACTGAAATATCATCGTTAGGATAGAAGGAAAGAGTCGAGATGACTGGGGATCTAGAATACACCGAATGCATCTGCAGAGGGATTAAACTTACCCAACGACTGTCCTGGATACGGCACTAACGAAATCTGACGATGAATCTCCAGTAATGCTGGAACTTTGAGGAATGCAGAGTAAAATCTTCACTGTCATTACAACCAGGTCCACTCTGACCAGCAGTCGGAGCACTTGAAAGGGTTTTACTTATGGGTCAAATAGAACAGTTTACTGAGTACAAATTTATGCTAGATTGAATTGTTTGAAAAAGAACTGTTTTATCACTTAACTTTGTATAGATAAATATGTGATATTTCATTGAATTGTTAGTTATATATATATATTTATACTTTGTTGATATGCTAAATTGTATAGTTTAACATGGAACTGTTTGATAATTAAACTGTATACGAACAAATAACTGATGTTTAATTAAATTGTTAGTAAGTAAAGTAAAGTTAGCGACCGTAGTCGAGGGCGACCAGAAGGCTCCCTTTTCAATAGCTACTACACTTAGGTAAGGGTGTTACTCCTTTCCCAAGATTGCACCACTTTATCCATGATATGTACCTTAAAATGCTGAGTGTTAAGCATGGAGGTATCAAGTACCATTTTTAAAGTCTTTGGTATGACTCGACCTGGGATTGAACCCGGGTCTCCCGTACCATTGGGGAACATCTACCTACTAGGCCAATGAGCCGGTTAATAAATTTTTAGTACCAAATGGCAATAATTGAAAACATTTACCTGTGTGCAGAACAAATGATTAATATTGAATATAGTTGAAACAGAGAATAATAATTTAAAATGATTTAACTGTGTAGAAACAATAAAAATTCTCGTGTGCATACAAATTTATGCTAACGCATTCAAAAATTAATTTACTGACAAAATAATCTCTTACATATCAAGTATTCCTATTTAAATGTGCGCAAACAAATGACTGATGGTAGTGTAACGTTACCCCCTCTCGCCCCCACACACGTTAACTTTCTTCTAACCATGTCACTTCTTACGCCGGCCGGTGATCAACTAGTGGTTCGAGGGGGTAACGCACATTTCTTTACCTACACAAGAATACGATCGAGGGAACGGAGAAAATAGAACAGACGAACAAACAAGAACAAGCTTGGGGTTAACCAAGGGCAGAAAAGAGGTATTGCAACACTATATGCATGTGCGGACTATCGCTAGCGTGGGTTACTAGCGAAAATTCCACAAGCACCTCGAATGCAGACATCTTGAGTCGATCTTCTTCACTGGACCCTATCTTGTCTCCTACTGTCTCTGGAGTCCGGTGTTGACTGCCCCTGTCCGTGGTTCCACGCCAACTCTCTGCTGTCCAGCCGCCAACTGCCCTCTGCTGGGTCGCGTCGTCAACTCCCATTCGCGTCCCCTTACCACTTCCGGATACGGCGAGATTTCAGGTCCAAGAATCCTTTGTCTGGTTTCGCGCCAAAACAGACAAAGGAATCTTCTGCTTTGGCATGCCATAAAACCCAACCAAACCAAATCCTATATATTTAATATATATGTATAAAAAGGATTTGGCATGAAATAACCGACAATGGTTGATATGCCATAATACCCAACTAAACCAAATCCTATACATTTAATATATATGTACAAAAAGGATTTGGCATTAAATAACCTACAATGGTTGATATGCCATAAAACCTAACCAAAACCTAATCCTATATATTTAATATATTTGTACAAAAAGGATTTGACATTAAAAAAACCTACAATTGTTGATATGCCATATTAAACAATCCAACCAAACCAAATCTTATATATTTAATATATTTGTACAAAAAGGATTTGACATTAAATAACCGACAATTGTTGATATGCCATATTAAACATTCCAACCAAACCAAATCTTATATATTTAATATATTTGTACAAAAAGGATTTGACATTAAATAACCGACAAGATTGATATGCCATAATGCCCAACCAAACCAAATCCTATATATTTAATATATATGTATAAAAAGGATTTGGCATTAAATAACCTACAATATTTGATATGCCATAATGCCCAACCAAACCAAATCCTATATATTTAAAATATATGTACAAAAATGATTCAACATTAAATAACCTACAATGGTTGATATGCCATAATGTAATTTACAAAGCTCTTTGCTTCGATGTGGCACAAGGCCGAATGAATGGGACACCCATTGAGACTCGAAATCACTCGTGTAGGTTCGCTAGTCTAGCTTGCTAACCGTTACACCACCAGAGGTGCCCTTATTTACGAAGCTCTTTGCTTAGGTGTGGCACAAGGCCGATTGAATGGGGCACCCAATGAGTTGATATGCCATAATACCCAACTCAACCAAATCCTATTTATCTAGTATATATGTACAAAAAGGATTTGGCATTAAATAATATACAATGGTTGATATGCCATAAAACCCAACCCAACCAAATCGTATATATTAAATATATATATACAAAAAGGATTTGACATTGAATAACCGATAATGGTTGATATGGCATCATACCCAACCAAACCAAATCCTGTATATTTACTATATATGTATCAAAAAGGATTTGACGTTAAATAACCTACAATGGTTGATACGCCATAATACCCAATTAAACCAAATTAGACCTAACATTTAGTGAGGAGAAAATTTGGATTATTTTACTAACGTGGGCATGGTTTTGCGGATGCTATGAAAGCGACAGACCACAATGGACTATGGGATGTCACAAGGTCTTGGAGTACGTCCTTACAATTCCCTGTTTTAGGCCTTCCTTGATGTTTCTCGATCGTCGATGTTCGTGCAAAGTGGGCTAAATATCTTGAGTCTTTTGGTTACTGAACTGTGCCTTCGCCTTTCGAAAAAGTCTCTTTCTCCACAAAGAAAACTGATTGGTGATTCTTCAGTTTCAATTGCTCTTTAGTGGTGACCCTTACGCTGGGTAGTTATTCAGTAAGTCCAGTAAAAATATCAGCAGCAATAGCAAAATATAGAGTCTTTGATGTTGATCCTTCACGGTTCAGACTGCCTGATGAAAGTTCACTTGAATGCTTAATGTAGTGTGGCAAGACTTGTGGGGAATACAGACACCACTGAGAACAACTCCCATAAAAAACGGAACAATATTAAACAAAAAGCAGTAGAATGGCAATGGTAAAATTGATAAAATTAGAGACATTGCTGCCAGTACAGATTGGAAGCTTCCATTTCAATATATTAAAACAGTTCTATTTCAGATAATTCAGTTTAGTATAAGTAAAGCTTTTTGTTTTTACACAGCTGAATGTTAAAAAAACAGTTCCATTTCAAACAATTCATTTTAGCGTAAGTACACAGTTTAGTTCTATTTGACTCATTTTTAGAACCCTAACCGGCTAATTGGTCTAGTGGGTAGAGTTTTCGCCAGTGGTCCGGAAGACCAGGGTTCAATCCTAGGTCGAGTTATACCAAATAATGAACAAATGGTACTTGATATTTCCTTGCTTAACACTCAGCATTAAAAGGTACGTATCAAGGTTAAAGTGGAGCAATCCAGAAAAAGAAGTAGCGCCCTCCCCTACACCTCGCTGTAGTAGCTATTGAAAAGGGAGCCTTCAGGTCACCCTCAACTACCGTCGCCAACTTTACTTACTTACTCTGGGCCACTGAGCTATGGCAATGAAGGGTTACTCTGGATTACTCAAAGCTCCAGGATTACTGGAGCCTCATCATCACATTGTTTAGTGTCAAATCTAGGACACTCGTTGGGGGTGTCTTACCCCCTCTACAGAGAATCAGTCGGTCTATTCTTCAGCTCCAGCCGACTGGACAATCTAATTATGGGTAGTTATTCAGCAAGTCCAGTAAAAATTAGCAACAGCAGTCAAAAGATGGAGGCTTTGATATTGGTTCTACACAGTTCAGATTGTCTGTTGAAAATTCATTTGAATACATGATTCAGTGCATCAAAACTTGTGGTGAATACAGACCCCATTGAGTACAAACCCATTAAAAATGGAACAATATTAAACTAAACGCAGCATCATAGCAATGGCTTAATAAAATTGGAGAGGTTGATGCCAGGACTGATTGCTAACTTCACAGTCCGAAAACGTAAAGCATAAGTTCCTGAATTAAACTATGTTGCTTGTTTATCAGTACAAATCACACACAGGATGAAGAGATTCACAACGTGTTTGCGCACCGACTACCGTGATAGTAGCAACCACTACGTGTACGTACCACGTCTTCAACTGCTTCGGTCACGTGATATACACATCACTAACTAGCTCACACCAAAATAACACAAAACGTTTGGATTCACTTTAGTGATATAAATGATAATAGCTTAAATAATAGATTTTTCGGCCTTCCTTAGAAATGAAGAAAGTTATGACAAATCTTTAATTTAAATGGAAAGTTACAGCAGCTTTTAGGGTGACTGGTTTCATAAAATGACGGAGGATGATGAAGAGAACAATAATCGTCTGCGTTTTAGAATAACACGTCATAGCTCTGTTGTGGGGCTTCAACCAGACACAGGAAATTGAATAAACAGCGGCTGTTCTGTAGAGGCGAGAACTATGGTAATCTGCTCTTTGATACTTTAAAAAAGCTAAAGAAACACTGGCTCAGTGGTTAGAGTTATCATCTTATAAACAGTTGCTTAGATAAATTCAGTTCGATATTCACTTGAAGACTCTATATTCCAATGTAACTTTCTGCCTAATATAGATAAAAAAAAGTTTGGTTTGTTTTTATGGTACATCAACCATTATAAGATATTAATGCCAGATCCATTTTTATACATATAAACAGTTCTATTTCAAACAATTCAGTTTAGTATAAGTAAATTTTTTTCGTTTACACACAGCTGAATGTCAAACAATAGTTCCGTTTGATACAATTCAGTTTAGCATAAGTACACAGGTTCAATACAAAAAAACAAAACAAAGAACAAAACAAAAAACAGTTCCATTACAAACAATTCAATTTAGCGTAACTACACAGTTTATATCTATTTGACCCATTAATAGGACCCTACCAGGTGCTACTACTCTTGGCCAGGGAGCGATGGCAATGAAGGGCTATACCACATTACTCAAATCTCCAGCATTACAGGAGCCACACAATCAGATTGTTTTGGGTCATATATAGGACACTCTTTCGGGGAGTCTTACACCTCTGTATGGGATATAGTCGGTCTATTTTGCGGCACTGGCTGAATGGGCCATAGGACACTTGGTAGGGAGATTCACCCGTCTGCAGAGATGCAGTTGACACATTGTACAGCCCCAGCCGACTGGGTAACGATAAAAAAGGTTAGAACACAGCTGGGCATGCGTTAAATAGTGACGTTACTACCCTTTTGCTTGGATGGCTTTGACATTAGATAACTGTTATGGTGATATCTACACGATAATGAACTCTCATCATTCATAAATACTAAAACTAATCACTCTCGGAAAGATTTTCTCCCAGCGAAGGCCGGGACACATTTCGGTCGACCGCGTTGGTCGGTACACGGATCTAGTCGGGTGTGTTCTGGTTCCAGTAACAGTCGGTCATGGTGCGCCTGGACTGGGATCCTCGACCTATACTCAGGCAGATATATCAATAACTATTTCTGATGGCTTGCTGTGTGTCGTCTCCTCTTTGCACTAAAAATTCTGGGTTCCTATTCTCTTTAAGTGGATTGAAATAATATATTTTAAGTTTACGCGGGTAGATATTATTTCGGGTCAACTAAAGTTCAAAAGTACGGATGTATGAATAAACACAACTTGTGACCTGATCTAACCGACGAGAATCGTAGAAATTACTTATTTATGGAGGCACCTATTTATTGATTTCATGAAAAATGTTTGACACATTTTTTCTAGAATGTTCTAATCTATGTGTTTGCTGATTTGTCGTATATTGGACCGCTGGACAAACAACGAAAAAATCGTAGATGTATAAAGATTTAATATGTAATTTTATTCTTCGATGGCGACGTTTGTGGGAATTAGCTATACAGTCAGAGAAAGTTCGCACATATCTTTCTTCTGTGGCGAGGTCTCTATTTGTGAAGTAGTGCGACGGCCGGAGAACACACAGGGCGGGGGAAACCGACAGGTTTGCTTGAGTGACTAGCGGACCTCCCTCTTTGCTTCAGTGGCCAGCGGGTCTCTACCTTCAGTCCAAAATTACACACCTTATATTGTCTTTCAAGTCCCATGAATGCGCCTCTTCGCCCTCGTATTTTTCTGTTTATGGCTGGTTATCGGGATTTACATACATCCGTTTTTTCCAGTAATTTTTTGATCTTATCTACGAACGGAAATATATAATTCAATCCACAGGCAATAACTTATATTCTTCGCTATCCTCCTTTATTTTCTCTTTCCTGAGAGACCACTTGGTTGATGTTATCTTGCGACTGCATTGAATCTGCTAAGCTCTTCCACGTCATCAGCTAAGTCAGAATATTATAGATTGGCTTGAAAATATTTTAAGTAAGTGAGTTTTGGATCCTTGGTTTCTAGAATATTCTGATTTATGTTTTCTTAGTTAATTTAAGTAAAAATAAAAAAAGTGTGGATCCTATAAGCTAGACCTATTTGATGTAGTTTGGTGCCAACACATACAGGCCAGTGGTTAGTTGGTTTGAAAGGTGTATCGACTAATTAAATATGTTATACGTGAAAGGCATGGCCAGCTATCGATAGGCTATCGGTCATATGGAAGTCAGACCTGATCGATAAAATGAAGCGCAGTTTCTTCCTAGCAGCGGTCCTGTCGATACTGCTATATGGTTGCACCACATGGACGCTAACTATACGTATGGAGAAAAAGCTTGACACGGCAATTACACAGGAATGCTGCGAGCAATATTGAAAAAGTCCTGGAGACAGCACCCCACAAAGCAGCAGGTGTACGGTCGCCTACCACCCATCACGAAAACAATCAAAATTAGACGAACCAGACATGCGGGACACTGCTGGAGAATTAGCGACGAACTCATAAGTGATGTACTCCAGTGAACTCCTTCCCATGGACGAGCAAAGGCAGGACGTCCAGCTCGAACATACAGTAACTCTGTGCCCATACGGGATGTAGCTTTGAGAACCAGCTGGAAGCAATGGCCAATAGGGAGGTGTGGCGAGAGAGGGTCAGGAATATCCGTGCTGATAGTGTGGCAAAATGATGATTGAATCCACGAAGGGGGACAACCAACCTAACTTATATATATATATATATATATATACAGGAAAGAAATTTATGGAAAAATTCAAACCTAAGTTAAATAAAACATGAACCGTGCACACTCAAACGGAAATAAGCACACACACACACACACACACACACACACACACACACACACACACACACACATATACATATATATATATATATATATATAAACCTAAACGATCGAAAACCATTCAAAGTACAAACATTAGTAAATTAAAATCTCATTTAATACCCATTAACTAGATCTTAAGGCAAACATGTTCTCAGATGAAAGAAAAAAGCTGAACACATGCACACACACACACACACACACACACACACACACTCGCACACATACACTGACATGTGTATACATTTACAAAGAAAAGGAGAAAGATCTAGCAGTAAATTTAAAACCACAAAACTCCCCAAGATACACACACACACACACACACACACAAACAAAAAAAAAAGCTGTTAGTGAAACCCAAAATCACTACAACGACAACACACACTCACACACACACATACAACTATAGACATAGTAAATATCAAAGAAGGGTAAAGCAGACCAAAGGAAACACACTCCCGAAAAGAGGAATAACGACCCCTATATAAACCCGCCTGACCAACCAAAGGTCATTTATACTGGAAACAAGAGTGAGTTCAAGTCTCAATTAGTACCCCACTAACAAGGCCTTGTGTCACATATTTTCTCTGACGAAGACAACAAACTGGAAACATACATATATATAACACGTATGCAAGAACAAAATAAATAAATCCAAAAAATAAAAATCTCTTCGTGGACCTTTTTATTTCAAAATATATCCTTATTCTTTCTTTGGACTTTCAACAACCATCTTTATATATATATATATATATATATATATGCTTGCACGATTGGAGGTAAAGTGCAGTAGGACGGCATATTTGTATAAATGTAAAGTTATTAGAGTTTGGTTTCTTTGTTTAATGGCATATAAACCTTTGTAGGTTATTTAATGCCGAATCCATTCACCTAGAAGAACAATAGTGGTACTATTTAACCCATAGCTGGGAGGATAAGGGGGTTCATACCTTTCCCAAGGGTATTTGCCCGAAAGTGAACGAAATAGCGCAACTGGAGTACGAACTCGCTTACTACGATTCTTACTTTAACGATTACACCACGAGGTCACCCCCAAAGTTATTAGGGTAATAATTAATTATATTTATGACTTTTGGTAAATAATTAGATTGATTATTTTATTGCTTAATTGGGTAAAATTGAAGATTAGTTAGAGATCTTTTTTGTGGAAGTGTACTGATCATTGAAGTCAACGTGTGCACACTGGCACGCGCGTGCGCAGAAGGATACGACAACTACCCCTTGTCATTATAAGGTTTCGGGACAGGAAACGAAAACTAAACAAAGTTGAAGTCATGTCGCGTGATAAATTTGATTGAATTGAATAAAACTAATGAGGTAACGATTTAGTGAGATGTCATTACATCGACGACTTTGGCTGATGAAATACTAAATTTTGGAATGCATAAGATTTTTTTTTTCAAAAATGCGAAAAGTCAGTTGAGTTTTTGAAAGTTGGTTGGGGAGGTTGAGTAAAGATTTTGATGGCAGACGAGATGCACTGGGTGTATGTGTGGGTGGTGGCTGCAGACGATATATGTTCATAGTCCCTTTTACGATATCTTCTTTTCCCTGGTGTCCGACGTACAACTCAGAAAAAATGTTCCAGAAATAATAATTTTTTTTCGTATTAGATACAATTTTGGAAAAACAGGTTTGGTTTGGTTTATTTGTTTAATGGCATATCAACTCTTTTTAGGTTATTTAATGCCAAAGCCATTCTCCTAGAAGAACAGTAGTGGTCCTATTTAACCCATAGCTGGGAGGATAGGGGGCTTCATACCTTTCCCAAGGGTATTTGCCCGAAAAGGAACGTAATAGCGCAACTGGAGTACGAACTCGCGTACTAGGATTCCGCAGACCATCGCTTTAACCATTACACCACGAGGACACCCCCCTGGAAAAACAGAGTTACTTTTAATATTCACGATGATCTGATAACGTTACATAACCCTTTCTATTGTCTCCATCGTTTCGGAAAGAGTACAAAATATAACAAAACAATCAGATATGAGCACATTGGCTAGCTTTATAGGTGCTATTTGAACAAACCATTACTCAGACTCCTTGTCACTTCTACAAGCACCTGTTTGTTGATGTTGGTGCTTTATATCATCATCATCATCATGGAGTCATGTTTCTAGCACGGTTTTCCTTAACTCTTTCTTACTGTCCCTATCATCCACAGCTTTTAGCCAGGTCCTCTAGACAGCATTCGGCGTCCACACAGAGCTGATCTATGCAAGTCCCTGTTCGACAGCCAACACTGGCGAGTCAGTGTGTAAAAGTTCATTAGAGAATGTCGCTTACGAGGTTTTTCTTACGTCAACAGTATGTCTTTTTTCGTCTTACTTAGATGGCTTGCGAGATAGGAAGTGAGTGGCCGTACAACAGCTTTTTTGTGGATGTGTTGCCTCCAGAATAAATTACCGACAGCACACAGAAGTCGTGTGTAGTTACTCTCCCACTTTTTTGTCTCGTTCGAACCCAAAAGTCATCCATACCGTAGTACTGACATGATTACGACTTGTAATAAATCCTGTTTATCTTAGCCTATCAGATAGATCTGCTTCCATATGGTCTATTACCTGTCAATAGCGGACCATGCCTAACCTGTTCATTCGTTGATATCACTTTCATTTGATGAAATATTGTTGCCGAGGCATATAAACAGGTCGACAAATTTCAGAGGCTTATCACATAAAGTGTAGATGTTTTTTTTTCTTTAAACACATACTGTTTGTTTTTTTTATTTACATTTACGTATAGTCCAATGTTTCTTGATATATATATATATAATTTTTTGGTTGTAGGTCCAAAGAGAGAAAGAAATATTTCAAAATGAGTAGGTCTACGAGGAGATTTGTATTTTTTTAGGATTGATATCTTTATTTTGTTCTTACATTGGTGTCTGTTTTTCAGCTTGATGCTTTCCTCAGATAATATGTATGGCAAAAGGCTTTGTTTATTTGGTAATCAATGAGACTTGAACTCACACGTGTTTGCAGTTTGAATGGTTTTCAGTTGGTTATGGGCTTTTATGGAAGTCACAAATCTCTTTTTCTTATAGTGTGTCTAGTTTTACCCCTCTTTTTTAATATTTGATACGTTGTGTGTGTGTGTGTGTGTGTTGGAGTGGTTTCGAGTTTCACTTACAGTTATTCTTTTCTCTTTATATTTGAGAATGTGTGTCTAGATATTTTTACCACCCTGTGGGCTTGTGTGTGTGTCTGTCTGTAAACCAAAATTGCGTAAAAGAGGAATCATACACACACACAAATGGAAACAAACATACACACACACACACACACACATACACACACACACACACACATATATATATATATATATATATATATATATATATATATATATATATATATATATACTAAAAAGTGTCAGTAAAAAAGTAACCACCAGTATATTCCAAACCACACAACCACACATACACACACGGGAGGAAATCTCGAGGTATATTCACACATTCACAGCGAAAAAAAAAAAAATAACAGTAAGTTGAATCTGAAACCACTTCAACACCCGCACAAACACAGCGTATCTAATATCAAAATCAAATAAGGGGTAAAATCGACTAAAGTAAACACACTCTTAGAAAAAGAGATGGGTGACCTGTATAAAAACCATAACCAACTGAAAAACCATTCAAACTGTAAACACGAGTGGGTTCAAGTCCTACATTACCCCTTTAACAAGGCCTTGTGCCTTACATGTTCTTTGACGGAAGCATCAAGCTGAAAAAATAGACGAATGTAAGAGCAAAATAAATAGATCTTAAAAAGATACAAATCTCTTCGTGACCTGCTCATTTGAATGTTTTTATTCCAGCTTCAAGCGTCCTACGTGTCTAGCCACACTGAAGAGTTGTGATACAACGAAACAGTCTGTCAGTGGATGACAATATATATAATATACTATAATAGTATATATATATAATCCCTGATTCTTATGGTATGCTATTAAAGAGTCCAACGCATTTTCAGGACGACGTTATTCTGAAGACTTTTAAATATTTTTGACAAGACAAAATCTCATTATTTATCCTTGTCTGAATTATGAAATTGTAATATTTGATAAGGTTTCTAAGTTTAATGCCATATCAACTTTTATGATTTATTTATTGCTAAAGATATCTTGATGGCATTATTTGATGCTTAGTTAGGGAGTTAAGGAAGCACATACTCTTTTCATTTGTATTTGTCTAAAAGTGAATGTGATAACGCGATTAGATTTGAATTTGCTTTCTACAAAGCCACAGTTGAGCTCTTTGCAACTATCTTCATCATCATCATCATGTCGTGCACAGGCACGGATATCCCAGACCCTCTCTCGCCATTCCTCCTTATCGTTCATTGCCTCCGGTACGTCTTTTGGGCTACATCCCGTATCCTCACATAGCTGCTGTAAGTATGTTCCAGCTGGTCGTCCTGCTTTTGCCTGGCCATCTGTGAAGGTCCATTGGAGTACATCACTTATGAGCTCGTCCCTGCTTCTCCAGCAGTGTCTGCATGTCTGTTTCGTCTAACTTGGATAGATTTCGTGATGGAAGGTAGGTGGCCGTATAGTCGGTGCTTTGTGGGGTGTTGCCGCCAAGACTTGTTCAATATTGCTCGCAGCATTTTTGTGTAATTGCCGTCTAGCTTTTTCTCCAGTCGTTTAGTTAGCGTCCAAGTAGTAAATCCATACAGAAGTATCGATACGACCGCTGCCTGGAAGAAACTGCATTTCATTTTATCGGTCAGGTCTGATTTCCATATGATCGATAGCCTATCGGTAGCTGTCCATGCTTTCGTTAGCCGCGTGTCGATGTCCTTTTCGGTTGATGAGACGCTGCTTCCTAGGTAGGTGAATTTGTCGACTAGCTTCAGAGGGTTCCGTCTAGTGTTGTGGTGTCACCTGTTTGATTATAGCACATATATTCCGTTTTGTGTGCGTTGACATGGAGGCCAATGCCTGCGGCGGCTCGTTCCAAACTATGAACTAGTGTTTCGGCTTGGTTGAGTGTATTTGCCAGCATCGCTATGTCATTGGCGTAGTCGGCGTCGGTAATCTTTTTTGCAGGGTGCCTTTTGTTCTTTTCTTTATCAGCTATTCCTCGAGTTAAATAGTATGCCTTTTTAAAACTAATAATTTTCAAACATTTGATCTATAGAAGGATACATTATTATCTCATATCAATTTGTCTTAACAGCATGTCAACCTGTCTAGGGTGCTTTTATAACTAGAAGTTAGTGAATCAAGTTTATTTTGCGTATATATTTAGATTTTATTTAGTTTTATCCAAGAACTGTTGCACAGTTATAAGACGATGGTCTCGTGATAAATGGTTATCTTTGTAGGAAATAGACACGGTGACCCAGTTCAAATCCTGGACAAGGCTATTCGCATTTCCCTTTGCACTAATGCTATATACATGGGGACTCAAGTTGATTGTCTTTGTAGTAAGTTGTTTCCTAGCTTGACTTAGAGGGTTCCCCAAGTATAGATCGGTATAGCCTAAGTTATAAATAGAAATATATCAGCGCAAATCGACCGTTGACAGCGATTGGTTGAATAAGTCTCAAACATAAAAGCCGTGGAAGTAGACGCAGCATATAAAAGAGAAAAAGGAAGAGTTGGAGCCAAGACGTGGAGATATGAAGACGAGACACCGAAATGGCACGTGCGAAAACAACAACCGAAAATGATCGATGTTGAAAAGTGGATATCAAGGTCTGTGTCCGTTCTTCTCGTCCTGCTTCAGTTTATTTGTCACTGTCTATCTAAAGAAGTGAAATCAAATCATGTTCT
This sequence comes from Sepioteuthis lessoniana, assembly GCA_963585895.1. Classification (NCBI taxonomy): domain Eukaryota; kingdom Metazoa; phylum Mollusca; class Cephalopoda; order Myopsida; family Loliginidae; genus Sepioteuthis; species Sepioteuthis lessoniana. Next base: position 8,547,094 of record OY757921.1, on the reverse strand, counting down.
ATTTTTCTCTCCTTAGGGACTCCGAATGAAGGATAATAGTGAATAAACGTTTTGTAATTATGAACCAAGACGGTATTTTGTGTGTTCGTCACTTTTTCTCATGGCGAGGCACGACTAGAACTTAAAGCGTAGTGTTACAATCTGACATCTTTTAGAATTGTGGTGGTACAATTGTCAATATAGTGCCGTAGCGCTACAAGATTATACATAGAAGCCTGGTAGAGCAAGCGTCTATATAGTGACGTAGTATTACAAACGTATATTGGTGAACCGTAGCGGTACACTGCTACCATTTAAAAGCTATGCAGCTAACTGACCTTCCAACAAACATGGGCATATAACTAGACAGCCTGGACTCTTTAATGTTGGAATGGCAACCGTCTTAGAAGAAGGGAAACTCTGAATTCAAACAAGATAAATTCCGCTTAAAATTGATCTACTGTAGTCCTGCTCGATCATAGTGGTTTGTAAATTCATTTATCATATCAACTATCCCTATCTAATACAAATACGCACACTATTGGATGGTTTAATGTATTAATATTTATTACTAATGAGTAATTATTTTATCTAAGAACGGTCATTTGTTTGCTCACAGTTAATTAATAATAATACTTTATCATCATCATCAAGTCGTTTTACTGGCTCAGATTTCTCTAACTCTCTCTCTTTCTCTCCATTTGTTTTTATCATTCATCACTCACGGCAGAAATTCCAAACTGCATCCTGTACCCGCGCAGAGCTGTTGCAGGTGAGTTCTTCCCGGTCAACCAACTGTGGCAGGGTTCCATTCGAGAATATCACTTAAGAGTTCGTTCTGGCTTCTCCATTCTTTGTACAAATAATTTACAGTTATATAGCATCGAGTATTTCTATCCAATATCAATAATTTACAGTTATGCGGCATTTCTACCAAATTTTAATAATTTCCAAACATACGAGGTCCATACGATAAGTTCCCAAACTTTTTTCGTATGGGCACTTTTTTTGATAGTACACACATGAAACTCTAGTCCCCTTCGAGTAATCTCCTCCGGCTTCAATGCACTTGTACTGTTCCGACAAATTCTGGAACACCATGGAAGTCCTCTTGTGTCAGCGTGTCAATGACCTTCGTCACAGCCTCTATCATCTCCTGTGACAATCAGGCTTTAGTAGGGTGTATTTCAATTGCTGCTGTGGCTGTTTATTTAAACCTGAAATCATAAAAATTGGTCAGTCATCTCATAAAATGTAAAGCAATAACATACTGAATATTCAAGAGTCTACGCCAATTTTAAATGCCCATACGAAAAAAGTCTGGGAACTTATTGAAGGCACCTCGTATCTGTTTAACCTATCGATAGGATCACAACCGGTACGACCACTCCTGTTGAGATTTGACCTGGAAAGTAATAGCAATGAAGGATTACTCGACACTTACCAGATCCCTTGGGTTGGTGGTAATGAGATTCTTCGGTGGCATTAGGGGTCTCATAAGTTTTACGATCGAAATTCTGAATCCTCAGTTGGTCTTATTTAGCAATTAAAATATGCCATAGGGAGTTAAGATATTTCCCAAACCAAATAATTCGCAGTCCGGCCTTTATTAAATTTTCTTTGCTTTGGTAGAGGCTCGAGCGTAGCACGTCTCGATCACGGAGGCGGCTTGGCTCTTCCAGAGTCATGCAGGGGTTACTGTCGGAGCCGATATGATGCAGAAATAACCGGAAATCGGCAATGAAGACAGTTGCATCACTGAAGACCTTGATGCATCTAGGATGTATGATTGAAAAGATATCCTTATGTCTCTGAACGAATTTCAATCTAACATTTGTGTCTTTTCAATAGCAGCGGAGTTTTCCGAGGTGTAGGGGACTTTTGGTTGTTCCTGTGAATTTCATTGCTTATTGACCGTTGAGTGACAAATTCCTGACGAAAACAAAGCACCTTGCAACTCACGATGGGTAATCATTAGAAATTATTTAATTTGGAGATCATGAAGAAATCTTTCGTGGAGTACATGTTCTTCTTTGGCAAGAAAAATACCATTATTTATCACTGTTAATATTGTTAAGTATCGAAATTGAATATAAGTCTTACTAAAATCTTCAGTACGCCAAAGGTATCTATTTACGCATTTAAAGGATTATCCTGAGAAGGTTTTGTATAATATTGTCTCCATTGGAAGGTAATATAGAGCGCTATATTCGTAAGTACTTTTGCAGTGATGACTTACAAGGGAACTGCTGACGGGATCGCCGTCAACAAAGAAATAAAGAACAGCGTCTGGCTGGTCGGATTATTAGTGTCGATTGCTTTCTTTAGGTTTTTTTTTTATTTAAGTGCACATCAACCCTCGTAGTTAATTTAATGCCCAAGCCATCCTTGTAGAAGAAAAGTAGTAGTAATATGTAACCTACATCTAGTGGGATATGAAAGTTCATGCCTTTCCTAAGGGTATTAATCTGAACGTGAACCTGAAAGCGCAACTAGCGTTCGAACTCGTTAACCTCGATGCTGCAGTCCAGACTTTAGGCATAACACCTCAGGGTCTTCACCCGGACGATGTTAATTTGGAGATAACGTCTCTTCTCCATCTTCTCTCTTTCCTTTACAATATATATATATAACTCACTCACTCACTAGGTTTCTGCAGTCCATCGCTTTAACACATCACACACACACAAACACTTATATATATATATATATATATATATATAATACATATTCTTATGTATACATGATATATATAATCATCATGTTCCGCTGGCAGCACTAAGTCCCCTGACTCTGAAACCATCCATTTCTTTCATCCATTGGACCTGGTATGTCTTCTATGTTGTATATTGTGTCCGCACAAAACTGATGTTAGTCAGTCTTTGCTGGAACGCCAACACTGAGGCGTCCAATAGCAGGAGTCCAACAGAGAACTTCGCTTATGAGATTGTCCTCATTCCTCCAACACATCTTGTTTATTTGATTTGAATGGCTTGTGAGATGAGAGGCAAGTCGTCGTACAGCCACCTATTTGGAGGTGTTGCTTCCAGGATTTGTTGCAGACAGCGCGGAGTATTCTTGTATAGTTTCAATGTAGCTTTGTCTTAATACGTTCTGTTTGATTCCACGTGAAGAAATCCATATAGTGTGATGGACACCTACCTAAGTAGCACCCTCTCTAAGTTGGTTGTCATGGATGATGAGGTGAGTGTAGCCTTTGGCCAAATCAACAGGTATGTGTGGAATCGTGTAGAATGATAAAAAGACAGCCGGTAAACAGAACAAGACGTTTATAAAAGACACTGCCATATCGGACTTTGCCGCCACCATTCCTTGTTCTCGATGTCAAAGAATATTCCGCGCACAGATTGGCCTCATTAGCCATCTTCGTGCTCACGAAGCCCGTCCTCAATCATTGATTGATCACATAGCCCTCATCGATCACGACGTACAAATATGATTATAAATATGAACACAACTGCCGCTTGGATAAAAAACCCGTTTTATTTTGTCGGATATATCAGACTTCAATATGACTGATAAAGAGACAATAACATTCCTCGCCTTCGCAAGGCATATATTCATATCCCTTTCTGTAGATGGGATATTGCTGCCGATGTATGTGAACTGGTCTTGCAACTGAGAGAAAGAGGGAGTGAGAGAAAATAACATCCAGAGAGGGAGGCAGAAGTAATCTCTACGCGTCTATGTTTGTACATACTGACTCCGCTAAAATGTAGGCAAGCTGGTTTGGGTCAGTAAGTCAAATGTCTATATATATATATAACTGGCTCATTGTCCTTGTGGGTAGAATGTTTGCCAATGGCCCAGGAGACCTTGATTTGATCCCTGGTCGCATCATACCAAAGACACAAAAATAGTACTTAATACCTCCTTGCTTAACACTGCAATAAAAGGTACGTGTCAAGGGTAAAGTGGAGCAATCCAGGGAAAGGAGATGTGCCCTCCCATACACCTCAGTGTAGAAGCTATTGAAAAGGGAGTCTTCTGTTTGCCCTTAAGTACGGTTTCCAACTTATATATATATATATATATATATATACGAGGTGCATACGATGAGTTTCCAGACTTTTTTCGTATGGGTATTTAAAATTGTCGCAGTTCAGTATGTTATTGCTATACATCTTATGGGATAACTGACTAATTTTTATGATCTCCGATTCAAATGAACAGCTACAGCAGCAATTGGAATACACCTTACTATAGCCTGATTGTCACAGCTGGGGAATTGCAAAAATGCAATCTGACACTTTAGAAGAACGATATGCAATAAAATTCTGTTTTAAACTTGGAAAAAATGCTGCCACAGAAACGGATGGAATGTTTCAGACTGCTTTTCGACCATATTGCATGAATCGAGCATCGGTTTTTGAGTGACATAAAAAATTCAAGGAAGGCAGAGAATCTATGTGGGATGATGAGAGGTGAGGGAGGAGTAAGGAAGTCAATATACCAGAGTTGATTGGCCAAACGGTTAGGGCTACTATGTTGAGGTTTTAAGGGAGTCCAGGAAAAGATTCCGTCGAAAGAGGCCAGCACTCTTCAAATCGGATCAGTGGCATTTCCACCAGGACAATACACCAGTCCACAACTCCATCCTTGTCACAGACTATTTGACTAAGATTGGCATCAAGACAGTTCCACAGCCTCCCTATAGTCCAGAACTTGCCGCCTGTGACTTTTGGTTATTCCCTAAGTTCAGAAGCTGTCGTTATGAGAAAATTGAGGAGATGAAAGAAGCTGTAACGAAGGTCATTGACACGCTCACACAAGAGGACTTCCATGGGGCCTTTCAGAAGTTGTTGGAATGGTACAACAAGTGCATTGCAGCCGGAGGAAATTACTTCGAAGGGGGCTTGAGTTTCATGTGTGTACTATCAACAAAAGTGACCATACGAAAAAATTCTGGAAACTTATCGTATGCCCCTTGTATATATATATATATATATATACGAGAGGCTTGTCAACGCATCGAAGTGAGAGTTAGATAGCATATACCCAGATCTCTACTGTCAGGCCGACTAACATCCGGGCATTCTCAAGCAATCGATTCGGCTATCGGTGAGCATTTGCTTACTATAAATAGCTGCAGAACCAGTTATGAAGATGATGGTTTCTCAGTCCTGCATAGAGCTAGAGATAAATTCCACCTCAAATTTCTAGAGGCAATTTATATTTCTAGGAATCTCCCCTCTCTATGCAGGCAGTTATACAATCATACGTTAAATATATTTGGGGAACTACTAGATACTGCGGTGACTTCGTTTTTTTTTTCACCCCCCCATTCTGGCAATCCAAATTATCAACCCCCGTTTTTATCCAATTTTACGGTATATAAAAACTTGAAAAGCGCCGGACGAAAAGGCGTTCGTGTGTTTTATTATTTTATTTGAGTTCCCCTACTGTCAATGCCAATGGTGTCTTTGCTAATTATCTTCTATAAATTTTCCTGTACCCGGAATTTAATAATATATATATATATATATTTATATTATTCAACCCAGTAAATCCGGATTAGTGTATAATTTCAATCGGGACCAATAAAATATTTTTTAAATAGAATGTTAGATTTAGATAATTCTTGTAAAGAGCTCAATATAAAAAAAATTTAAAGGGCAGATAATTTTCTGTATTTTAATTGGAATAATTTTGAGATAAGGCTTCTTAATCTGAGAATTAATTTTTATTTATTGCGGACTTTTTGTCCTCATCTTGGTAGTTTTTGTGTTGTTTCTTCTTTCACTCCGTTTCGGCCAAATTTCACATCTGGCCTTCTTCAGGTGATTTTACCGTGACCTCGGATAGGAATTTTACTTGGTCAAAAACGTGGTGCAATAGACAACAACTATGGAAGGCAGTAATTACTGGGGATACGGTTACAAGACTCAGCATTCCTATCCCAGATCGCGGTAAATCACCTGAAGAAGGCCAGAGGTGAAATTTGGCCGAAACGTAGTGAAAGAAGAAACAACACAAAAACTACCAAGACGAGGACAAAAGTCCGCAATAAATAAAAAATTAATTCTCAAATAATTTTCTCTTCAAAAAAGCAACAATCAGTCACATTAAGATAATAAATTCATTTCTATCCTATAAAAAGCATTGATATAAGTCAACTCTCTAAAAGATTAACAAGACTTCTTCAGATCAAACAAGAAATGGATTAAAATATTTTTTTTTCACATGTACAACCAGACTAATACAAAAAAATGTTCGAAAATGTGTTAATATGAGAATAAGGAAATTATCATTATTATGAAAATTTTCCATGAAAGTAGTAAAATGTATATTTAAGCCCTCAAGAATACTGGTTTTAAAGAAGAGCTGACTTATCTAAAGAAAAAAAAGATTAAAACTAATAATTATGATAATAATTTGTATAAAGATAAAGAAACTACTGATAATCGTAAAATTAAAGTACAGAGTCATAAAAATAGAAAAAGGAAAATTATGTGGTTCAACCCCACTTTGTAAACTTGATAATATAAAGATATTTTTAGAGGTAATAGATAAACACTTTAATCAGTATATTATATTACATAAAATATTTTATAGGAAAACCTTAAAAATTAGTTATTCCTGCACGAATAATGTTTTTAAAATATATAACTCTCATAATACGGAAGTAATTAGAAAATATTATAACCAACCTACTAATAATGATAATAATAATAATGTGAAAAGAAGGATAAGTACCTTAACCTTTCTAGGGAAATGAAAAAACTGTGGAACATGCAGGTGACAATTATACCAATTGTCATTGGTGCTTTTGGTACAGTAACTAAAGGATTACTAAAGGGACTGGTGGACTTGAAAGTTGGCGGACGAGTGGAGACCATCCAAACGACAGCATTATTGAGAACGGCCAGTATACTGAGAAGAGTCCTGATGACTTGAGGAGACTTGCTCTCACTCAGACTTCAGTGAAAAATCATCGGCTAACGCTGACGTGAAAAACTCTAATAAGTGAATAATAATAACAATAATAATAATGATAATAGTAATAGTAATAATTGTAAATTAATTGTCCTATGAATGGTATGTGTGATTTAAAAAACGTAGTGTATCAAACTACTATTTTCCCAAAGGAAAAGGTAAAATATGAAAAAAAAATATTGGAATTTCGTCGGTTCGATGGAAGTTAGGATATAATAATCATATTAATTCGTTCTTTCATGAACGTTTGAGAAATCAAACAGCTTTATCCAAACATTTTTTAAATTAAAAAATAGGGGGTTAACCCCATAAATTCAATGGAAAATATTGAAAAGATCTACTACCTCTAGCTGCTTTGATGGTAGATTTAATTTCTATCTTGAAAAAAAGATACAAATTATGTTATACTTTGATCCTGGTAACTTATTAAATCAGAGATGTGATTTAATAGCTAGATGTAGGCATAAAAATAAATTTAGACAATTTTCAAAAAAGTGAATAAATAAGCAGAAAAATGAATAATTAAGATTTATCAAATTGGTAAATGAATTAAAATTTGAATTTATATTTGTGATTTTCACTCTATTATTATAATTTGGCCCGGTTTTACCATAATTAACATAAATTTGAGATTTTTTTAGTTCATTTTAATGATAAAACTTGATATACAAAAATTAGATTTTCTGAATAATTTTTTTTATAAATGTTTGAATTTGTTTGTCATAGTCTGGTTGTAAATGTGAAAAAAGAATTTAATTCATTTCTTGTTTGATCTGAAGAAGAGCTATTGATTTTTTAAAGCATTGGTTTACATCAATGCTTTTAACAGGATGAAATAAATTTATTGTCTTAATGTGACCAATTGTTGGTTTTTTGAAGAGAAAATTATATATATATATATATATATATATATATATATATATATATATTAACCTTTCTATGGACAAAAAGTTTAGATAATCTTCCGAATATACTAAAATGTCAAAAAATTAATGATAAAAAAGAGCAAAATCCATAGCTGCATATTTCGGAAGAATTCCAATGAACTTGGAAAAGAGACTACATGAATCCGAGACACCGCTAGAATACTGAGTAGAGTTCTGGAGATTAGTAGTGAATTTTTTTCAAGGGCTTGAGTGAAGACCATCGGGTCCTAGGCTAACACAATATTGTCAGTGAATTCGAACCTCACTTAGTTTTCCCTATTTCTCTTCTTATGATGAACTAATTTTGACTTAGTTTCTTTGCTAAAAAGTATATAAAACTTTTTGGGTTATTTAATGCCAAATCCCTTCTTTAAGAAGTATAGTTCTGATACTATTTAACCCAGAGCTGGATGCTAATAATTAATCTTTGCTCAGTAACTGACTAAAACAAAGTAAAGGTATATAAACCTTTGTGGGTTATTTAATGCCAAATCCCTTCTTTAAGAAGTATAGTTCTGATACTATTTAACCCAGAGCTGGATGCTTATAATTAATCTTAGCTCAGTAACTGACTAAAACAATGTAAAACCTTAAACAGTTCTCAAAACAGGTTTGAACCAAATAGATGATGAATAAAGTTCAGCATTTTTGTTCCATCGCAAATAAATGTTCTAACCCAGAAAACTAAATACATTGCCCTGCTTAGAACTTTGAATATTTACCTTCGAACAATTGACAGCAAATTTAATTAAATCCGTGAAGAAAATTAACTTTGCCATTCGCAGATTTTCATTTCCTTAATTAATTAATCTCATTAAATTGAGACTTGCCTGTGACTTTTAATTTAAAATTAGCTTTGTTTTAAAATAGCTGGTGTTTATCAAGATTGATTTTACAATTACAGGTACCCTGGAATGTACAACTATGTCAACCGGAAATCAAAGTTAAAGTCGAATCTTACACATAAAACAGCATTTGATATTAAAACAAATAACATAATTAAAATACGCGGTTAACACTACCCATCATCATTTTCATCATCATAACGAGCTAATAGCACAGATTCCATTGAATCTCTTAAGCCCTCTGGCCCTATCGGCCATAGCTCTTATTAGGTCATCTAGACGACACTACGTGTTCGCACAGAGCTGATGATTTTGAGGTTTATGGTCGGACAACATTGCCGCGTCTAATTGTCAGGCTTCATAGGAAAACGCTGCCGTGCCCGGCATATCTTATTCGTCCGACTTGGATGAATTGTGAGCTCGGAGGTAAGTGGCTGCAGATCTGCCATTTTGTAGAATTGAACTACTAGGCTTTATTCACAATTACTCCCAGCATTTTTGTGTTATTCCTATCAAGCATTTTCTCCAAGAGTCCAAAGTGTATCAAAAAAATAGTTGAGAATAATTCGAAATTAAGCGTATTGTATTGCTTTATCGGTGTTATATGAACTATTCATACTGCATTGACTTCCTGTCATTCACACAAGTACGTGATTGTATAATATAATGGTGGAGGGATTTCGTTTTATGCCTTTGGGTTTAGTTAGGCTGAGAACCTTTCGGTTCAGTGCATGGGTTACTTAGGTGCAACATGAACGCAAGTGTCCACGGGCGTTCGCGGGGCGGACGTGTCATTCAGAGATATCAAAATAAAAATCCCAGATAGGGGGATGTGAATAACACCATGCACCGGAAGCGAGCGCGGAGGATTTGGGGGGATTTGAAAAAAGTCAGTAAGTTGATTCTTGCGGTCCAAAGAAGAAGAGTGACTTTCGCTAGCTCGCAGTGGCCTTGTGGTGGGTGCCACACGTGTTGGGTGGGGCAGATGGAAAAGCCAGGATAGAAAGATTGTGCCTCTTTTCTTATGTTGAAAAACTTTTTAACTCAAAGGTAATAAAGTTTCGTACCTGAACTAAGAAGTCGTAAGTGTTTTTCGTAAATGTTTTTCGTGTTTCGGGATTCCCATATTCTATGTTGTAGAAATTTTGGTAAGGAACTGGTGATCCTGGCTTCCTCTACCGCATCTTGTCACCAACGGGTCTGATCTCCAAACTAACTCAAACTTCTTATGCCGAGTTATATTATTGTTTTACGCCCACTCAATCTATTCTCATGGCTAGCCAGGCCGGAATATGCCACTTCCGGCGTCTTTGGACTGGCATGTTTGATCAACATCAAGCGGAAATAACGGTCATGCAGTTCGGAGGTCACCTTCTTCCGATACATCAGTTTTTGACTGTACTGTGTGATTTTAACCCTGTCCCATATTATCAGCCAAGCTCGCCAACGCAATCTCTGGTCCGGGTCGAAGGTCAACATCATCATCATGTCGCGCTGGTAGCACGGATATCCTTGACCCTCTCTCGCCACACCTCTCTATCGTTCATCGCCCTAGGTAGGTCTTCAGGACAACACCCCGTATCCTCACATAGCTGCTGAATGTATTTTCGTGCTGGTCGTCCTGCTTTTGTACGGCCATATGTGGGGGTCCATAAGAGTACATCTCTTATGAGTTCGTCCCTGCTTCTCCAGCAGTGTCCTGCATGTCTGGTTCGTCTAACTTGAATAGTTTTCGTGATAGGAGGCAGTTTAGCCGCACAGTTGGTATCTTGTGGGGTGTTGCTGCCAGGACTTGTTCAAGATTGCACGCAGCATTCTTGTGTAATTGCTGTATAGCTTCTTCTCCAGCCGTTTTGTTAGCGTCCATGTAGTGCACCCATATAGCAGTATCGATACGACCGCTGCCTTGAAGAAACTGCGTTTCAGGTCAACATACAACAATATTATTTTACCAAAATAGCAAACTAAAGTCGATATGAAAACATGCATGTCCGTGTGAAAGGGTCCATAGGGAAACATCACTTTTGAGTTCATCTTTACTTCTCCAGTAGTGTCATATATGTTTCTTACAGGATTTGTTTAGTATGGCTCGTAGCATTCTTGTGCAGTTCTCCCTTCAGCTTTTCCTCGATATGTTGTATTTTGACCTTCGTCCCGGGCAAACATGCCATTCCGAAGATAGCGGAAGTGACACATCCCAATGGCCATCAATCGAAAGAAATCGCGCAGGTGAGCTCGACTGATAATATGGGACAAGGTGAAGGTCCCACTGTGCCGCTATAGAGTGATTCACCGGAAGAGAGTGACCTGTGAACTACATGACAGTTATTTCCGCTTGATGACGATAAAAAATGCCATTCCAAAGATTGAGTGGGTGATTGAGTGGGCGTTGAACTATTATATAACTCAGTCAAGACAAGAAGTCAGGGAGTTGGGGTTAGAGATGAGATGTGGTTGGGAAGGCCCTCGATTGAGTTGGGGATCAGAGACGTCGGAGACTAGATGTTGTAGGGAAAGCCACACCCGTCCGAAGGGGCCCTCGGGACCCCCTATGGAGTTTTGGAGACCAGTTGGAGATAAGATGCATTAAAGAAAGCCATCATCCAGCAGAGAAGTGGGGCCCTGGGCCTCCGATTGAGCAGCTCTGGAGAACGAGAAAGACACTACGCTGACGACCATAAGAGTGGGGGTCAATATATTGCAGTTCTGTTCGGTCTCCAACTCCCTCTCACAGTAAAACCCTGAGTAACCCTTTTCGAACCCTTACAATAAAATGAGAGGTACATATTTTTCTAAAGAAGTCCTCGCTCGTCCTTTATCATTGTGTCGTTGTGATTCTTTCTGCATGGATCTGCTTATGACAATATAACAGATACACTCAGTCAGCGTCCATATGGTGTATCCATATATTAGAACTAACACAAACTCTACTTGAAAGAAATTGCATTTTAGTTTATAGGATAGGTCTTATTTCTATATGATCGATAACCTATCGATAGAAGTTCATGCTACCGTTCGTCGCATATTCATGTCATTTTCAACAGATGAGACACTTCTTCCAAGTTACGTGAAAGATTACCATTATATACATATAGCGAAAATATACTTCTACGATTTAAAGGTTTTCTTTTTTTTAAGTTTCTTATTAAAAGAAGTTGATTAGATGAGCTTATTAATGAAAGAAAGACTGAATTTTGTTTTTCAAATAATTTACTTTTCAAGTTAAAATTCAACAATTTGCTCTTAATAGAATCAGATTCTCATTTCGAAGCTCCACAAAATTTGACCTAAAGTGGAACTATCTGTAAGAGTTCCATCGATTGGTCAAACTGTTTGAACAACATTTGTGTCCGATAAATTGGTTGGATGTGTTTTATGGCATATCAGCCATTGTAGGTTATTTAAAGCCAAATCTTCTTTAACCATATATATATATATATATGCGCAGTCGATGAATTCTGCAGCACCAGTCGACTGGGCCAGTATTAGATAGCAATACCATCATCTTACTGGTCTCAGAATGGCCTTTGAAAACAAGAATTTTAACTTGCCCATGCAGCTGGGGCTGTAGAATACACCGACGGCTTCTCTGCAGTGGGATAAGACCCCCAATGAGTCTCCTGGATATGACACTAAACAATCCAATGTTGAAGTTCCAGTGATGCTAGAGCTTTTGGAAATGTGGAGCACCCCTTCATTGCCATCGCTCCCGGGTCCACTCTAGCCCAGAGTGGTAGCACTGATAAGGTCTAGGACTGAACTACATACTTATGCTCAACTGAATTGTTTGAGATAGAACCGTTTTTGACAGTGAAACTGTACCACGCTAAACTAAATTGTTTTGAAATAGAACTGTTTTGACATTTAACTGAGTAAACAAAAACTATACTTATACTAAACTAAATTGCTCTAATTGGAACTGTTTGAGTAAACAGAATAGATTGAAATAGAAATGTTTTCGACAATTAATCTGTATACTTATGCTTAACTGAATTGGTTGAAATAGAAATGTTTATTTGTATTAAAATGGATTTATCATTTAATAACCTTCAAAGATTGATATGCCATAAAGCCAAACAAATAAACAAACAAGAATTTTTTTAACCGTTTGTTTAAAGCCCTCCAAACGCAGACAGAAAGTGTTCATCACGCTCTAATTTCTTTCATTCTTTATTTCTTAATTTCTTTCTTTCAAACTTTCCTTCGTTTCTTTTACTTATCAACCTTGTAGAGAAGAGGAAAATCTCATGTTTTATTTTGGCGCGCTATTTAATTCAACACCGAATTTCACCCAATCAGGATGACTTATCCCATTCAGCCCGGACCTTCATTTCCGGCTAGCAAAACGAGTGAGCGGCCAAACACACTCTCTTCGGCTTGAGACGGCGACAGGCACGGACGTGTCTCTGGTCGCCCCTGCTTAGCGATGCCTTATAGCTAAACAAGCCACCCAGTGCGGACATATCACTGTGGCTTTAACCCTAGCAGCAGCAACATGGACACTCAGCGAGGGAACCTTCTAATTTATGGATTCTTTGCGTCTAATATATTTTAGACCAAGGAATCCCAGTTGAATATGAATTAGATACGTTCAGCATGTCTTCCACAAGCACCACAAAAATTTACTATGTCGATCCGAGCGCCACTCCGCTCTCGACAAGTTCCCATTTCACCTCTGGTCACATTAATGGAGATAACGCCTACTCTTCACAAATACCAGACACACAAAACTACACGATGGCCTTGAATACTTCCCTCATACGTCCAACGACACGCTGTCATTTCAACATCTAGCTAAGCCATTTCGTCTCAAACATCCAACAAGCCTAAACACCACGAGTCTTGCAGCACCAAGAACAAACCGCCTCAAAGCTGCAAATAAAAACTTTCGCTGTTGTGTGTTACCAAAGAATAGTTTCGCAATTCATTTCTGTTGCCATAAAATCTATAGTGTTCGGAAAAATAACAAATTCCCTCACCAAACCACTATAACCTTATCCTAAAGATATAAAATCTTTTATTTACATCAAATGGACCAGTTAGAATACTACACACATAATACTTTTAGAGTTTGCTAACAAAGTCCAGAGATTTATATTGGGGATATCTTACTGGACAAATATCTACTGGCAATACATATTATGAAATTGAAGTTGTCAATTTTTCCATTATTTCATCGAAAATTCTACAAAAAAGTCACTGAATAAGGAGGGATTTTTAAAATAACTATTATTAACTAACCTTGTATTCAGTGCCCAAAATTAGACGTTTATAAAGTTTTATATTTTTAAGCAAACTTAAAACTTGACAGTTCTTTCATTCATATTCTATCATTTACTATCTGTTTTGTTTGAATATCTATTCAATATCTAAATATGTATTCAATAGGTAATATTTGTTCAAACGGAAGGCTTTTCTTCACTTTTGTGAAGTTTATATAAGCGAAAAAATATATATTCCTCGTAAAGTTTGCTAAACAATTTATAAATATTTCTTTCGCTCTTAGCTTTCTTTCTTCCTTTCAATCTTTCTTTGATTTCTTCCTCTTTTTCTTTCTATCTTTTTCTTATTTGCTTTCTTCCTATTTTTCTTTCTTTTTTTCTTTTCCTTATTTGATTTCTTTCTTTCTTTCTTTCTTTCTTTCTTTCTTTTCCTTTTTTGACTTCTTTCTTTCTTTTCCTTATTTGATATCTTTCTTTCTTTCTTTCTTTCTTTCTTTTCCTTATTTGATTTCTTCCTCTTTCTTTCTTTCTTTCTTTCTTTTCCTTATTTTATTTCTTACTCTTTCTTTCTTTCTTTCTGTTCCTTATTTGATTTCTTCCTCTTTTTGTTTGTTTGTTTGTTTTTTCATTTGTTTGTTTGTTTGTTTGTTTCTTTCTTTCTTTTCCTTATTTGATTTCTTTCTTTCTTTCTTTCTTTCTTTTTTCCTCTTTTTCTTCCTTTCTTTCTTTCCCTTATTTGATTTCTTTCTTTCTTTCTTTCTTTATAACAGGATGATCATTAATCTCAATGACATGAGGTAACTCTAACAATAAGTACATAGACACAAACAAGCTTGTCAGTGCGCAAAATCCACTTGTGAATTCAATCACAGAGCTACATATTTATACAGTGGACATTTCAGATCAAAATTCAATTAATACCTGCCTGCCAGACTGCGAAATAAAAGATGCAGCCTCGTCATTCCTAGTACAAATAAGCTTTAATGTATATCGCGGTAGGAATGCCATTTTCCTTGCATATGGAATATTGTGCTTTCTCATTTTACGTCCACGTACAACAAAATCATTTATAGTCGCGCCTATTTATAAACATCATTTTCATTTCGAGAGGTTGCATTAAATCAGAGCCAACTTAATTTGCATTAAATCAGAGACGACATTTTAAGATAACGTATATAAGTTCAGACTCCTTTATCTCTGAAAGATAATAGTGAATTATTTCGTGCAGTTTGATCCCTGGGAGAAAAGCAATCTTTTTTTAAGTGAACAAAAGTTTTCGGCTGTTCTTCTAAGTTATTAAAAATACCTCATATTTATGCACATATATAAAACAATTCAAACTGTCATGGTCTGTATTATCAATGGTAAAATGATTGACTTTCCTCTGGATATGGGCAAACAGCTTTACGTAAATAAAATTTTCTTTGTTTATTGGATCCACAGAATTTAAAGAAAAAATGTGCCACGTGGTGAAATATTGGTTTCGTTTCTTTGTTTAATGTTCAAACTTCCTGGGTTATTTAATGCCTAATATATATATATATATATATATATATATGACCGGGCCTAATAATTAGGTTGTTCGCCAATGGTCCGAAAGACCGGGGTTCAATACCAGGTCGAGTCATAGCAAAGACTCAAAAGTGGTACTTGAAGCCACCTTGCTTAGTACTCAGTACTATAAGGTAGGGATCAAGGGTAAAGTGGAGCAATCCTGGGAATGGAGTACGCTCTCCCATACATCTTGGTGTAGTAGCTATTGAAAAAGGGTGCCCTAGGTTTATCCTCGACTAAGCAATATATATATATATATATATATATATTGTTAGATCGAGCAAAACTTATGTCACACACACACACACACATACACACACATATATATATATACACTTATGTTTGATTAAGTAGTAAAACCGGCTCATTGGTCTAGTAGGTAGAGTGTTTGCAAAGGGTCTGCGAGAACTGGGTTCAATCCATGGTTGCATCATACTAAAGACTTTGAAAATGCTACTTGATGCCTCCTTGCTTAACACTTAGCAATATTAATACGTATAAAAGGTAAAGTGGAGCAATCCAGAGAAAGGAGTAGCGCCCTACCCTACACCTCAGTGTAGTAGCTATCGTAAAGGGAGCCTTCTGGTCGCCCTCGACTTAGGTCGCCAACTTTACTTTATGTGTGCATATGTGAGTGTTCGCGTACATAATACTTACATTAGTATGTATTTCTCGGGGTATATATTTTTATATTCTATTCTAAACTTAGCTAAACTTATTGAATATCAATAAGTAGATATATATATATATATATATATATATATATATATATATATATACACTTTGGTGCCAAAAGATAAGGCCACCATGAAAAAATGCAGAAATTTGGATTGATCAACTTTTTATTTCAAAAAATAATTTTTTCATTCTTAAATTTTACAAAAAATTATCTATTATTTTTTTTAATCAATTTATTTGATTGTTTTACCATTGAATTATAAAATAAGCATGTTGCAAAAAGATAAGGCCACTAAAATAAAATTGCAAATACCATCATTTAATTCTTTGTTTTTCCTCCTTTCGCTGCAATCACTTCTATGCAACGATTTTTCATCGACCCTATCTGACTTTTGACACTTTGATCATCTATTTCGGACTATGATTTCATAATTGTACCAGTCAAGGACACCTTTGAATCATATTGTTTACCGTAAACTTGTCGGGCAACCTTACCCCAGAGGTTCTCGATGGGGTTAAGATCTGGACTTAATGCTGGTACAACATTTTTGTCACTAAAAAACGCTTTTGAATGCCTTGACACATGAATTGGGGCATTGTCTTGTTGGAAAATAGCCCGATTTCCTGCAATACGAAAGAAATCTTCCAAAAAATGTTCGGTGAGCATGTCAGTATTGTTTTTAGTCCATGTTACTGCTTAAAAGAACTAATTTCAATATTCCATGAGAACAAAATGCTTCCCATGTCATTACAGAGCCACCTCCACGTTGGCGTTTTTTAAAAATCTTTTTTTCTTGCCTTAGGTCGTGCTAATATCAATGGAACCCATCGGCACCATTTGAATTCCATTTATTTTCTACTATTAATGCATTACTCCATTTTCCCCGAACTAGACGTACTTTTTGGCCCTATTAAATCTTGCCTTTATGTGATGTTTCTTCTATGAAGAAGCTTTCTGTCTCTTTGAATATTCAAAATTAGGGAAATTTTTTTATTGTCCCCATATGGTCCAACTTGAAACATTAATGTCACCAGGAAGTTGAATTTGAGGAACTGATTTTCCGGATTTTCTAATATCTCTGATAATGGCCCGTTTATTTCTAGGATTGAGTTTTTCTAGCCTACCTGGAATCTTTTTGGGTGTTTTGTTCTTATTTTTTATGTAATCATTTACTGCACACTTTGATCTGTTGATTTTCTTGGCGATTTCTAGTTGAGAATGTCCATGTTTTTCAAAAGCGTCGATCATTCCTTTCTCGTGATCTGTAAGAAAATTGCTACGTCCCATGATTTATTTAAACTGTGGGTTTTTTTTTTTTTGCTAATTTTTATGTAAAAATTAATCTCAACAAAAATCTGTGACTAAATTTGTTTTATTTAATAAATTCATAGGTTGCCTTATGTTTTTGAAACATGCTAATTTTAATGTTTTCTGAAATAATAATCAAAGAAAAAAATTAAAAAAAAATATTTTGATAGATAATTTTATTACTAAATACATTTATAAAAATATGAATTTTTGAAATAATATATATATATATATATATATATATATATATATATATATATATATATATATATATATATGTGTGTGTGTGTGTGTGTGTGTGTGTGTGTGTGTGTAAAGTTAGCAACCGTAGTCGAGGGCGACCAGAAGGCTCCCTTTTCAATAACTACTACACCGGGATGTAGGGGAGGGTGCTACTCCTTTCCCTGGATTATTCCACTTTATCCTTGATACGTACCTTATATTGCTGAGTGTTAAGCAAGGAAGCATCAAGTAGCATTTTTAAAGTCTTTGGTATGACGTGCCCTGGGATTTGACTCATGTTTCCCGGACCATTGGCGAATACTGTGCCCACGAGACCAATGAGCCGACGCCAGTTTCTGTGACCCTTGCTTTCATTCTTTATGCTTTCGTCAGACAGAGGGAAGATTTTCATAAAAAAAGATCGATTGATATAATCAGTTGTTTGTTTGAAAAGCGGGGTTATTTAGATGCTTGTGTGTCAAGGTTTGAGTGCTCTTGAATGTTTATATATTTGTGTATGTGCTCTTGTTCGCACGTACATATATACGTATGTCTGTATACATAGCGACATGCATCTTAACATATATACACATATTTTAGTAATCTGTTGTTGGGAAAGGAAGAGACGAAGGAAGAGAGTCTGTAGAGAGGAGAGTGTGCAAGGAGGGATGGCAAATGAATTGCTGCAATTAAAATCATTTATTTTTCTTTAATCCTATTTAAGTTAATGATAGCTATAGTTTTATTTGATATGAATATGAAATGTCTGTTTTGTGGAGAATTCTCTCAGAGGTGATGATGATTAAATTAGTTGTCAAAATTTCTGAGACGAAGCTTGATGATTTTGGATGATTAGAAAGCTTAAAGAATCAGCACATATGTTGGGCTACAATGACCTGCTGGTAGACCAAGTATAGCGATGGATACAATATGGGAACCGATGATTAAAAAGGTTAGATGAAAAAAAAAAAAATCTGAATATGAGCACAGGTAAAAAAAAAATCATACATAAGAGTAATAAGCCTAGTCAAGTAAGAACATTAAGTTTATATGTTCCAAAAATGAACTCTGAACAGACCAGCAGGAAAATTAGCATAACGGTTATAGGCGTTGGTTCCCTTAAGCTTCTAAGGAGACAATCATCTGGAGGTTACAGGTTCAATCCTAACTACAGTTGAGTAGCAATACAGGAATACTTAATACTTGTGCCCGGTAATGGCTAATGGAATCAGAACAGGCGACCACGAAGGATTCAATAAAGTTCGAAGTTTCGTGAAGGTTCCCGATTTCGACAAACACCTGAAGATGGCTGGAGGACATATCGGCCGAAAGGTTGTGGAAATAAAGATGAAGACAATAGTCTGAAAACCCCTTAATGATAAAAGTGATTATTAAAGTTAAAATAACGTTACCTATGTATATTGATTATGTTGTCAACGTTTATGTGGTATAATATCTATGTTCTGGTAATAAAAATGACGTTAAATTTTGGGTACATTTTGCAATAATAATAAATGTAACAATTATGGTCATAATCGTCTTTGAGATGAGTGATGGTTGCTTATTGGGTAATGATGTGGAAAAATAGTTTTTATTATATTAGAAAATACTAAAAATATTACTTCCATTCACTGGTAATACTTGTGGTTGTTAATAATGTGATAATGTGGGGAAAATGGGACTTACGATCGGGGGTTCTGTTGTATAATTAGCATGGAGTCGGTAATGGCTGATGGATGGTGTAGAAATAGGAAAGAAGTTGGAGAAACAGGAAGCTTATGGTGAAAGGTCAAGGGGAAACTTTCGTAAACAAGTAAAGTAAAGTTGTCTCCCTTTTGTCGAGGGTGACCCGAAGGCTCCAGTTTCAATAGCTACTACACTGAGGTGTAGGGGAGGGCGCTACTCCTTTCCCTGGATTGCTCCACTTTACCCTTGATACGTACCTTATATTGCTGAGTGTTAAGCAAGAAGGTATCAAGTACCATTTTTAAAGTCTTAGGTATGACGCGACCTGGGATTGAACCCAGGCCTCCTGAACCATCGGAGAGCACTCTACCCATTATATATATATATAAATCCTATTTCATCGATATCAACAATAATGCAACATTTGGTCCGCTATTAACTTCCCAAGTGAGTTAGTACCTTATATAGAACCTTATACCTCTTTCATATATATATATATATGCATATATCCGAGTGTGTGTGTGTGTGTTTGCGTGCGTGCGTATGTGTGTTTATGTGCATATATGTGTACATATGTGTGTGCATATGTGTGTGTAGGAAGGTGTACCTGTATTCCCGTGTACACATATTTAGTTACGTTTATGTGTATACAAATATGTAGCCATAACAACCTTATTTCATTTTGCAGAAATGTGCCGATGCACTGATATATATATATTTTTTTCTATTACATTTGCATACCTGTTCGTGGTAAGCTATATATACGCCAGAATATAACATGGAAAAACTGTATTTTCGGTCTATGTACAATTTTTTTACCATTATTATTATGATCGCCGTTCTTGAAAAGCTGAAGCCTACAGGCCGTTATTATGAACGATCATATCTACGCGTGACCCACTAATTATCTGAAGATTGTCTGGACTTGGGTTAAAAGAATAAAATAAAAGAATATGCTGAATTGACTTAAAAATAACTGCCTAACTTGGAAACGGTTCATTTTATACCGACCAACAATAGCGAGTGGGCAGGTTCAGAGAGTCGATAATATCTATGATTTGAACAAAAACTGAAATACCAGCAGTTCGATTTACGGTTGGCGTCACTCTGATTTTTTCTTCCCATCGATTGACGGATATAAATTTTATTGCCTCTGAAAATAGATTCCTTCGCCTCATTCTTTGAAAATTCATGCTTCATATTAGAATGTTTCGATTAAAAACTTTCCCTCTTCCTCAGGTGTCATCATCAAAATCAAGGCCTGATGTGAATATAGATATTGTGAATTTTTATAACCATCCATTCATATTAGAAATTGGTTTTGGTAAATCTTCTAGATGGCAACTCACCCACTGTCTGCACAGAGTTGATGGTTTTGCTGGTGGATTAGCACGTGTGTGTCCATGTGTAGTTTTCTACAGTAGAACGCCGCTTATGATTTCGTCCTTACTTCTGCAGCAATGCTCAACATGTCTGGCGCGTCTTACAGGGAAGTTTTGTGAAATATGAGATAAATGACTATACAACTGCTTTTTTTTTAGTCAGGTGCTGCTTTGAGGATTTGTTCAAAACAGCACGAAACACCCTTAAGTAGTTCCTATCTGACTTTTGCTTTAGATATTTGTTAAAAAAACACGAGAGAAACTATTACTGTAGATAACGCATTTCTTTCATATCCAGCTGCTCTAATTGATTCTCTGCTGCATAGCCTGATTTTGTTTTTGTTTGGTTTGGTTTGGTTGGGTTTTATGGCATATAAAACATTGTAGGTTAGTTAATGCCAAATCCTCTTTATACATATTATCCAGCAACACATTTTGTAGATTACATTCTTAAACGAGCAAGCGCTCTTTTTTTTGCACACTGTCAAATGGTTTCAACTACAGTTTGTAGGTATATCATCATCATCATCTTGTCGTACCACTAGCATGGATATCCCTGACCCTCTCTCGCCACTTTTACCTCTCGTTAATCAACTCTGGTAGGTCTTCAGGGCTACATCCCGTATCCTCACATAACTGCTGAATGTATGTTCGTGCTGGTCGTCCTGCTTTTGCCCGGCCATATGTGGGGGTCCATAGGAGTACATCACTTATGAGCTCGTCCCTGCTTCTCCAGCAGTGTCCTGCGTGTCTGGTTCGTCTAGCTTGGATAGTTTTCGTGATGGGAGGTAGGTGGCTGTATAGACGGTGCTTTGTGGGGTTCCATTACAATTTAACATCAGTCATTTGTTGGCACACACTTTGTTCTATTTGACCCATTCCTAGGACCCTATCAGGTACTACCACTCCGGGCTAGAGTGGACCTGAATGCAATGGCAATGAAGAGGTACTCCGTATTCTCCTTAATCTCCTAGTGGTTTAATGCCATAATGTTATATAGTCATCTGCTGATTCATGCAGAAATATACATATATATGCTGGATACATTCCGATGCAATTATAATTAAGACACCCGATGATAACGACACAGGAACAAACGACGCACGCAGGAAAGAAGACGCAGGAAGACTTCTTTATAAAATATTTTACCTCAAATCTTTATTTGTAAGTTTCGAAAGGGTTGTTCCAAGTTTGCGTGTGAGAGAGAGCTGGAGACCGAACATTACTGAAATAGTTTGACCCCAAAGTTATGGCCGTCAGCGTTGTGTCTTTCTCGTTCTTCATGGCTGCTCAACCGGACCCTGCAGTAAACTCTTCTGTGTGCTGGCTTTCCCTACTACATCGCGTCTACCCCCGTCTTCCACTGTACTGCTTGCCCTCCTTCTCGCCTATATCTCCCACTGTCCTCAATTCGTCGGCCTTATATTACCTTCAAACTCCCACGCAGTAGTATAGACACGCCTCAACGCCTACGCAACCTCTTCCGATTTCCAGCGACCGGGATGTGTCACTTCCTTCCGGTGCACCACCTTGAATGGCATTTTTGGCCGGGTCAAAAGGTCAAAACATAACAATAACAAGGACAATGATGTGGGGCGGGGGTGTCTTACTCTTCTGCAGAGACGGTGGGGCAACTGGGTCCTGCATATCCTGGAGAAGGCAGTAAAAAGCATAGCCTAGATTACAGAGAAGGGATTAGTTAAATTTCTGCATTTATCTAACATTAGCCGAAAATGAAACTACCGCTACCCTCAGGTTTAGAAAAAGCTAACTGTTAAGGGAGTAAGACTCCTTCCTTCTCCCCCCGAAAAAAATATGTTCTGGGTACGTCACTAAACCACTTCAGATAGTGAGGCTCCAGTTTTTGAGATTTGGGGATGGTTAGATTTCAATGGCATGTCAACCCATTTAGGGCTATTTTATGCCTAGAAGTTAGGGAATTGCTTTCATTGTGCATTCATATTTACATTTTTTTTGCATAGTTGTTTTTTTTAATTTTTTTGGCACATAATTTTATCTGATGTTATTATTTTTAAGCAATACAGGGGGCTGTATAAGAGGTGCAGCCAATCCTGGTGAAAGCCGACCTGAAAGTGAGGGATAACCTACACTCCCCAGTTTTCCAGAACTTGAACCTCACCATCTAATTCAATATTGTATCATGCCTATCACATCGCTTTCTATTTTGTGGATAGGGACTAAACCCATGCAGCGCATACAGCATAATATACGCCTGACCATGAAAGCGTTTGTGTTCAGGAGAGTGAGGAGTCATGAAAAAATTGTCATTACTCCCAGGTCGAATCTTACTCGCCGATGTAGTACGGTTAGGCTTTCCTCTACGGGTCAAACGTGTCTGCTTAACAATTATTCATATAAGAGAAACATTTGGCCAAGTCGGCTGTGGCCGCAGAATACATCGACTGCGTCAGTGCAGAGGAGTAAAACTCCCCCAACAAGTGTCCAGGATATGACACTAAATAATTTGATAGTGAGGCTAGAATAATGCAGGAGCATTGGGGGAACGGAGTAGCCTTTTATTGCCATCGTTCCCAGGTCAACTCTAGCCTGGAGTGGTAGCACCAACTAGGATCTTAAGTACGAAACTGTGTAGTGATGAAACTAAACTAAATTGGTTGTAATAGAACTGTTTTGGCATTTAAACTGAGTACTTGTACTAAACTGGATAGGTTGAAATAGAACTGTTAATATGTATGAAATGGATTTAGCATTAAATAACCTACAATGGTTGCAATGCCATAAAACCCAACCCAACCAAACCCTATATCAATAATATACATGTATAAAGAGAATTTTGCATTAAATAACCTACAATGGTTAATATACTATAAAACCTAACCAAACCAAATCCCATATATTTGATGTATATGTATAAAGAGAATTAAGCATTAAATAACCTACAATGATTAATATGCCATAAAAACGAACCAAACAAAATCCTATATATTTAATATACATGTATAAAGATGATTTCACATTGAATAGCCTACAATGGTTATCATGCCACAAAACCCAACCAAACCAAATCCTATATATTAAATATACATCTATAAAGAGGATTTAGCATTAAATAACCTACAATGGTTGGTATGCCATAAAACCCAACCAAACCAAATCCTCTATATTTAATATATATGTATAAAGCGGATTTAGCAGTAAATAAACAACAATGGTTGCAATGCCATAAAACCCAACCAAACCAAGTCCTATATATTTAATATACATGTATAAAGAGGATTTAGCATTAAATAACCTACACTGGTTGCCATGCCATAAAACCCAACCACAGCAAATCCTATATATTTCATACACATGTATAAAGAGGATTTAGCATTAAATAATCTACACTGGTTGCAATGCCATAAAACCCAACCAAACCAAATCCTATATATTTAATATATATGTATAAAGAGGATTTATCATTAAATAACCTACAATGGTGGCAATGCCATAAAACCAAACCAAATCAAATCCTCTATATTTGATATACATGTATAAAGAGGATTTAGCATTAAATAACCTACACTGGTTGCAATGCCATATAACCCAACTAAACCAAATCCTATATATTTCATATACATGTATAAAGAGGATTTAGCATTAAATAACCTCCACTGGTTGCAATGCCATAAAACCCAACCGCAGCAAATCCTCTATATTTAATATATATGTATAAAGAGGATTTAGCATTAAATAACCTACACTGGTTGCAATGCCATAAAACCCAACCAAACCAAATCCTATATATTTCATATACATGTATAAAGAGGATTTAGCATTAAATAACCTACACTGGTTGCAATGCCATAAAACCCAACCACAGCAAAACCTCTATATTTAATATATATGTATAAAGAGGATTTAGCATTAAATAACCTACACTGGTTGATATGCCATAAAACCCAACCAAAGCAAACCAAATACGAGAGAAATTCGTGATAACGTATTACTGTAAATTATTTGTATTAAGAATATTTACTCAAAGTTCTAATTGTTTACTAAGGATTACTATTATTTACGTGAAACCATACAACTGTTTGGAAACAAATGCATATTATTACAAAAATAATTACTTTAAAGAAATGTATTATTATTAGTATTAGATAGGAATACTTGAAACTATAATTCAGTTGACAAGTATTTGTTTTAACGTGCTATCGGCTGGGACCGTAGAATACAACGACAGTATCTCAGCAAAGGCGTAAGACACCCTGGATATAATATTATACAATCTTATGGTGCAGCTTCAGAAATGCTGGAAATTTGGGGAATGCTGAGTATCACTTTATTGCCATTGCTCCCAGGTCCATTCTGGCTCGGATGAGTTGCAGCTGACAGGGTCCTTTCTATGGGTCAAATAACACTGATTAAAATTAAACAGCGTAAATAAAAGAATTATGCTCAATTTAATTCTTAGGAATAGAACTCTTTGATCATTTGACTGTGTGTATCTGTAGGGAACGAATAAATAAATAAAAAAATCAAATTTAAAAAAAAAAAAAAAGGAATAGATAAAAAGAAAACTATTAAATTTGAAGAAACTCCCAGAGGTCTCTTACGGAAAAGGAGATGACGCATGCGTAAAAGAAAAGAGGATTTTCTCCTTGAAAAAGGAAACGATATCATCTTTCTCTTTTAGGCAGTGTCCGTCGAACCAACAACACCATTTTGCCGTCTGGTGTTTTGGGCACCACGCTACGTCTTGGGACGTAGCGTTGGTTAGTCCATTCACCAAGTAAATAAAGGAAAGTATGGAAGAAATGTTTTCGTCTCTTATCTGTTTCTATCTTTTCTTTTTGTATATTTCTTTTGGGACTTTCTTTGGGCAAGGCATTGCACCGGCCAGTCAACGTGGGGGGAAACAGGGAAACCAAAATATGGAGTCAGATATCTTACGGCAACACAGCCATGCCCTTAGCCCCTGAACTTCAAAAGCCTTCAAATTCCATATATCTAAAATTGTTTTTACAAATCATATATTTAATGTATACGTACAAACAACGACATTTAATAAGCAACAATATTTGATAGGCCATAAAACCAAACCAAACCAAACCAAATTATTTATATTTGATAGGAATACTTGAAACTATATAACTAAGAGCAAAAACTGTAAATGTGAATATAAACAATGTACTTAATTTCTTAACGCCTGGGCAAAAAACAATCCTAGATGATTTGATATACCGTTACAATGAATTAATCTGTCAGTCAGTGAAATATATTTGTTGTTCAGTGAAGTAACCAATTCGCTTTCTGCGTCATCAGTTTGATCCGTATATAAGACGATAGAGCGTAAAATGTACGCTGTAAATAGAGAATGAATACACATTCCAGTATTAAGAATATTACAGATTTCTACCTCGTCTATTGAACTTACAGGGACTGAAGTGGACGAGCGCGTAGCGTAGCGGTTTGCTTCGTATGAACAGATGTTTACTTGGTTAGGTTTTATTGCACATCAACCTCTCTTGGTTACTGAATTCCAAATCTTGTTTTTACATATATATCAAAAATATGCTTTCTACTCAAATTTTGCAGATACACGCAGTTAACTGATCAAACAGTTCTATTTCTAACAATTAAATTCAGCCTGAGTCCGCAAATATAAATGGTTCTATATATTACTATGTACCACTAACAATTTTATTAAATATCAATAATTTTTTTTACACATCGTAAAATGACCAAACAGTTCTATTTCTAACATTTCAATTTCTCTTAAGTCATCTATTTGCTCCCAGTTTAATTGAAAAATAGTTCCATTTGACTCAATAATAGGACCCTATAACGTGCTACCACTCCTGGCTAGAGTGGAACTGTGAGCGATGGCAATATAGGAGCACTCTACATTCCCGAAATCTCTAAGACAGGAGCCTCACATTGAATAATATCATATCCAGGAGACTAGTGGGCGGGTTTACACTCCTCTGCAGAGATACAGTCAGTCTATTCTACAGCACCAGGCGACAGGGTTGCTATAAAATGGAATCAATGCCTCAAACTCCAAAGTTGGATAGAACTGTTTGCATTTTTATTTCACTTCGTGCCATTGCTTTTTGTTAAGGCATGAATACGTCTCTATACACTCTAATCATGTCTACGGCAGACTGGATTCGCTGACCTTCTTTAGGCAACCTGTCTAGATGTTAACACTGATTTAAAACCAGAAGTACACTGCTTAGAAATGATTGTACGTCGCACCCTGCCTGTGTCGTCTGGATATGGTTAATAAATCACGAACTAAATACAATTCTATGAAGACCATTGGCCTAAGTTAATTACCAGGAAGTTAAACGGCCCTTGTCGGCTAGGGCTGCAGAATACACCGACTGCATCTATGCAGTGAGATGCCCCCCACTAAGTATCCTGTGGCCTACTCAGCGAGCCCCCGCTCCCAACGTGTCTTTATATGACACTAAACGATCTGATGGTTAGGTTTCAGTTATGCTTGAGCTTTAGGGAATGTGGAATACTCATTCATTGATATCACCCAAAGATCCACTCTGGCTCACAGCAGTAGCACCTGATAAGGTGTTATCTCTGAGCCAAACAGAACTAAACCATGTACTTATGCTAAACTTGATTGTCTGAAGTAGAACTGTTTTCACATTTAAACTTACTTATAATAAATTGAAATGCTTGAAATAGAATTTGGCCCGGTTAGCTGGAACTGTAGAATACACCGATTGCTTCCCTGCAGAGTGGTAAGTCTTTCCCAACGACAGTTTAATCTATCGGTCAAATAGAACTGTTTGACATTTAACCACTATACTTATGCTAAACTGAATTGTCTGAAATAGAACTGTTTGATCATTTAACTATCTGTAAACAAATGACTGTTATTTAATTGAATAGTTAGTGACGCATAAGAATACTTCAAACCATTTCATCTTGTTGATATGCTAAGCTGAAATGAGTGTATTTAAATCAATGACTGTGTGTAAACAAAGACTCTATTTATGCTAAAGTGAATTGTTTGAAATTAAGTGAAGCCATTTAACTGTGCGTAAAAAAATCGAGCTCTTTCTTGTTTAATAAAGTTATCTTCAAAATAAGTTTAGAAATTATATATATATATATATATATATATATATATATATATATAAATGATTTGGCATTGAATGACCAACAATGGCCAATATGCCATAAAACTAAAGTAAACTAAACCAGGAATTTAAAAAGGGAGATCTGCATCTACGTCTGTATAGTAAATATACTGGTAATAATTTCTACATTCTGATGCTCTCTGTAGCAATTACTGCAGTAGAAGTCTAGCAAAGCTCATTTTACCGCCATAGAGATAGCGAATCAACATACTATCCAGTACATATGAAAGCGTTTTACATTCTTTTAACGTACCGTTTTATTTATCATTTTTTGCATATTTACAAATCATGTGTTTAATCTATTAAGTATGTGTTTAATGACAACTGTATCTGATTTACTGAATGTAAGTTCCTTCTCGTTTTTTAAGACAAGTAAAGCTGAAGACGAGAGTCATTAAATTTTATGCTACCATATATCTTACACGCTCTGTCATTTACCAAATCACTTAATTTACAAGTGTACGCCACTGGTCCTGGAGACCGGGATTCAATTCCAGGTCGAGCCATACCAAAGACTTAAAAAAATGGTACTTGATACTTCCTTGTTTAACACTCAGGATTACAAGGTGCGTATCAAGGGTAAAGTGGAGAAATCCAGGGAAAGGAGTAACGCCCTCACCTACACCTCGGTATAGTAGCTATTGAAAAAGGAGCCTTCAGGTTGCCCTCAACTACAGTTGCCAACGTTACTTTTTACTGATACCAACTAAACACTAATATAGGAAGGAATAAAAGAGAACTTGAATAAAGGGCCACTATTATCTGTATCACCGACCAAGAGGGCACCAACTTTTCAATGGTCATTGGCCACATACTTTGGAGTGGGTAGAGATCGAACTTACGTCCTATTATAGCGCTTACTTTCGGACAAATACCCTCGGAAAAGATAGAAACTCCTTCATCCACCCCCTAGCTATGAGTTAAATAGTACCAATCTTGTTCTTCTACAAGGATGGCTTTGGCATTAAATAACCCACGAAGGTTGACATGCCATTAATAAAAAAAGAAACCAGACGAAACCATACATCGCACTTAGCTCTCACATGTCTGCATCAACTTACAAGTACATAAACTAAAGTATCAAAACTAAAAGCTGTATTTACCGAAAGAGAAACGAATCTTAAAGAAAACGTTAATTTTCTTCGCAATACTATTTTAGCATTCAACATATTCCTTCCTGCAAGTTTTTCATTCGTCGAAGCATCACTTGATGCCCTTTTTGATATAGTGTGAATTTGTGTGGTTGCATTTTTTAATGTAAAACACATGTAACATATGGACCTCCGACCGAGCCATCGATCAAGGAACAGTTGCACCCGCTCGAAGATATCAGGGTATAACCTTGACTATGGATGGGTTGAATTGGGTGCAGATGCCACGCCCACAAGAAGTAGGTGGATGTCAAACAATTATATATCCCGGGGCCACAGACAGGTTCAGTCAGTTTGGAGTCAGTTGTTGCAGTTCGAGGCAGTGAGAACCATCTCCCAGCATAGGGCTGTGGACCCTCAGGACCCCTGGTTGAGCAGCCAGCAGAATGAGAAAGACGTGCTGCTAAAAACGGAGGAACTGGAGGTCAATGTGTTGCAGTCTTTGTTCAGTCTCCAACTCATCTCTCACACATAACCCTTTCGCAACCCTTTCGAATAAAGTGAGAGGTATATTTTCCCAACGAAGTGTGTTCGTTCGTAATTATTGTTGATTTTGTTTCCGCATGAATACTTATAGATGGATCAGGCAATACAACACACATACTTCTTTGCCATGTCTTCGTTGAGATTAATTTTTCTTATAGAAAACAAGAAAAAGAGAGAAGTGCTGATATTTGGTGATTATCGAATGACTTTCACTCGCAGGATCTTATGTTTCACAAAAGAATTGTTAATTAGGTTGACATATTAAATATGGATACAAAGAATGGCTCAAGTCGATTTCAGTTGATTAGCATTCCAAGTCAGGCAAAAGGCAGAAATTAAAATTTAAAATGGCGTCCCCTTATCAAGCAATTTATAGCAATCGGAAGATTTCTTTTCCCCGGAATATCAAATTGCTCTATCAAAAAGAAGGAAGTTGTTTATGGCATATACCAAAATTATTCCCAACCCTTATCTTGGTATAAGTGAAATAGTTTTGAATTCTTAGAATTTTTTAGCCATGGAAAAGAAACAACAAATCCACATTTAAATTGCCCAGTCGACTGGGGGTGTAGAATACACTGACTGGTTCTCTGCAGAGGAGTACACCCCACGCAACGAGTGTCCTAGTTATGACACGCAACAATCTAATGCGGTGGTTCCTGTTATGCTGGAGCTTTGGGGAATGCCGAGTACTCCTTCTTTGCCATCGCTTCCTGCTCAACTCTGGCCTGGAATGGTAGCACCTGATAAAGTCCTATTTCTGGGTTAAGTAAAACTAAACTGCACACTTATGTTAAACTGAATTGTTTTCAGTAAAACTGTTGATATGCATAAAAATGGATTTGACCTTAAATAACCAACAATAGTTGATGTGCCATAAAACTAAACTTTTGACTAATCTGAAGAGCTTGAAATAGAAATATGTACTTACATATAGAATGCGTACTTATACTAAACTGAATTGTTTGAAATAGAACTGTTTTAACATTGAAACTCTACTTACGCTAAACTGAACTGTTTAATATAGAACTGTTTTGACTTTTAACTGTGTGTAAACCAAATCTATACTTATACTGAACTGGATTGGTTGAATTAGAACTGTTTGGATGAACTGAATAGCTTGAAACAGAAAGCTTTTTGACAATTAAACTGTGTACTTATGCTAAGTTGAATTGCTTGAAATAGAACTGATTATTTGGATAAATATGTATTTGGCATTAAATAACCAACAATGTTTGCTATGTCATAAATCACAAATAACCAATCAATCAACATTTACAGAAAAATAAAATTTTGGTTTATTGCTTTGTCTTCTTTCTTTCTTTTTCTTTTTAATTGATTCATTAAAAAACGAGAAAAACATGCAGGCTATATATTCATAGGGGAAACTCTTGACAAGTACACTCAGTCTGGATCTGAATGGACCTGGAAGCAATGATGTTTAAAGGGTCACTTCACATTCCTCACGATTCCCTAATATTTGAGATCAGACACTACCAGTTGCACATTTTAATCTCATGCCCTTTGGCAACAGATATAAAGACTTTTAAAAGAGATATCAAAATTTACAAGCAAAAAGTCCCTCTTAAAACTGCATGAGAATTATAGAATTGTTAAATAATGTATCATAATTGGTTTCCTGTCTTTTTTCCAATACAGAGTTTATCTATCGGTTTACATAAGTCTTCCAGGTGCACCAGCTCTGGATGGTTGGTTGATGCCTTATAGCATATCAACATTAAGAGGTTATTTAATTCCAAATCCTATATATATATATATATATATATATATATATATATATATATATATATATATATATACGAGTATCATTAAATAAGTTTCCATTTTTTTTCTTATGGCCACTTTTATTGATAGTATACACATGAAACTCTAGTCCCCTTGGAAGTAATCTCCTCCGGCAGCAATCCACTTGTTGTACTGTTCCAACAACTTCAAGGCCCCGTGGAAGTCCTCTTGCGTGAACGTGTCAATGACCTTCGTCACAACCTTTTTTATTTCTTCAATTGTATCATAACGACAGCCTCTGAGCTTAGGGAATAACCAAAAGTGACAGGGAGCAAGGTCTAGACTATAGGGAGGGTGACGAACTGTCTTGATGCCCATCTTGGTCAAATAGTCTGTGACAAGGATGGAGTTATGGACTGGTGCATTATCTTGTTGGAAATACCTGACCCGATTTGAAGAGTGCTGGCCTCTTCCGACGGAATCTCTTCCTGGACTTCCTTAAAACCTCAACATAGTAACCCTAACCCTTGGATGTATTGACTTCCTTACTCCTCCCACACCTCTCATCATCCCTCACAGACTTCCTGCCTTCCTTGAATCTCTTATGCCACTCAAAAACTGATGCTTGATTCATGCAAGATGATCGAAAAGCAGTCTGAAGCATTCCATACGTTTCTGTGGCATTTTCCAAGTTTAAAACAGAATTTTATTGCATATCGTTCTTCTAAAGTGTCCTCACGTCCAGATAGTATTTTTGAAATTCAACAGCTGTGACAATTAGGTTTTAGTAGGATGTGTTCCAATTCCTGCTGTAGCTTTTAATCTGGACGTGAAATTATAAAAATTAGTCAGTCATCTCATAAGATGTACAGCAATAACATAGTGAATTTTAAAGTGTCTACGAGAATTTCAAATGACTGTACAAAATAACATCTGTAAACTTATTGAATTCATCACGTATATATATATATATATATATATATATATATATATATATGGGGGGATTTTTAACCGAATAGTTAACAACTTTATTTTTAAACGAATTACTCTGGGTTATTTGTTTGGACACAGTTGAACAGTTTCAAGTATTGCGATATAGGATTAGGAATAAAATTTCTCATGGTTGATTGGTTGATTGGGTTTTATGCCATAAATTACCTTTGTAGGTTATTTAACGCCGAATCCATTTTTATACAATTATCAGTTCTATTTCAAGCAATTCAGTCTAGCATGAGTACACCGTTTAAATGTCAAAAACATTTCTATTTCAAGCGTTTCAATTTATTCAAACCGTTCTAATTCAGCTAATCCAGTTTAGTATATGCACAGAAGTTCTATATCAAACAAATCAGTTAGTTCTATCTAACCCTGAGATAGGGCCCTATCAGGTGCCCGTGGTGTAGTCGTTATCGTCGTAGGAAATGGACACAGCGACACGAGTTCAAATCCTGGACCTGACTGATTGCATTTCACATAGCACTAATACCCTTGGGAAAGGTATGAATCCAATTATTCTCCCTCCAACTATGGGTAAATAGTAGGACAGACTAGTTTCTTCAGCCTTGGTTAGGCAGCTAGTCTAGGAGAAGGAAAACTCTGAATTCAAACCTGTTAAACTCCGCTTAAAAATTGACCTTGTGTTATATCCTGCCCGAGGGGAGGGGTTGGAAAATAGTATCAGGTACAACCATTCCAGACCAGAGTGGACCTGGGAGCAATTGCAATGAAGGATTGTTTCGTATTCCCTAAAGCTCCGGCGTCACTGGAACCTCACAATCAAATTGTTTAGCGTCATATCCAGGACTCACATTGAGGGGAAGTCTTACCCCTCTGCAAAGGTGCCGACTAGGCAACCAATTTCTCAAGTATTCGTATGTAATATAAATAATTTGCCCATCGCTGAATTGTTTGAAATAGCTAATAATTATATATACCCTTAAGAAATAATTGAACGGTTCTTTTTTATGCATAAATTGAACCCTAACTGATACTACTGATCTGGCTCAGGGAGGACTTGAGAGTAATGGCAATGGAAGGTACTCAAAATTACCCAATCCCTCAAAAGTAGAGCGTCACCATCAGAGGGTATTTAGTCTCACAGGAGGGACATATCGTTGAAGGAGTCCTTTCCCTCTGCAGATGTACGGAAAGTGTATTTTTAAGCCCGGCTAACAGGGCAATGGGCTTTGACTCGAGATATGATTCTCAAATCGGTGTTTGTATTGATCTCTATGAGATCATTTTATAGGATATATATCTTTACCCACCCCCTCCGATCGGGCAGGATATAACATAGGGTCCATTTTTAAGCGGAGTTTAACAGGTTTGAATTCAGTGTTTTCCTTCTCCTAGACTAGTTACCAAACCAATGCTTAAGAACCTAGTCTGTCCTACTATTTACCCATAGCTGGAGGGAGAATGATTGGATTCATACCTTTCTCAAGGGTATTAGGGCTATGTGAAATGCGATCAGTCTCATCCAGTCGTCGTGTCCATTTCCTACGACGATAACCATTATACCACGCGCACCTCCATGACACCGCGAATATAACTATATTGTTTTTACATATATTCTTCAGAAAATGAAATATTTATTTAGCGTGTTACAATCTTATTGTATCTATCTATCTATCTGTGTGTGTGTATGGAGGGGGTAATTCAGTACCAATGCAATAATTAATATCAATTTATTATTAACTGTTCATACCAATATCTGGTGCATTGTCCAGGTGGAAATGCCACTGAGCCGATTTGAAGAGAGCTAGCCCTTTCCGACGGAATCTCTTCCTGAACTCCCTTAAAACCTCAACATAGTAACCCTAACCCTAATCTTCTGGCCAATCAACTCTGGTATATTGACTTCCTTACTCCTCCCACACCTCTCATTATCCCTCACAGACTCCCTGCCTTCTTTGAATCTTCAAAAACTGATGTTCTATTCATGCAGGTTGGTCGAAAATAGTCTGAAGCATTCCATACGTTTCTGTGACATTTTTCCAAGTTTAAAACAGAATTTTATTGCATATCTTTTTCTAAAGTGTCAGATTGAATTTTTGAAATTCTCTAGCTGTGACAATCAGGCTTTAGTAGGGTGTATTCCAATTCCTGTTGTAGCTGTTCATTTGAACGTGAAATCATGTAAATTGGTCAGAAATCTCATAAGATGTATAGCAATAACATACTAAATTATCAAGAGTCTATGACAATTTTAAATGCCCATACGAACAAAGTCTGGAAACTTATAGTATGTAAAAAAAAGCCGGCAGCCGGAAGAAAGACTAGAAGGCAAAGGTCAACATATCGTCTAGTAGGTGAGGTGTATCTAGATATGCTTGATTTTGCACCCGAAAAAAAGTCAATCAGAACTAGAGGTATTCATCAAATTTGTTAGGCCATTTAAGTGGTGACAGGAGCTGGTCGGATAATGCCGAAGAAGAGGAGGGTAGGTTTTCAGTGAACCATGATAAAATAGATTGGATTCTGAATTTGTAGTTTGAAACACGAAGAAACAAAGAAATTCTGAATGTTGGATAATTTCTTGGTTATAGACACTTTCCTGTCGGAAATATATATGGCAATTTGAAGTAACATTCTTAGAAAAATAAATCTTTGAATAACAATTAAATGCCTAATCCGTGCCAAACTTCTTAGATTTTGTTCACAGAAAGCATCTAACTTGTGACACTACAAATACTGAAAACTGGAAATTTATTCTAGATATAGATGAACCGTTTGTGAGTTTGCAAAATTTATTCTATACACTGGCTTTTAAATATGTCAAACCATTTAAGAGTGAAACATACAAATACGGGAAGAGTCAGTTCCACCGAAGGAACTAACATGCACATTGTTTCTGTCATCCATACCCACGCTCTTCCATACCCTCAGAAACAGAAAAAGGTTGTTGGTTGGTTGGGTGTTATGGCATATCAACCTTTGTCGGTCATTCAACACCAAATTCTGTCTATATATATGGATACATATTCAACTAAAGACTTCAAAACGAATATTAAGGTAGGTAGAATTTTCTGTTAGCAGGATTTCATTTGTTTGCACAAGATTAACCAGTTTTAAGTTGTCATATTTTTTGGTACAACTCTGTCTCTCTCAAGAAAGACAGAATGTCATCTCTTTTGACGTTCTCGAACAGATCGGTTAAGTTATTTACTTTGAAAAATCGCTTTCTGATAACAGCGAAAGTTCTGCATTCTATAAGAATGTGTTTAACCGTGCAAGTTGTCTGGAAGGTTAAGCACTGTGGTTGTTGTTCCTGTTTCAAAATGAAAGAGTGAGTAAGCCTTGTATGTCCAATTCGCAATCGGGATATAACAACTTGTTCTCTTCTTGTTTTCTCGATGCTGGTCTCCACTCTCCTAAGATGGGCTGAATTTGGAAGAGTTTATAGTGGATGTTATCGCTCCCTTGTTGTTGCCATTTTGTGTGAAGGAATGCAGACAGAAAAAGGAGAATAGAACAACGGAAATCCCAACACGAAGCGAGTTGTGTTTTAGTCTTTTTCGTCATGGCAGTTGTCGGTGACTGTGCTACAAAATCTAGAAAGGTGAAAATTGCTCAATCAAGGGAAGCAGCGTCTCATCAACCGAAAAAGACATCGACACACGGCTAACGAAGGCATGGAAAGCTATCGATAGGCTTTCGATCATATGGAAATCAAAACTGACCGATAAAATGAAACGCAGTTTCTTCTAGGCTGCGGTCGTGTCTATACTGCTATATGAATGCACTACTTGGACGCTGAATAAACGATTGGAGAAGAAGCTAGACGGCAATTGTACAAGAATGTTCAGAGCAATATTGAACAAGTCCTGGTAGCAACACCCCACAAGGCGCCAACTATACGGTCACCTACCACCTATCACGAAAACTATACAAGCTAGACAAACCAGACATGCCGGACACTGCTGGAGAAGCAAGGACGAGATCGTAAATGATGTACTCTTGTGGACCCCCGCATATGGCCAATCAAAAGCAGGACGGCCAGCTCGAACATACATACAGCAGCTATGTGATGATACGGGATGTAACTCTGAAGACCTGCCAGAGGCGATGAATGATAGGGAGACGTAGAGAGAGAGAGGGTCAGGGATATCCGTGCTAGCGGCACGACATGATGATGATGATGAATAATTCCTTAAACATCAGTCATTTGTTTACACATAGTTATGTAATCCAACGGTTCTATGTCTAACAAATCAATTTAGCATAAGTTATTTGCTTGCACACATTTTAGATGCCAAACATTTCTATTTAACCCATAAATAGGGCCCTATCAGCGGCTATCACTCTGGGTCAGAGTGTACCAGGGAACGATGACAATGAAGGAGCACTCTGCATTCCTCAAAGCTCCAGCATTACTGAAACCTCACCATCAGATTGTGTATTGTCATATGCAGGACAGTCCTGGGGAAGGGTTGTCATCGTGATGGGTGTAATAGTTAAAGTGATGGACTGCAGAATCGTAGTAAGTGAGTTCAAACTCCAGTCGCGCCATTACGTTCACATTCGGATAAATACCTTTGGGAAAGGTATGAACACCCTTATCCTCCCAGCTATGGGTTAAATAGTATCACGACTGTTCTTCTCGAAGGGTAGCTTTGGCATTAAATAACCCAACAGGGTTTGTATGCCATCAAACAAAAAAAAAACGGAAACAAACATGGGGTGGCGTCTTACCCCTTGGCAGAGATGCAGTCGGTGGATTCTGCAGTCTCACCCAACTTGGCTTAGTCATGGCTGTGAGAAAAGTTCTACGACCATATCACCACAAACATCTGGCTCCCTAACTGGACAGATAATGTTTCTCCAGGTTATTATGAGTGGGGAAGTGTTGAGCAAGATACCATCAGCGCAACAGATGAACTGACGACAATCATAATGGTAGCATTTACCAATTAAGAAAAGGGTACCGTTGTTAGGCTTGCAGAAAATTCCAAAGTCGTCAGTGGATATCTCTTTGAACGAATTTAACTTTGAGTATTTCAAAAAGTTTTCATGTAATTTTGATGAATATATCTGATAAAATTTATAATCATTTTTTGCATCACTTAGACGATATCCATCGCACAAGTGTGTCAACAGTTTTGTAATATTTTGATTCGTGTTAGTTTGTGGCGCGTATATCGTGTGACTAAAGTTGTTTAATACATAATGTTTGGTACTATCGTAGTAGCTGATGCACCTACAGGTTATTGATTACTTCAGTGAGCATGTCATTAGAAGGCTGCAAAGATTAATCTGGATAAAGAATAGAGAATTTATGGTTTATGAGTCAAACAGAGCCTTACCACCACAGAAGCAGCAAAAAAAAAAAAATGTTGGGAAGAGGAAGGCCAGATAACCACAGTACGGAAACAACATGGTGAAAAGAATTTCAGGCAAGGTCAGGTAGGCCAAAAACTGAGGATTCCGAGGTCGTGCACCTAGCCATAGAGGCTAATCCAGCGAGTAAAATTCGGGGAATGTTTGTCAAGTACTCTTGGGTTTATCATCTTCACGACTCTGAAGCTGTTTAAATTGTTCTGCATGTGACAAAAATATTGCGAAATATTTGACTCACCATCATGTGCATATATATATATTAGTAAAGTTGGCGACTTTTTTAATAGCTACAACACCGAGATGTAGGAGAGGGCGCTATTCCATTCCCTGGGCTGCTCTACTTTTCCCTTGATCCATACCTTATTATATTAAGTTTAAGCAACGCGGTATCAAGTACCATTTTGGAGGTGCCCGTTGTGTAGTCGTTATCGTCGTAGGAAATGGACACGGCTACACGAGTTCATATCCTGCCCGAGCGGAGGGGTTGGTAAATAGTATCAAGTACATTTTTGATACTTTTGTATGACTCACACACACACACACACACACATATATATATAGAGAGATATAGATATATAGATATATAATATATATACATGGTGTAATGGCTTTCGTCGTAGGAAATGGACATGGCGACACAAGTTCAAATCCTGGACGAGACTGATTGCATTTCACATAACGCAAATATCCTTGGGAAAGGTATGAATCCAATTATTCTCCCTCCTGCTATGGGTAAATAGTAGGGCAGACTAGGTTCTTCAACCTTGGGAGGCAACTCGTCTAGGAGAAGAAAAAGTCTGAATTCAAACCTGTTAAACTCCGTTTAAAAATTGACTTTGTGTCATATCCTGCCCAAGTGGAGGGGTTGGTATATATATATATATATATATATATATATATATATATATATATATATATATATATATATATATATATATATATATATATATATATATATGTGTGTGTGTGTGTGTGCGGTAACAACAGGTGTATACGGGCGGGCACGCGCCAATTTTTCTTTGACCGCGTTCAAATACAGAAAAACAAGCGCGTGCCCGCCTGCACACACCCACACACACAAATACATAAATGTTTGTATATATATATATATATATATATTGAGAGAGAGAGAGAGAGAATTTAACTTGTTGGATTTGGTTTTCTTTTATTGTAAATAAATCAGACTTAATTAATAGTTTCGATAAATTTTTAATCAAAAAATCTCTAAACTAGATTTTTATTGTAAACTAATTTTTTTTAAATTTAGTATAAAACTCAAACTTAAATAATAATCTTTTTTCTAAAAATTAAATATAAGAAAATTGAAATTTCCTAAAATTAAAAAAAAAAACAAACTTTTTTTAAAAAACTAAGAATTTTCAATTCTAAGCACAAATCAGTAAATGTATTCACCAACTCCAACCTAAAACCAAAACACTTGTTAGAAAACTTGAAAGGATTCTAATAAAATTATATAGAAAATATGTGTCTTTATTTAAGAATATTGTTAACAATTATTCTAATTAACACACACAAATATATATATATATATATATATATATATATATATATATATATATATATATATATGTGTGTGTGTGTGTGTGTGTGTGTGCAAAGAAATATAGTGAGGATTTTATAAATCAAATTTCTAATTTTCCGATTCATAATAAAGCATATCAAAATGCATACATTTAGATTTTATAACTGTAGATATAAATATCCTGTTTTTATTTAAGCAAACAATCCATTAAATTAAACGTAAGGTAAGTATTTAATGAGATTTTCATTATTATTTCAAGTGTCCTTAAACACGTAAACACGTATTATTTTGGTGTTTAACAAAACCCCCAACCGTGTCTGGATGTGATGCAAGTTTTGTTTAATGTGTGGTGGAACAAAGGATGCAATCATCCCGTATTACTTAAATGCCAATTTGCAGAAGCAGGAATCTTTTCTCCCAATAAAACTGAACGTCTCTAGAATTATTACTATTTGTATAATATAATACACTTGCAAGTTTTGCCACTCAGCCTTAAACCGAACCTGCCAGTTTAAATGCACCCAAGCTACGATGACTAGGAACGGAAGAAGTAGTCTCGTGACCACTTTTATCGACCAACATGATTGCTCTTCCGGTTGTCTGGTCTATCCGGTCATCGTAAGTCTCGTTTCCGATGGTTGATCATCCATGTCCATTACAGGCAAGTTGTGGAGTCGAACGGACTATGTTATGATTTCCTGATCAAGTCAGATTAGTCAGTAGCAAATTGATGAAGAGCAATATAGTTTAGAGGGTTACGGGAAATAATAAATAGAGGTTGACCGAAAGTTTGAGAGAGAAGTTTAAATAGTTATTCAATTGAAAAGTACAAAAATTAATTAATATTATTAAAAGCAGGACACATGAGCTACGAAGACTATATCATCATCATCATCATCATCATTTTCTGACATCACATATTTTCCTTACTCTCTATCATTCTTCGTTTGTTCCTATCGTCAATCACTTCCGGCAGGTCCTCCAAACTACATAAAGTGTCCAAGCAGAGTTGATGAATGTAAACGTTTGCTGATTAGCCAACATCCATGTGTGGAGGTACATTGAAGGATATCATTTGGGTTCATCTATACGTTTCCAGTAGTGCCCACCATGTCATGATCGTCTTAACTGGAAGGTTTGGTTAATTGGAAGTTTGAATCTTTATTGGAAGTTTGAAGCTGTTTTGTTGGGTGTTGGTTCCGGGAGTTGTTCAATACAGGACGTCGCATTCTTGTGAAGTTTACTTTTCCTACATGTACGAGGTTTATACGATAGGTCTCCAGACGTTTTTTTTTTTTTCATATGGGCACTTTTATTGATAGTACACACATGAAACTCTAGTCCACTTCGAAGTAATCTCCGCCGAAAGCAATGCACTTGTTGTACCGTTCCAACATTTTCTGCAAGGCCCCATGGACGTCCTCTTGTGTGAGCGTGTCAATGAGCTTCGTCACAGTCTCTTTCATCGCCTCAATTGTCTCATAACGACAGCCTCTGAGCTTAGGGAATAACCAAAAGTTACAGAGAGCAAGATCTTGACTATAGGGATGCTCATCTTGGTGAAATAGTCTGTGACAAGGATGGAGTTGTGGACTGGTGCATTGTCCCGGTGGAAATGCAACTGACCCGATTTGAAGAGTGCTGGCTTCTTCCGACGGAATCTCTTGCTGAACTCTCTTAAAACCTCAACATAGTAACTCTAACCCAAACCCTAACCCTTTGGCCAATCAACTCTGGTGTATTGACTTCCTTACTCCTCCCACACCTCTCATCATCCCTCACAGACTCCTTCCCTTACTTGAATCTCTTATGCCACTGAAAAAACTGATGCTCGATTCATGCAAGTTGGTCGAAAAATAGTCTGAAGCATTTCATACGTTTCAGTGGCATTTTTTCCAAGTTTAAAACAGAATTTAATTGCATATTGTTCTTCTAAAGTGTCCTCACGTCCAGATTGCATTTTTGAAATTCACCAGCTGTGACAATAAGGCTTTAGTAGGGTGTATTCCAATTCCTTCTGTAGCTGTTCCTTTGAATCGGAAATCATAAGAATTGGTCTGACATCTCACAAGATGTATGGCAGTAACATAGTGAATGTTCAAGAGTTTACGACAATTTTAAATGCCCATACGTAAAAACGTCTGGAAAGTTATCATATGCACCTCGTAGCGTCCATGTGGTGCATTTAAAAATAGTATTAAGACAGCCACAACTTGGACACACACACACACACACACACACACATATATATATATGTATATATATATATATTTATATATATAGATATAGATATACGCTCCCCGCCCCTGGGGTTGACTACTCTGGCGAAAGAATTAACGGTTCCCACTCGTGTAATGCAAAGCTCTTCTAATGAATTAAATACACTGATATCAAGTAAAGCAAAATGTAAATAAACGAATGCTAATACATAATATCTTATAATTCTCGAGCTGCCGTATGTCACCTGAGGGGTGAGCGGTAAGATACTAAGCCTAACTGGAAGTCGACCTTACATAGTACTTATTGTGTAAGTATATAAACTTAGTTTTGTCTATATGTGTAGAGCTTCTCCTCAAAAATTACAACCATTAAACTCAAAAGCTTTATAGATTCTTATTTAGTCTCTTCCACGAAATGTTTTGATATTTATCTCTAGAACTAAAAATATTTGTGAAAATCTATAGATTATAAAATTTATTCATACCTTAATATTTATTTTATAAAAGGGTAAAAATATAGTACAAGATTAGACGGTGAGGCTGGTTTTACTATCTCTTCTTTTATTTAGTTATATAAACTTACGGACCCTGAATTTTCTGTATTATTCCTTTTACCATAACGTCACCTTTAATAGGAAAAATCATTCACATGACATTCACCAAATCATACCAAACTTTCTAATCCCTCAAGAACGTATGTTGTGAGAGATGTGAGAAATGATTGAAATGTTTATTTATAAGATAGAAATCTCCAAGGAAATGCGATTTAACCAAAACATTTTTTATCTAAAACTAAAACTAAAATAATTGTTATTACGGACTCACCTCACTGACTTATAAGGCAGAAAAACGGATTGACCGGTCGAAAAACGATGTTTGAGAAAAAAACAACTTTTTTTCTCAAACCTTGTTTAAAATACAATCAATAAATAAAACCTTAGAATTTTTTTTCTGAAAAAAACATTCCAGTATATGGCACAAAACTGATTAAAACTTGTAAAATTAAATATTTTAGTCAAAATCTATATTCAATTCATTAAAAGAGATTGTAAAATATTCTTTTTAAAAAGAAAGAAATTTTCCGTGAAATAGGAATGAACAAAAATTAATAGGTAAATGTTTATCAACGATTAAAAATAAAATTATCTAAAGTATTGATTTCCCTCATTGAATAATATGAAATAAAAACGGGTTAACTGGTCGAAAAATGATCGGTGATGGCAAAAAAAAAAAAAAAAAATGAAAAGTGTGTTAATGATAAAAACAAATAAATAAATAACGAGAATAAAGAAAAAAGAAAAAAAAATATTTTGCCAAGAATATTTTCCCAGTTGATGACATTAAAACATTTGACATTTATGAAAATGAATTTTATCACCATAACTTTTATGCAGCCATTATAAATGAAAAGAACTCTTTTTTCTCTTCCCTGTTTTCTTTTTTGTGGTGGTGGTGGGAGCTGTGCATCGGAACGTTTACTTATGTAT
Organism: Sepioteuthis lessoniana; assembly: GCA_963585895.1. Classification (NCBI taxonomy): domain Eukaryota; kingdom Metazoa; phylum Mollusca; class Cephalopoda; order Myopsida; family Loliginidae; genus Sepioteuthis; species Sepioteuthis lessoniana. The sequence continues at coordinate 8,504,233 of OY757921.1, read as the reverse complement.
ATAATTTTTGTTTGGAATAAAAAACATTTATGCAATTGATTAAAAGAGAGCTTGGAAAAAAATTACCATTTTTTTAATATCCAGTGGAAGTTAAGATATTTGAATTGTTTTCATATTTGTAGGGCGAAATACAAAAAAATAAAAAAAAACAAGAAAAAAGATGATAGTGAGCCGTCAGGTTAATCTTCAGGAAAAGAAGATCTCGATTTAAATAATCCATCTAGAATCAAATAACTAGATATTAATGATTTGGCCTGGATTTATTCATTAATCACAGAATTTATTTTTACAAATGGCGTGCTTTATGAAACCACACAGATAATAATTGGTAAGTCAGTCAGTTATTCAAGTTAACAGAATTTAGATCGAATCTAAAATAATTTTTTCAAAGATAATTATCCGAAAAATAAACTGTTGAATTAAAAAAATATCATGAATAGATATATAAAATTTGTCCTGGCTATTTTTATATTTTTAGAAACTTTTAGTCGTTTATTTGATAAAATATACTGCAGATAATTAAAAATAATTCGGCTACAGATTTTTAAAAATACTTTCATTTTTAATTTAGATTTATTAATGTTTTTAATTTTTTAAAAATTCTTCATTCTTTCGGAATCTTGAAGAAACTCCATGAAACATTATTAGCTAATAAAACCTTGTTTGTCTAATAACGAAATGAAAAGTTTGAAATTAAATGTAAAAAAAAAAAAAAAAAAAAAAAAAAAAAAAAAAAAAAAAACAAACATAAAGAAGACAGAAAAGTGAAAAATTGCTTGAATTTTAAAATTAATTAATTATACTTACCATTTCTGAAACGTCAAAATGGAAAAGAAATTACATGGTATTCTATAAAGCAGTTTGAATCAAATGAAGAAGAATTGCTGAGCATCCAATTTTATTGAAAATCTACAAGCTAAACACCTAAGTCTCGAATTTAGAAGTTTTTAAAGTACGCAGAATAACAGTGAGGCGAAATGCAAAAAGAAATAATATTTTTGTTGTCCCTAATTCAATTTGATTTTTAAAATATTTTTCTTAATATCAAAAAATATTTAAAAGCCGTTTTTTTGGTTTTATTTTTTTACAAAGTATTTCGAATTAAATCACTTAGAAAAGAAATTTTTAAATGCTCAATTGAAATGGAAATAGTAATACTGGAAATGAGGTTATTACAGAATGACAAATATAACCTATTGAAACAATTGTCTGAATAAATATAAATGTAAGATTTTGCTGCGGGAAAAATGTAGAATAACTTTAATATTAAACATTTTCATAACATCCCTGTTCCCAGGATCAGGTTGTTATTTATTCAACCAAATATCTCAATAGCCTTGAAACAGCAGGGGCTGCTTCACTTGATCTATTACTGAAGGCAAACGGATCATGTTTCACCGTCAACTCGACCTGAAAGAATAACAATGATACAAGATTTTTCATTAGAAATATAACCCTCCATATCCTAGAAGCCACAATCATATTGGAATAATTTGCTGAAGACCACTGATCATACACAGAAAATGTCATTTGAATTTAAAAGGCCACAGTTTCCTGTCAGACTCAGCTTTTCTCTAACAGTCAAGAAATTTCAAGGTTATTAATAACAAACATTAATTATTTTTTTTTATTTTTAAATCGAAGAATTATAAGTTTAATTAACCATGATTAGAAAATGCAGCAAGCACTGCGTGCGACATCTTATTAAGTCTCATCAATTGTGTATACCGTGATCTCCGCCACTGGAGTGCGAACCAGCGACCACAGAGCCGAAACTCTACCACAAAACTACTGGCCCACATCAGACACAAACTAAGCCAAATCTATCAGTTATGGTAAATGCGCGGCCAATTAACCTGATGTGTCTTATAGTTACATCTGTACTATTACAGAGAACATGGTCACCTACAGGGCTATGCCTTGCCGAGAAGATAGGAGATAAACATCCGCTTAATCATAACCTTATGGGCAAGGAATTATATATATGCTGCTATATGATACCTTATAATTGGTTTGCCAACGTGGTACGCTTATTGGCCGAGCGGTCTGATACTAAGTCTAACGTAAAGTTGGGCGGGTTTCGATGCCAGCTTCAAGCGCCCTACGTGTCTAGTCACACTGGAGAGTTTTGATACAACGAATCAGTCAGTCTGTGGATGAAAATATACACACTCCTCAAATAGGGGCTGAGCACTCTGGCGAAAGAATTTTTAGCTCTCGCTCCCTTAATGCAAAGCTCTTCGAATGAACTGAGCACTCTGGTAGCCGATAAGGTATACAAATTTAAAACAAACGAAAGCTGCTGCTACATAATACCTTATAATTCCCTAGCCAACGTGGTACACTTGTCCGACGAGCAGTCTGATACTAAATCTAACGTAAAGTTGGGCGGGTTTCGATCCCAGCTTCAAGCGACCTACGTGTCTGGCCACACTGTAGAGTTGTGATACAAAGAAACAGTCTGTCTCTGGATTACAATATATATATAATTTTTTTTTATTTTTTAGATGGAGGAAATATATTATAAGTTGAATTATCATGACTACAAAATGCAGCAAGCACTGCCGATCAAAATAGTTATGTAGGTCGCGCACAGTGCTTGCCAGATTTTCTGGTCATAGTAATTCAGTTTATAACACATTAATTCTACATGTAATTGGGACCTGAGTTATTATTTTCTTTTGATTTCCACGGACGTGAGCAATGCTTCTTACAATTGCTTGTTTCCCATAAATTCATTTTGTTAATATATGTGTCTGTGCTGATAGCCTGGAAAATCATTTTATGGCTATTTGTGTTCAGTGGGGCGGATGGTGAAAAACCAGTGCCCTTGTATGTTCTTCTGCGTTGACTGTCAAAAAAAAAAAAGTATGTGTATCCTATGTAAATCATTCGAAAAGCCATAGGGAATGAGTCGGGGGTACCAACCAGGGAAAATAAACCTTGCTTACATGTGTATCCAAAATGACAAACATAAAAATATGTTTCGCTTCTGGTAAATCGGACTCAGGTGACAAACAATGAAGTTATAAGCTTGTATTTGTATATGTGGTGACAAGTAGACGAAGGCAATTCTTTTGATATAACCTCTTGGTGACAAGGGTCATTGGCCTAATGAGTAGAATGTTCGCGAATGGTCTGGGAGATCGTGGTTCAATCCCAGGTCGAGTCATACCAAAGGCTCAAAAAATAGCACCTGATGTCGCCTTGTTTAGCACTCAGCGCTCTAAGGTAAGAATCAAAGCTGAAGTGGAGCAATCCAGGGTATGGAGTAGCGCCTCCCCTACACATCAGTGTTGTAGCTATTGAAAAGGGAAGCTTCGGGTCACCCTCGATTAAGGTCGCCAACTTTACTTACTAGGAGGCAAATTTGGGAAGGCGACATTGTCAAACCCTTAATAAACTCATTTCGTGGATGAGAATGGATTTTAAACCAACCAAATCAAGATCGATTGTTCTAAAGAACGGCAAGGTGGAGGATGAATTTATAGTTACACATGCAGGAGCCGTGATTAAAAACCTGACGGAGAAGCCTATAAAGAGCCCGGAGAAAACATTTCATTGTAGCTTGAGGGACACAGAGGTAATCAGCAAAGCCAACAGCGATCTGGTTGTCCATGATTGACAGATTAGGGCTAGCCAGGCAATATAAAGCATGGATATCCCAACATATGGTGCTGCCTAGAATTCTGTGACCGCTGCTATTCTACAATTACCCAATGACAATCGCAAAATCCCTTGAAAGGAAGGTAAATAGCTAACTGCGAAGATGGCTAGGTCTTTCAAGATGTTTAAGCAGCGTAGCCTTGTACGGGAGGACCAATACCCTGCAGCTCCCCTTTAAAGGACTAAAAGAAGAATTTATGGTCAGAAAGACGAGGGAAGCGATGCAATATAGGGATTCGAGGGATTCAAATGTAGCTGCTGCGGGTGTGGAAATCTATATGGGGAAGAAATAGAATACGAAGAGTGACATGCAGGTCGCTGAAGAGAGATTAAGACATAAGGCCATTGTAGGAACAATAGCAAAGAATCGATCGTTGTCAAAAGATCAGTCTTACTCTATAAATGGAAGAAGAATAGTTAAAAAAAGATAATAACATTGATAATTAAATTCTTATTCTTGTTAGATTCGTCGCTGTAAATAGACAGTAGTAGGATTTCTTTATAGCAACAGAAGATGTTATTGAAGTTAGAATCGTAACTGGTAAATATCTATGTAAAGAGATATCCACCAGCAAGAAACCTCTTGGTCCATTAATATCATAGGCAAGAAAATAACAGTCCCCAAGCACCGGTGAATATACTATCCTTAGATCTATATATGCTTTATCACCGATACTGAATACTATTCATTTATCAATACATCAAACGTTATTCTTTATAATATATCAATTATTAATAAATGATTATGAATAATTATTATTGATAATTATCAATTATCAATTGATTGTAATATTGAATGTAATGTCGTTCAAAGATGTTATTTCCATAAACGCTGACGTTTGTCTTGAAATTTAATCTAGCCTTGAAACACAGTCTAACTACGAACTTTAAAAAAATTAGCGAAACATATACCCCAAAGAGTTTCGTACCATTTTATTCACACACACACACACACACACACACACACACACACACACACACACACACACACACACATCAATGCGAGATTCAGAGATTTGAGAGTCATCATCAATAGGGGCTCTCTTGATAGTAAAAAATGGAGGATCCGTTCAGAATGCCCTATTTGTTAGGTGTTCTGTTTTCAGGCCCACAAAGACCGAAGCAACAATGAATATTGGACACTAAACGAAAAAATGGACTAGAAAAGACAACAAAAGATGTCGTCCACTGTTATTTGAAAAGCAATCCTACACAAAGACGGTATAGGAAACAGATGACAAAGATCTGTATAGAATGCACTAAATTTAATACAAGTCAAAGACTTTCTAACCAAACAAGGTTGATTTTAAAAAAAGGTCGGTTTCCTGACCTTGAAATACTACTGATTGGAGAGGTAAATAAGGAGTAATATACTCAGAGTGAGTCTCCTAAACGAGCTGAAACACAAACTGTTGAAAACAAAACCATCTCTGGACCTTAGAGACACAACATCAATATAAACTCCAAAAGAGAAAAAAATATGAAGGATGATAAAACATCCTGACCAATAAAATGAAACGCAGTTTCTTCCAAGCAGCAGTCGCGTCGATACTGCTATATGGATGCACTACGTGGACGCTAACTAAACGGCTGGAGAAAAAGATTGACGCCAACTACACAAGAATGCTGCAAGCAATATTGAATTAGTCCTGGAGGAAACATCTCGCAAAGCAGCAGCTGTACGGCTACCTACCAACCATCACGAAAACTATCAAAATTAGACGAACCAGAGATGCAGAACACTGCTGGAGAAGTAGGGACGAACTTATAAGTGATTTACTCCTGTGGACCCCCTCACATGGACGAGCAAAGGTAGGACGACCAGCTCGAACCTACATATCGTAGCTCTGTGCCGGTATGAGATGTAGCCCTGAAGACCTGCCAGAAGCGATGGACAATAGGGAGGAGTGGCGAGAAAGGGTAAGGTAGATCCGTGCTGATAGCGCGACATGATAATGATGATAATGAATAAGGAAAACCATGAGGGAACAGAAGATTGCATTGCTATTCCTTAGGAATAATAAATATAAATAAAAGTGGAAATGGACACGGCGACACGAGTTCAAATCCTGGACGAGACTAATCGCATTTCACATAGCACTAATACCCTTGGGAAAGGTATGAATCCAATTATTCTCCCTTCAGCTATGGGTAAATAGTAGGACAGACTAGGTTCTTCAGCCTTGGTGTGGCAACTAGTCTAGGAGAAGAAAAACTCTGACTTCAAATCTGTTAAACTTCGGTTAAAAATTGACCTTGTGCTCGAGCGGAGGGGTTGGTGATTATGAACAACTAGAAATAAAATCAAGGTAGAGGCCGAAAAAGTCAATAATTCCAAAAAATATACCCGAACGGGCAACATCATCGAACAGAACGAGCTAATCTATGCAGAAACAAAACTAGTCAGTTATAAAAGAGACATTCCATTAAAAAATTAAAACTGAAACACAAAGTTTGGTAGGGAAATGAGGATAGAAGGATAAATAAAAGAACTACGATAACAAGCGAAACAAGGTATTCAACGAAATGAAAAGATGGCAAATAAAAAAAAACTGCAGCGGGATCTAATTACACAACTGGAAGAAATGAATGAAAATGTAATTGCTAATCACTATATTTTGATAATCTGAAAAAATAGGGGTTCATTCTAAAATCCTTTATTTTTATCTATTTAAGCAGTGGAGGTTTAGCACAAATATTTTTTGATTAACTATTGAAGGGGTTACAAATATATATAATTTTTGTGTAGGTGTAAAGAGGTAGTAGGAAATATTTTTAAATGAGTAGGTCAACGAAGACATTTATATATTTTTAAGGATTTATTTATTAATTTTGTTTTTATATACGTGTATGTTTCCATCTTGTTGCTTTCGTCAGAGAACATGTATAGCACAAAGCCTTTTTAATTGGTACTCAATGAGACTAACTCACTCGTCGCTGTTTGAAGGGTTTTCAGATTGTTATGGATTTTTATAAAGGTCACTCCTCTTTTTAATTAGTCTGCTCTATCACTAATTTGCTTTTGATATTTCATACATTGTGTGTGTGTGTGTGTGTGTGTGTGTGTATGTGTGGATGTTGGCGTGGTTACGGATTTCTCTAACTAGTTAAGTTTTCTCTGTGTATATGTGAATGTGTGTCTTGAGATTTTTGTTTTTTGTGTTTGGTAGTGTGGTTTGAAGTATACTGGTAATTATTTTTTATTAATAATTTTGGTGTGTGTATATATATACATATCTATGAATATTTATTTCGATTTGTGTGTGTACGATTCATGTTTTATTCAACTTTGGTTTAAAGTTATCCATATATTTCTTTTCCTTTATTTGAAGTAGCGTGTAATCGGTAGTTTGATATATTGGCATTATTTTAAATTCTACATAATTACATTCGTATAGGTATTTCGAAACATTTAATTTTCTGTTTTCTATCATTTTAATATTGCTTCTGGGAAATGATATCTTTGTATTAAGGACCTGTGTTGAAGCTAGGTATATTTCTTTGCACTTGCAATTTCGAGGTGCATACGATAAGTTTCCAGAGTTTTTTTTTTGTGTGGGCATTTAAAATTGTCGTACACTCTTGAACATTCTCTATGTTATTGCTATACCTCTTATGAGATGACTGACCAATTGTTATGATTTCAGTTTCAAATGAATAGCTACAGCAGGAATTGGAATACACCCAACTAAAAGCTTATTGTCACAGCTGGTGAATTTCAAAAATGCAATCTGGACGTCAGGACACTTTAGAAGAACGATATGCAATAAAATTCTGTTTTAAACTTGGAAAAAATGCCACAGAAACGTTTGGAATGCTTCAGACTGCTTTTCGACCATCTTGCATGAATCGAACATCAGTTTTTGAGTGGTATAAGATATTCAAAGAAGGCAAGGAGTCTATGAGGGATGATGAAAGGTGTGCGAGGAGTAAGGAACTCAATACACCAGAGTTGATTGGCCAAAGGGTTAGGTTTAGGGTTACTATGTTGAGGTTTTAAGGGAGCTCAGGAAGAGATTCCTAGGGAAGAGGCCAGCACTCTTCAAATCGGGTCCGTGGCATTTCCACCAGGACAATGCACCAGTCCACAACTCCATCCTTGTTACAGACTATTCAACCAAGATGGGCATCAACACACTTCCTCAGCCTCCCTTTAGTCCAGAACTTGCTCCCTGTGACCTTTGCATATTCCCTAAGCTTAGAGGATGTCGTTATGAGACAATTGAGGAGATGAAAGAGGCTGTGATCATTGACACGCTCACAAAGGAGGACTTCCATGGGGCCTTCCAGACGTTGTTGGAACGCTAGAATAAATGCATTGCAGCCGGAGGAGATTACTTCGAAGGGGACTAGAGTTTCATGCGTGTTCTATCAATAAAAGTGCCCAAAGTGCCCAATATCGATAAAAGTGCCCACACAAAAAAAAGTCTGGTAACTTATCGTATGCACCTCAAATGTAGACTACGGTTTTTGAGTTGCAGCTTAAGTCTCTATTTACTCTGAATTTTGGTTCCAGGTTTTTAAAGGTATAGAATTTCCCTTTTATAATTATATCACATATTTTGCATAATTTATTATTGCATTTGGTAACCCCTTGTGTTGTATTTTTTCCGAATGTAGAAGTGGTGAGTATTCATTTAAGATTTTTGATTTGTCTGGCTTTTAATGATTTTTTGTTGTATCAAGTATTTCTTTGATTTTGTTATTCTTTTTAAGTTCTAGAATTTTCTTTTTTCTATGAATCTTTCCGGGTTGTTTTTGTTGTAGTTGCGACGTATGTTAGAGGTTTCTCGATGTTGTCCTTTTTTGGATTCCTTAATTCTCTTCGTGATATTTTTCTGCTAATTCGAATCCCTTATTTATTAGTGTTGTTGGGTAACCTCTCTCGTTTAGGGTTGTGTATAATTCTTTAAGGCGATTTTTTTTTAGGTTTTTATCAGTGATTATTGTGTGTATTCTACTTGCTCGAGTATAAAGGATGGATTTTATACAGTTCTTGGGGTGGTGTCCTTGGGTTCTGTTGGTTTGTAGTAGATGTCTGTGATGATTTGGTCATTCAAATTTTTTATAAGGATGTCAAAAATGGTAGTTCTTTTGAGCTGTGTTCCATAGTAAATTTTATTTTAGGGTGAAGGTTTTGTAGTAGGTTGTATAATTCCTTAATGTCTTCCCATGGGTTTTTACAGAATATGAAGCAATCATCTAAATATCTTTTCCATGATTTAATAAATTCTTCTTTTATGTTTTTGCCGTATGTTTACCTATCATTTCATATAGGTTTTCTTCTAAATGTGCCTGGGTTAAGGTAGCCTATGTTGGCACCATTTTAGTTCCCATGGCTGTTCTTAGAGTTTGGATATACTTGATGTTATTGAATTGGAAGGATTAAAGATTATTTCTATCCCCTCTATGATACATTTTTGGTTAAATCTTGTGTGTAATGTGTCTGGGTATTTATTTAACCAAAATATGGATTGTTTTCCTAATTCATGGGGGATATTGCTGTATAGGTTTGTAACGTCAAATGTGACTATATGTGTGTTGGGGTCAATTTTTCTGGTGTTTAAAAAATCTATGTTGTCCCTAATATAGCACTTTATTTTGTTTAGGAAAGTTTATTGTAAAATGATGATTAGTTTGTTAAGTCTGTTAGTCGGGTACGACGAGCCTGCAATAATGTGTTTAAATTTGAGGTCACTGGGGTTTGGAATTTCTATATATTCGGAGGTTTGTGTTTCTATGGCGTTTTTTTAATTTGTTTGGACTCGTAAAGTTTTGGTAGTCCGAAGAAATTACTAGTTATGGGTATATAATTTCTTTAGAAGTCTTTTTTCTTTTTTTTTTAGTTGATTATTTGTGTATTTTGCTGAATTTACAGAATTTTGGGAATTTTGAAAAATATGTGATTAAAATTTAAAAAAAATCAATTTTGCAGTTACATTATGAATTATTTCAGGTATATTAAGTGACCTTCTTCAGATGGAGGTAGAATACAGTTATATGTTCGTATAAAACGTAGACAGGTTTACATTGCGTGCGGCAAGAAGAGAACATAAAAAATCAATTTTTTAATAAAAAAAAAAAAAATTTTACCGATGAAAATATTATATATTATTTCTATGGCGTAATCACCTACTAATGGACTCAAACACTCTCCATAAATACCGTAAGACGTAGCAATACGAAGTCGCTCCAGTTCCGGAATTTTTTCCGGGTTACACTCCAGTCGATAAGTCGCGCTTTAATCGGCCGCGTCTGGTGTTGACACGGATATGGCCGGGTGTGGCTTGTCGACTGGTGATTTCCTCCGGCCTCAGAGGGCCGTTCCCCCAGGCTTTTACACTCTTCGCCGGGGGGTTTATTGCCTGGCGCCTGAGGTGCACCTAATAAGGGGCAGTAGGTATTTTTAGAAAATGCCGGGCGCGTGTGGGCTCTGGCCCTGCGCCAAGACCAACCTAAAAAGGTCTTATGCCATACTTTCCCGTTCGGTGGGGAGCGCAATAAATACAGCCCCATTTCCGGAGGCAATCTCGCCCCTGCGGATTTATGCGAACTAGCTTACCGTCTTGTGTTCTTGTAAACATCCTTTGTTCTTGTAAATATATATCTACACGATAACCTTGGTCTTCTGTTCTCTTTCCCAGGGCCATTTCCCAGGGCCATAACAATTATCAAATGTTCATACATTCTTCTTTATAACTTAAAGTATCACTGATTTTTTAAAATAAAAACGGTGAATCCTGAAAAATATTGAGAGTAGTTTGAAACTCAATGAAAGTACAAAATGGAAATGAAAATCAATCCCTAATTTCGTTGAAATTATTGTAAATTACAAAGATTTAATCCATATAGTCTAATATATATATATATATATATATATATATATAAGTAAAGTTGGCGACGTTAGTTGAGGGTGATCCAAAGACTACGTTTTCAATAGCTACTAAACATATGTGTAGAGAAAGACAATACTCCATACATTGAATTGCTTCACTTTACCCTTGATACTTACCTAATAATGTTAAGTATTAAGCAAAGTGGTATCAAGTACCATTTTTTGAGTCTTTGGTATGACTTGACCAGGGATTGAACCTCAGTTTTCCGGGCCATTGGTGAACACTCTACCCATTAGACCAATTATTAATTTACCAAAAGTCTATTTCTAACTATGAAACATATCGTAAAAAATTCCCTGTTATGTATATAGGGAATAATTAGCATATCGATTGTGAGGTTGACTGTAACACGTAAGGGATTAATATTTTTACAGACATTTGATTCGAGTATCAAAGAATTCAAAACTTTTAACATAATCATCAAATCATATAGCAATTTCAAATATAAATTTATTTAATCGAGTAGTTAAATATTTGTTTAATAAAACGGTGTTGTACATAAAATCATCATCATCATGTCGTGCCGCTAACACGGATATCCCCGACCCTCTCTTGCCTCTTCTCCCTATCGTTTATCGCCTCTGGCAGAACTTCAGGGCTACCTCCCGCTGAATGTATGTTCGAGCTGGGTGTCCTGCTTTTGCCCGACCATGTGTGGGGGTCCATAGGAGTACATCCCTTATGAGCTCGTCCCTGTTTCTCCAGCAGTGACCTGCATGTCTGGTTCGTCTAACTTGGATAGTTTTCGTGATGGGAGGCAGGTGGCCGTATAGTTGATACATTGTGGGGTGTTGCCGCCAGGACTTGTTCAATATTGCTCGCAGCATTCTTGTGTAATTGCCGTCTAGCTTCTCCCCAGCTGTTTACTTAGCGTCCAAGTCGTTCATCCATACAGCAGTATCGATACGACCACTGCCTGGAAGAAACTGCGTTTCATTTTATCAGTCAGGTCTGATTTCCATATGATCGATAGCTTATCGATATCTGTCCATGCCTTCGTTAGCCGCGTGTCGATGCCCTTTTCGGTTGATGAGACGCTGCTTCCTAGGTAGGTGAGAATGGAATAGTTCCTCCCAACATTTAGGATTGTAGCATTAAGTTTAAGTCTTTTATCAAATATATATTATATTACATTATTATCCTTTTTTGAAAAGGAGTATATTTATATTTGAAAAAATAAATTCATTCTTAAATAATATCAAAATCATTTAATCAATTTTTTTGTTTATGCATCAAATTTTCATTAGCATTAAATTTTAAATCACCAAATTAATGGTAATATCAAATATATTTAATATAATTAAGATATAAAATTAAATTATACTAAGATTTTATTTCTAAACGTACATTTAACAATCAACTCTTCCTAGTATTTATTAAGTTCCTATCGTTATTTTTCAATATATATATTTTCTCATCTAAGCATAAATTACACCTATCATTTAAACTGCTTCTTGTGGAAGATCTTTTAATTATTTTCCAATTTATAATAGATGTAAGTCCAAGTTTTCTTAAATACCAGAAATACGTAGATTGGGCAGTTTAATATTTTAATGTTGGATTTTTTGAATGATTGGTGGTGGTTGTAATATCTAAATTCCCAGTTTAAACTGGTTATACATACTGTTGTATACTCAACACAATAACCAACTATACAAACACGTATGCACGCGAAATCATATCGATGACACAATAAAGACGACTAGCGACACAGAAATATACCTCTAGCTTTTTTTGAAAGGGTTGCGTGTGAGAGGGAGTTGGAGACCAAACAGAACTGCACCATATTGACCTCCCTACTCTTATGGCCATCAGCGTTTCTTTCCCGTTCTCCAGAGTTTCTCAACCTAAGGCTCGGGGGCCCAGCTCTCTGCTGGGTGCTGACTTTCTCTACCACATCTAGTCTCCAAAATGACTGAATTTCCTGTGCACTCAGTTATATAGTAGTTCACCACCCACTCAATCTCCTCCTATAACTGGCCATCGAAATATGCACTTCCGTCGTCTTTGGAATGGCATGTTTGATCGTCATCGAGCGGAAATAACTGTCACTCAGTTCACAGGTCACTCTCTTCCGGTGCATCAGTTTGTGACTGTACCGTGGGATTTTAACCCTGTCCCAGCCAAGCTCGTCTACGCCAATGGGATATGCACTTCCATCGTCTTTGGAATGGCCTGTTTGGCGGGGTTGGAGGTCAATATACAACAATATGCCTTCTTTTTCATTTGCACTAGTTTCTTTAGTTGAGATATTAGCTAGATATAGAATACTATTTAGGCTATATTTATTCTCTTGGTGCAATTCATTTTCTATTTTACAATTACAAGACTGTTTTAAGTTGTTATTGTTATTCTAGTAAAGCTTGTCTATTAATTTTTTGTGGCGGTTGTAAATTATTTTAGGGATATTGTTTGTACAAGAATGAATAATTTTTACATTAATCTTAGTTATTTTGCTAAGGGGGCTATCTTTTTAGAATTGTCTGTTTATTAAACCTAAAAAATATTTCTCGATATTGATATTAGACAGTTTGAAAAAAGTTAGGGTTTAAACCAGTTACTATTTCTACGTCTTCTTTTTTTTATTAATATTTTTTGCTATTATATTATTCATATTTATATTATTATTAGTTCTATGATTTCCAAGACAATTGTCCCTATTATTATAAGTACTTAAATTCATTTTTATAACCGCTATTCTATATGGCTTCACAATAAAATTCCTTGTTATTATTAAATATTATTTTTGAAGACGATAATCAGTTTATTCTTATACTAATCTATGAAGAATTCTGTTTAAATATGGATGTAGGGTGTTTAGAACTAACATTAATATATGTTGTTCTGATATTTGTCTAATTAAATGGCTAATAAGAGTTGTCATTCAAATTAAAAGTGACGTTTTAAAAAATGGACCATTTTTAAGTTTGAACTAATTTCTATTTTTATCCTTATATATTTAAAAACTCTAATGGCCTTCTTTTGTATTTTTGATGTTTGGGGTCTGTTACTATAGGGATGGAAATTAAACCATAATCTCTATATATACTGATGTTATTTAAATCTATGATTCAAACCTAGTACATCTAAAATGTTAATACCGACGAGTTCAGCAATTTGGGTGTAGTCGATTGATCCCATAGTGACGTCAAAATTATCAGTTACCGTATTTACCCCAGTAGAGTTTTTATTAATCAGCAGAGATTTCCTACATGTCAATATAATGTCTAATTCTTTCTGAGTTATATCAGTAAAGTCTTAGCTTTTTGTTAAAAATTCAGTATATAATTTTTAATAATAACATAACTATAACATTATAAAAGATGTTAAAAAATTATAAAAAAATTTCACAAGTTATGAAATTTTTCAAATATTATATGACTTGCATAAATCCTAAAAAATCCCAAAATATTTTACAATATAATATAGTTATAAAGTGTCAATATATACTTTTTAACTATGATATAATTATAATGTGTCAAATCATAATATCGTATGATATTTTCAATAATATCACATTTCAGTAATATTTTGAATTACAATTAAATCTTAAAGATTCAGTATTATTCTAAAGTATAGGTTACGTTTACTTTTTAAAAAGAAGAATGTAATAACATTATATTTTTTACATTATTCTATGATATATCCACCGTTAAAAGGTATTGTTGCTTTTTAATTAATTTTTTTAACAATTGAAATTCTCTTCTCGCCAGAAGCAATATAAACCATTGGACATTATATTCAAACAAATAATAGTATCTTATCTCCATCTGAAGAAGATCATTATATAGACCTGATATGAATTTATAGTAGGACTACGAAATTGGATTTTTTTTCTTTTAGATTTATATGAAAATGTTTTCACTCTGCACGTGAGTTTCGATGTATTTTTTATCTGAAATTAATTATAAATTCGAAACCCGTTGATATTGAGCACTCAGCTGGATATTCCTATTACCCGGGCATTATTACACTATAGTCTAATTCTAAAACACACACACACACACACACACACACACACACACACACACACACACACACACACACACATATATATATATATATATATATATATATATATATTAAAACAAATTTAGTTGAACATAGTAGACATTTTCTGTCTACATATTTTCTTGTTGATCCTTTCATATTGTCGTACTGATTTTATTGTATTCTGCGGGAATTGATTGATATATTTTCCATAACTATTTATTTCCCAAGTAGTTTCTGCCCGACTTTGGGCAATCATCAGGGGAGGGTGTATTACAAAAGCGATGCAACACTTCTATGTATGTACACATCTACTTTATAAGAAGAAGAGCATTTGGGCCGTTGTAGTGTGTAGCGTTTACTATTAAAATTGTTCTATAATTGGTATCTCTAGCTAAAAACATTTTAGTGCATTAGCAATGGTTTGAAAATCAATTCAGTTAATTTTGATTTGCATGTTTCTAATATGTAGTGCTTCTAGAATCTTTAGTTTTTGTTTGTTATTTTGATGTTCTAATATTGTTTTGTTTTCGGTGAGAATTTTCCGTATTTCTGTTGTTGGGCATGAATGTTTCTTTAAAAAGAGAAAAATAAGTTATATATATATATATATATATATATATATATATATATATATATATATATAACTTAGTTTTCTCTTTTTTAATTTCTGCTGAGTTGAATATTGTTGTAAATATAATAATAATAATAATAATGATAATAATAATAATTTAATATAATATATGATAGTGTGTCTATTATTTTGTGTCTACTTTGTATTCTATCTTCCTCTTATCAACGCTTTAACATTGTTGAAGGTTTTTGTCAAACCTTTAAGTTTGGTTTGTTGCTGTTGTGTTTTATGGCATATCAACCATTGAAGGATACTTAATGCCAGATTCATTTTCATACATATAAAGAGTTCTATTTCAAGCAGTTTAGATTAAGTATAGTTTTTTTTCATTTACAAGCAGTCAAATATCAAAACATATCTATTTCAAGTAATTCCTTTTAGCATAAGTAACACATCTATTTGACCCAAACAGGTTCAACCATTTGATCTAAAAGTGGACCTAAGACCAATGGTAATAAAAGGGTACTATATATATATATATATACACGCATGTTTTATTAAATGATAAAGGCAAATTTTGTCTGCATAATTTATTTAAGATCCTTTCAAGTTTTCTGATAAGTGTCTTTGTTTCATTATTTAATGAAATATGCTTAAATGAACGACTGCTGCCTACCTGCTCACGCATATATATATATATATATATATATATATATTTTAATCGAAGCTTTCTTACATTTGAAAAAATACTTATCTCATGAAACGTACAAGTAAAATAGATGAAGTTTGAAAAGATTCAACGGCGCTTGGCAACTGTAATTTTCTCGCGTATATAATTATGAGACCATATATAGGGCATCTTTTTGTAGACAAAACAATTTACTGTCATCAAGCGCCGTTGAATTAATTCAAATTAGATTTACATATGCTTTATTACCGATATTGAGCAGTCTCTGGTAATCAATATAATAAACAGTTTTGCTATATATATACATATGTATGTAGTATTGCCGATAGATATGTAGCTCAATGATAATTTTTCATTAAAAACTATTTTTCTTATCTAAAGATACTTGCGTATTAATATTTTCAGTCGAATATTAATCGATGAAAAACTGATATCATTAGTTATTATTTTTGCTAAACTCTACCGTTGTGAAAATAAAAAAAAATTGATTTGGAAATATACTGATAGAATATATAAATATGCTGTTTAGAGAAACAAGCTAAATATACTTGCATATTAATATTTTCGGTCGGATACTAAGAGATAAAATAACCGATATTATTAGCTATCATTTATTGCTAAACTCTACAATAGTGGAAATAAAAAAAAGTAAATTTTTATTTAGAAATATGCTGATAAAATATATAGATATGCTGTTTAGAGAAATAAGCTAAATAAACTTGTATATTAATATTTTCGGTCGGATAATAAGGGATAAAATAACCGATATTATTAGATATCATTTATTGCTAAACTCTACAAAAGTGGTAATGAAAAAAGTGAATTTTTATTTAGAAATATGCTGATAGAATATGTAAATATGCTGTATTGAAGAACAAGTTAAAGCCAGCTGCATATTAATATTTTAAGTCGAATACTAAGAGATGAAAAAACTGATTTTAGTAGCCATCATTTATTGCTAAATTCTACAACAGTTAAAAAAAAAAAAGAAAAAAGATATTGATTAAAATATATACTGATAGAATAAGTAAATAAGTTGTATAGAAGAACAACTGGGTTTATGTGGAAATGCACTTTTAGATTCTTGCATATGCAGGATATTTCTAACAGAGTTTGAATACTCCAGAGTTTTATTGTAAATTATGTATATCAAT
Source organism: Sepioteuthis lessoniana (assembly GCA_963585895.1). Classification (NCBI taxonomy): domain Eukaryota; kingdom Metazoa; phylum Mollusca; class Cephalopoda; order Myopsida; family Loliginidae; genus Sepioteuthis; species Sepioteuthis lessoniana. The sequence goes on along the minus strand of OY757921.1, from coordinate 8,487,265 downwards.
ATATTTTCAGCTGAATAATCATCATCATGTCATGCCGCTAACACGGATATACCCGACCCTCTCTCGCCACTTCTTCCAATCGTTCATCGCCTCTGGCTGGTCTTCAGGGTTACATCCCGTATCCTTACATAGCTGCTTAATGTATGTTCGAGCTGGTCGTCCTGCTTTTGCCCGGCCATATGTGGGGGTCCATAAATCTATCAAAAAGAATAAAATTCCAAGTATCTTTTGAATGGACGAAAAGCATTTATAAAAATAATTACGAGTGTATTTATCTAAAGCCAAAATTATATACGTATATATATATATATATATATATATGTATAGGTTGACCCCAAAAACAGAACCCATATTACTTCTACAAAAATATGTGTTCTTTTTTTCCGGGTCACCCTGTATATATATATATAGTAACGATAATTACTTAGTGAGTCAGGAACTAACCTACTATAGTTTCGCCTAAGCGGCTCATCAGGGTACCTAATCCCTAGCCGTAGCTGACTCACTAAGTAACTATCGTTAATATATATATATATATATATATATATATATATATATATATATATATGTACAGGATGACCAAAAAAACAGAACCCATATTACTTTTAAAAAAATATATGGGTTCTGTTTTTTTTGGTTTGGTTTGGTTTGGTTTCTTTGATATGCTATTAAAGCATATCAACCTTTGTTGGTTATCTAATGCCAAATTTATTCTCCAAGAACAACAGTAGTGGTACTATTTAACCTATAGCTGGGAGGATAAGGGGGTTCATACCTTTCCCAAGGGTATTTGTCCGAGAGTGAACGTAATAGCACGACTGGAGTACGAACTCGCGAGCTACGATTCCGCAGTCCATCCCTTTAACCATTACACCACGGGGACACCCCCTGTTTTTTTTGGTCACCCTATATATATATATATATATAGTAAAGATAATTACTTAGTGAGTCAGGAACGACTCGGGAATAGGCACCCTGATGAGCTGCTTAGGTGAAACTATAGTAGGTTAGTTCCTGACTCACTAAATAATTATCGTTACTATTTTGCTCTACTTAGTATTGAGCACTTTTTGCATAGCAGCCCGTACGGTGTTTTTTTTTTCTTTTGACCAACCATTTCTGTGTCTTTTGATTTTTTTCACTTGGTATGACAAGGTTGGCCTTTTCTGTTTTTTTTCCAATATATATATTTTCCCCTTGACACTGATTCGTTGTATATTTTTTATCTTCAAATCACTTACATCTTTTTTTTACCATAAGGGCTATTACTTAATATATATATATATATATATATATATATATATATATATATATATATATATATATATATCATTATTGCCTGCTACTAGCAAGGATTTCCCTCACCATCTCCAATCACTCGTCCCCATCGACCATAGCTCTCGGCAGGTCTTCCATGCTACATCCTGTATCAGCACAGAACTGTTGTAGATAGGTTCTAGCTGGTATATATATATATATATATATATATATATATATATATATATATATATGCGTTTGGTGTTTGTGCACACTGTATGAATATAAATGATGGACTTCTAGTGTTCATAATCATAATAATCTTCAAGTCTTAAGTTTGCACTTTTCCATGTATCTTTTCTTTTCTTAGATTTGTATATATATAATTTTGATGATCCATTTAGGTAAAATCAAAGTAGATTACTTCTGGCTCTGTAGGTATTCATACTTTGCTCTACTTAGTGTACTGAACACTCTTACACTTAGTTTAATGTATTCTTACGGTGTTTTTTTTTCTTTTGACTAAGATATGTGAAATTGGTTGATTATTTTCATGCAGAACGAATTTTTTTAGTCTTTTCTTTTTTATGGAATTTTTTCCCAGATGTCAGTTGGTGCAATATTTTTATTTATTTACTAAATGTATTATCGGCGTTTTCTTCACACGGTCAGCATTATAGAGTAGGTATAATATGAAAATAACATATATATATATATACGCGTATATGTAGATATGTATACATAAGTTATATACTTTTTCATGCATAAATGCATGTTTGCACATACATATGTGTAAATGGAATACGAATTAAACGAATTTGCGCTCACATACGAACTCAGATACTGTCTACTGCAGCGGTTCGTAAAATATTTTCCGTTCCAACAAATTTGTTCCTCTGTAGGGCAGAATTTCTTTACCCCAGTATCCAACCAAACAAAACAAATATTAAGGTATGAAATGTGCAGCCAACACCAAACTTTAAAAAAAAAAAAGGTTTCTATCTATTTGTTCTCTTATTCAGAAAAGCAACGAAATTGAGGCCCAGGCTCGTGTAATATTCTCTGGCCAATTTCAATGCTACACAGTGATAAGAAATTTGCCAAGTCTTTGCACCTTTTCTGCAATTAGTGAAACAATTTGTCAATCATCTTATTTTGCTCTCTTCGAACCCTGCGTATAGTGTTCTGCCTTCAGTCACACGGCCTCTTTCGAATAAAGGACTTTATGTCAAGAATCGGAAAAGTGCAGTAATTTTCTTAAAGGTTATTACGTATTGTTAGCAAGCTTTCACCATTTGAAAGCTTACGTCACCATAGCCTCCATTACGTGTACATGCGCAGTCACTCCATTTTACTTATCCGACTTCCGTTGATGCAATGCCCACTGTGGCGAATGCGTCAGCTGTACATATGACAGGGAATAATTATAAGTTAGACTTAGAGAGTGGTAAATAAATATTTGTATCATGTAGTAATCAGGGATTTTACAAGTATACGAGTGCAGATTACTGTTATGTTGAAAAGGAGGAACTATAGATTGATTGTGTGATTAATCCATTATTTTAAACGGCATGACAACCCTTCTGGGGTGATTTTCTACCTAAATGCTATGGAGTTGGGTTCACCTTTATATTTATTTTTTATGAAGTTTCTTATTTTTTGTATACAGTGAGATGATATCTGCTTATACTATCTAATATTAATCATTTGCTCACTGCTCTATGGTTTTAAGTAGTCAAATCTAACACTAATAATTTGCACACAATCTTATGCCGTCACACAACTATCACTAATTAATAATAATGATTATTTTTTGCACATAATTAAATAGTTTCGATTAACTAATAATAATAATCACTGGTAAAAAAAAAGTACAGCTACAAGCAACTATTAATCCAAATAATTTACACACATTTAAGCAACTTACTCATGTGGACCCCTTTACATGGACGGGCAAAGTCAGGACGAGCAGCAAGAACCTATATACAGCAGCTCTCTCCCGATACAGGATATAGCCTTGAAGACCTTCAGGGAACAATGGACGATAGACACGGGTGGCGAGAGAGAGTCAGGTAGATCCGCGCTGGCAGCGCGACATGATGATGATGATGATGATATAGTATCAACTATTCCTACCTAATGCAAATGAATTTTGAACAAATCTTCTTGCCCTCTAAATGAACCCCAACAGCTATAAACAATCAGGGTTAGAGTGGATATGGGAGTAATGGAAATAAAGTGATACTTCACAGTCCTCAATAATTCGAGCCTCTCAACCATTTGCCAAATACTTTCATATGTATGACACTCCTTTTTTTTAGAGGGCAGTCTTGAGCCTCTTCAGATGTTACAGTCAGAAGGTTTTTAGCCCTATGGACATGATAAGGGACATAGTAGTACTAATAATATGAAATGGATCTTTGATGGACGCAACATTTATTGTGGCCTTATGTCAGACTAACCTGATTTAATTATATACAGATTTGATATGATATAAAACCCTCTTTCCTTCCGAAAGTGATTGCATAATCTTCTCAGTTATATTTGGATATTTAGACCTTTTATTTATCATCATCCGAACATCATTACCCTTTATATATGATCACTCAGACCACCCCACTCATTATATATATATATATATATATTAATGTGTCAGAAGCTTTGGCTTGGCGTTTGAGTCAACCGGGTTTCGATCCCAGCTACGGGGAGATACTGTCTAGCCATATTGATGAGTTCTGATAGAACGAAACAGATCTGTCTGTGGATGACTATAGATATATACTCCCCCTACCCCCGTAGGGTCGAGGTCTCTAGCGAATAAGTAATCGTGTTGCCATTAGCGTCTATTGCAAGTCTCTTCGTATTTGAATTGAGATCTCGGCGGCCGTTGAACGGATGTATGTAAACAATATCAATTGTGATTCATAACCGTTTAAAATGTACTTCGTAGCTAATATCTCCTCGTAGCTAAATGGTTAGAAGCTTTGGCTCGGCGTTTGAGTCAATCGGGTTTCGATCCCAGCTACAGGGAGATACTGTCCAGCCACACTGATGAGTTCTGATAGAACGAAACAGATCTGTATGTGGATGACTATATATATATATATATATTTACTAACCTACTATCTACTAGCATTCACCGTTACCAGGAAAAAAGAAAAAAAAACGCCATGAACTAGAGATAATAATATATCGAATTACCGCCCGGGGAAAAAAGGAAAAATATCATAGGACAAAAAAAAAAAAAAAGAAAAGGCCAACTTCGTCACATCAGTTGAAAAAATCAAGAGATATTCAATCAGTTGGTCAAAAGAAAAAGAAAAACCCACCGTAAATTGCTGCAATGCTACAATTACAAGAGTGCTCAATACAAAGTAGAGCCAATTATAAAAATTAAATCGCGAGTTAGAATTTTCCTTACTAAAGTTTCGCCTCACTAGCTCATCAGGGAATTTCGTACCGACTAACGACATCAGGAGAAAACCATTTTTATAACCAAAACCTACTCAGCTGAAAATTTGCATAACAAAAGGAAAAAAAATCAACCAAGAACACTACTTTCAATATCTAGTTTATTAGCAAAAAACAAACAAAAAAAAAAATCCCAAAAAAACACTTCTGGTATAAATACGTAGAAACCTAGTTCTAATTATAGAGTAGCCACCCCATTTTGTGTTTACAACTATTTAAAACCTCCAACCTTTGCTTTAACATATCCCTACCTATAGCTAACTTCTCCTCATTGCAAAGCATGCAATCTTTGTCGCCAGCCCTATACTTACGGCATTTTGTTATAACTTCCCATTTCAATATGGGATCTATTCCTTTTTTTATCTTGCCCAGTCAGCTGGGGCTGTAGAATACACTGACTGCACCTCTGCAGAGGGGTAAGACCCCCCTAACGAGTGTCCTAGATATGACACTAAACAATCTGATGGTGAGGTTCCAGCAGTACTGGAACTTTGGGGAATGCGGAGTACCCCTTCATTGCCATCGCTCCCAGGTCCACTCTGGCCCGGAATGGTAGCACCTGATAGTGCCCTATCTATGGGTTAAATGGAACTAACAGCATACTTATGCTAAAATGAATTTAGTAAACTGAATAGCTTGAAATAGAAACGTTTTTGACAATTAAACCGTACTTACACCTAAACTGCGTGCTTATGCTTAACTGAATTATTTCAAATAGAACTGTTTTTCGACATTAAAACTGTATTTACACTTAAATGAATTATTACACATAACTGCTTGAATAGTTTGAAATGGAAATGTTTTTGACAATTAAACTGTGTACTTATGCTAAACTGAACTGTTTTCAAGAGAACAGATTATTTACATAAAAATGGATTTGGCGTTAAATAACCTACAAAGGTTGATATGCCATAAAACCAACCAAACAAAACCAAACCAAACCTTTTTTATCTTTAATCCCCCACACATAACTAGAAAACGTGGGACTATGCCTATATTTTTCCTTTTGTTATGCCAATTTTCAGCTGAGTAGGTTTTGGTTATAAAAATGGTTTTCTCTTTATGTCGTAAGCCGGTACGAAATTCCCTGATGAGCCGGTGAGGCGATACTTTAGAAAGGAAAATTCCGACTCACGATTTAATTTTTGTATATATATATATCACCCGGACATCGTTACATTTTATATATACTCTTATGAATATGCCATCGCTTTTTTATATATCTTCACCGAGACATCATCCTTTATTACATATATCATCCAACTATCATCACTTTTTATATATCCTTCCCTGGACATCATCACTTTTTATACATAATCCTGACATCATTATTCTTATATATCACCAACTGATTATCTTCTTCCAGACATAATCACTTTTAATATATCATCTTCTAGACATATATCTTATAAATTAACACCCAGACATCTTTATTTACTATATATTATTATCCTGACATTACCACTTATCATGGAAGTAGATGGGCTTTGTACATATCTTTGTATAGATTTCAAAATGATGATGGTGCTCGTAGTGTAATGGTTATCGTCGCAGGAAATTGATACGGTGACACGAGTTCAAATCCTGGACGAGACTGATTGCAGTTCACATCGCACTAATACTCTTGGGAACGGTATGTCCAATTATTCTCCCTCCAAAAAAGTAGAGTAGACTGGGTTCTGCAGACTTGGTGGAGTATCTAGTCTAGGAGAAGGACAGCTCTGAATTCAAACCTGTTAAACTGTGCTTATAAATTGATCTTGTGTCATATCCTGCGCGAGTGGAATGGTTGGTAAATATGTATGGATTTTAAAGTTATCAAAATTTTAAAAAATCCTTTACAACGTTTTTCATCCACACTTCGTATATCAATGACCAAAAACAAAAAAAAAAAAATAATAAAAATAAATTAGTAACTACAATGTAATAAAACACGAAAATCGAATGAATCCGGAAACAATGTTTGATATGCTTCTGGACAATTGGAAAAAAAAACCTAGATTTCTGCAATCGTTCCTTCCAGGAAAATAATGAATAGTTTTCTTATTTATTTATATTTCTATCCATTTTACCAGAAATAACCTTTTCAACCTGAAATTAGCCTGTAGCTACTGATGTGCAACTATTCAAGTTTCAAAATGAAAACATGAAACATCTTGCCGTAAGTCATTTTCCTTGTTTAAAGAGCACAACAGTTGAAGACCTTGATTTCACTTGTGATTATTCCTTGATGATTTGATGAATAAGGAAGGGTTAACAGTTTACTCAAATGCCTCTATCATCAGGCTAGGGCTCTAAACTGCATACGATGCTGAACCTCTAGTTTAGGATCTCAGGTAAGTGTCGCACCATGCCTTTTTTCTCCATTACTCCCAGTTCCACTCTGACCCGGAGAAGTAACACCAGTTAGTGCCTTACCTATGAGTCGCATGCATCTGTTTAAACTTTATTAGTATTATATAGAGATTGTGACTTCTAATAACTCTACTAATGATGATGCTGTATTCTTTTTGGTTTCAGATTTGAAAATAGTATACAATAACAACTATTAATCCTCGATCCCAAAACCTTAGACAAAAGAGGAAGATATATTCTTCATCAATTCTTATTTGGAGACAAAAAATCATTCAAAACTCTCAAAATAGATGCAAACCATTAATATGATAACGATTTATTACTGAAACAAGAAACAAGAAACTAAAAAAAATAAAAAGCATGTCTTGGAAGCTGATTATAATAATAGTTTAAAAAACATTCTTTTGATATCTCTTGTTCAAAGGATGCATTTTTTACAGAAGTTCCAAATGACCTCTGTTGCGCTAGTCTCGGTTTTGTTTTGTTTCGTTTTTTTTTATGGCATATCAACCATTGTAGGTTATTTAATGCCAAATCCATTTTATACATATAAACAGTTCTATTTCAAACAATTCAGTTTAGTATAAGCACACAGTTTTTTTTTCTATTTGACTTAAAGATAGGACCTTTCAAATGCTTCCACTTCAGGCCTGAGTGGACCTTGGGGCAATGGCAACAAAGGGGTACTCCATATTCCCCAAAGCTCCAGCATTACTGTGCCCTCACCATCAGATTGTTTAGTGTGTTATCCAGGAGTCTTACCCCTCTGCAGAGATGCAGGCTGTGTATCTTACTGCCCTATCTTACAGGGCCAGTGCTCATCTCGGTAAAAAATCATTATTATATCAACGGGTTGCATCTATTTTGAGATACCCGGTACTTGAAACCATATAACAATGTGCAAATTATTCAAGTATGTTATCAAGATGTGTAAAGGTCCAAATATCTTAATTTATATCAGGGCCTATCAAAACTGCCCACGAAACCCCTGGAATTGAATGAAATTTTTGCAAGGGGGAAATAGCATCGGGGGTCCATAATGGGTAAATTTCTAAGTTTGCATTTGTATATCTTTTTATAACTGGAAATAAATTCACTGCATCTTGTTGACTAGTTGCTATATATCATACACTTAGCAGAATTCATGTTCTATTGTAAGGATCACTAGTAACGAGTCGTTTATATATGAACTGTTCAAAATATACTACTCATTTACATCAATGAACAATCTGACTCTGACCGGAAAGATCCGGATCTTTTGGGCATATTAACAACGCGTATAATCAGCTTATCACGAAAGAAATCATTTTAAAATAATATTATTTCAAATTATTATTATTATTATTTCGTTATATCAATTTCTTCTATAATGTGTCTCTATATAATAGGTTACAATGATTGATATGCTATAAAACCAACCCAAACGAAACAAAACCAAATCCTTTTCGTTGTAGGGATCTAAGAATCAAGTTCATGTAGGCTTTTGTAAGAAATTTGCACACTGATCGAATGAGAGATATGACGAGTTAATACAGACAAGGTTTGTGATTTATTAAGCTTTTAAAAGCAATCTGCATCCAGACTCGAAGTTTCACAGTAGCGTAAGGCTTAACGTTTAGACCTCACAGGGAGAAGTTGTCACTAAGCAGGAAAAGAAGACTCAAACACGAACATCATTGGTCAGTTAATATATAATTACCAACCCCTCCGCTAGGGCAGGATATGACACACGATCAATTTTTAAGCGGAGTTTAACAGGTTTGAATTCAGAGTTTTCCTTCTCCTAGACTAGTTGCCTCACCAAGGCTGAAGAACCTAGTCTGTCCTACTATTTACCCATAGCTGGAGGGAGAATAATTGGATTCATACCTTTCCTAATGGTTTTAGTGCTAACGGAAATATAATCAGTCTCGTCCCGGTTTGAACTCGTGTCATCGTGTCCATTTCCTACGACGATAACCATTACACCACGGGCACCTCCATTGGTCAGTTAATATTCAGTCAAGGTTGCCAATCTGATGATTAAAAACTAAACTCAATCACATTACTTTGGAGACTAATCTAAAACTATGTATGCTCTCTCACGTAAACGCAATCAAATACTCTGGTAATAAATTTGCTCACATCTATACACTCTTGCGTATAAGACATAAACGCTCGAGTAAAAACATGAATACGTGTGAGTTCAAATAAATAATCGATGATTTTTATGAGAAAACTCGAGACTAAACACAACGACAATAAAATCAATAAATCGAATATCGAATAAAATTTCATCAAAGGCCGAATCGGCAAAAACATGATTATTAATATGAGACGGAAGAAAAAGATAAATAATTTTCAATAAATAAACGTTCTCACCATAGCCACTGCCCTTAAGACGGCAAAACATCTAAAGATAAATATTTGTCATTATTGCCATATGTTTCCTTTATTAAAGACTTGTATCTAGTCGTAAATTTTGCAAATTAAATTTTGGGATTCGATCTGACGTTCTCTTTGACAAGTGATGCATTGGTGAGTCTAAAAGCAGTCTGCGTCGAATAAGTTTTGGTTTATATCTTTCTTTGTCCTGGATAACACACTAAACAATCTGATGGTGTGGCTGCAGTAATGCTGGAGCGTTAGGAAATACAGAGTATCCCTTTCTTCGTGGGTTATTTAATGCCCTAGCAATTCCCATAGAATATTAGCGGTCATATTAAACACAAAACTGGGAGAATGAGCAGTCTATACCTTTCTTAAGGGTTCGAAAGGGAATATATTAGCGAGAATGGAGTTCAAAGTTGCTTACTATGCCATTTCGCCCGAGAAACACTGTATCAAAAGAGGTACAACTTAAAATTTTCGGTCATTTAGAGATGGAAACGAACCTCTGCCTGTTAGTGTGGAAAAGAATATCTATTTTGTGAGAAAGGCATGAATCCATCAGTTTTTCAAAGGTATAAGTAAAATATATACATATATAATCGTGGTTAGGCAACCAGTCAACTCAGCTTAAAAATTCTTTTATCTTTGAATATTTTCTATTTCAAATCTCAAATATCAGCTGATTCTAAACAATTGTTTATCTTTCAATATTTTCCATTCCAAGTATTTCCCCACCATTCCAAATTCGTATATAAACGTTTATTACTGTATGTTTTACATTCCTAAGTATTAACTTACAAATAAATGCCGAAACGAATTTTTTGCAAATCACTTTTAGACTCAAAGTTAGATTTAAAAAAGTCTTAACTATTTAAATAATGAATTGAAACCCTTTGTGAAACGTTACCCCCTCACCCCCACCACATTATCTCTCTCAGTCTTCTAACCATTTCACTTCTTAGCCGGCCGGTGATCAACTAGTGGTTCGAGGGGGCAACGCACATTTCTTGTCACCACACAAGAATACGATCGAGGGAGACAGGAGAAAACAAAAAGACGAACAAACACGCAACAAACTTGGGGTTACCAAGGGCAGAAAAGAGGTATTGCAACACTATATGCATGTGCAGACTATCGCTAGCGTGGGTTACTAGCGAAAATTCCACAATGCTACTGGAATCAGACATCTTGAGACTCTTCTTCACTGGACCCCATCTTGTCTCCTCGTCTCTCTGTTCCGGTGTCTGGTGTTGACTGCCCCTCCGTTCTTCCACGCCAACTTCTGCTGTTCGCCTCCTCTTGTCCAGTCTCAACTGCTTTCTCTCTGCTCTCCAGCCACCAACTCCTCCGTGGTCTCCTGTCCAACTAAACCAACTCTGGTCCTTGCCTCTCTCTGGGTCGCGTCGTCAACTCTCGTTCGCGTCCCCTTACCACTTCCGGATACGGCGAGATTTCAGGTCCAAGAATCCTTTGTCTGGTTTCGCGCCAAAACAGACTCGTCTGCTTTGGCGGCCTACCCCCATAGTGCTACACCTTAATTATGTCACAATGGGTATGACACTAAACTGAATTTGATGGTTTCTACAGTTCTGAATATTTGGGGGAGTGTGCAGTATCCACTCATTTTCATTACTTCCAGGTCCACTCTGACAGGAAGTTATAACACCTGCTACGGCCCAACACTTAAGTAAAATAGATCGGTTTAAATTTTATTTCTGATTCAGTGGGTACAGAAAATAAAATAAAGCAAAAAACTTTCAAATAATGTATATATGAACGTAAAGAGTTTGGTTTATTTTTATGGCATATCAACCATTGTAGGTCATTTAATGCCAGATCCAGTTTATTCTTTGAACGTTTAAGATGAATTAAATCTATGCAAATAAACAAAAGAGTCTCTTGTAACTGAACACGTGGAATCAATTTCAAGTGCTGTTGCTGTGTCGTCTTTTTCGTAATGAAAGGTGGACAGACGAATTTCTATGCTGAAATAACAGCTCTCTTAGCTTCTTCTTATGGATTCCTTTTTGCCCGCAACAATCTTCTTTAGCAGTCCTACACCCAAGCCCGTCTCTTGTTGTGCGTCAACAAGACTCAAAACGCCTTCGGTATTTATGTGTTTATATGTCCAACCAAGCGTACAAATCTGGCACAAGGCCGTTTTTAAGGTGGGTCCGATCGCAGGGCCGAAGCCCACACGCGTCCAGCATTGCCAAAAATACCTCCGGCCCTGTCGGCATTACCCTTATTAGGAGTACCTCAGATGCCAGGCAATATCCACCCCCCGAAGTGAGTAAAAGCCTGGGGGGACGGCCCCTTGAGGCCGGAGGAAATCTACAGTGTCCAGGCACACCCGGCCAGATCCACGCCAAGGCGAAACACGGCCGGCCAAATGCGACCCAACAACAGGAGAAAAGAGGCGAAAAACGCCTTCTCCCCGGTGCATTCAGCAGGAGATATATAATGATACCAAAATACCACATCTGGGTCAATCGCACAATGTGGTAATTTACATGTGCGCCAGCGCATAGGTAGTCCTGACGTCAAACACGATTCTCGATCAGGAGAATGTGAGTTCGATCTCCCAAATCCTCCGTTTGTGATCTCATTTTACACGCCAGACATATTCGTGCACACTTTGAGCTGCCGCGTGCGCGATTTCTCTCGCTACATTCATATATAATAGATATATATGGTTTGTAAACATTAAACAACAACGCTAAATAGTTCCAAGTATTATGTATAACGAACTTAAGTCATTTGTTTGCTCACAGTAAAATAAGACAGTTCTATTTCAAATAATTCAATTTAGCATTTGTCAAAGTTAAATGGTTCCAAGTATTGCTATGTGCCACTAACAATTCAATTAAACAACAATCATTGGTTTACACACAGTTAAATGAACAAAGAGTTCTATTTCAAATAAGTCAATTTTGCATTTGTCAAAGTTTGGTTCCAGGTATTGCTATGTGTCACTAACAATTCAATTAAACAACAATCATTGGTTTACACACAGTTAAATGAACAAAGAGTTCTATTTCAAATAAGTCAATTTTGCATTTGTCAAAGTTTGGTTCCAGGTATTGCTATGTGTCACTAATAATTCAATTAAACAACAATCATTGGTTTACACACAGTTAAATGAACGAAGAGTTCTATTTCAAATAAGTCAATTTAGCGTCAGTCATATGTTTGCTCTCAGTTTAAATGTCAAGCATATCTATTTAACCCATTGATAAGACCCCATCAAGTGCTACCACTCCGAGTTAGAGTGGACCCTGGGAGATTAGTCAGTTAAGGGGTACTCCGTACTCATCATTCCCCAAAGCTCATGCATTACTCGAGCCTGACTACGAGATTGTTTAGTGTCATATCCAAGACAGTCGTTGGTAGGGGTCAGCAGAGATACAGTAAGTGCATTCTGTGAATCAAATAGAACTGTTTAACCTTTTAACTCTGTGCATACTGTTACGGCCATCCCGTTCTTGATGGAGAGGGTGACATACCTAGTCCTTGCTGGGGAAAAGCAACTACCAAGGTGGTATCAGCTCGGACGAACAAAAAGATTTTACGGGTCGTCACTCCGCCGCGAACACCAGTGGAAGGAACAACAGACCCAACACACCGCAACAAAACGAATTAACTTGTAGATCATTCCACTTCAGCACTGACAAACCCTCCGCACGGGACACAATAATCACAAAGAAAATCTGAAAAGTAACAATTCAACATCAACGGAGGAGGGGTAAAAATCGCCAAACACTCGCGGAAACCAACTAAAAGACAGATAAGGCAAAAAGAAAGTACCAACCACTATCTTCCCTTTTTAGAGGTTAAAAATCTTTCTCTTTAAATGGGAGCCGAACGCAGAAGATAGTCCAATCTCGACTGATTTGTGGCTTTTATTTCCATTTTAATATAAAATGGTAGGCACAAGGCCTTCAGGTTTTGGGAGGATGGGAAGGGAGCGATCATGCTGTTCTATTTGTTCTAAGGGAACATAGCTAGCCACATTCGCCGACCCATTCAACAGTACGAGATATAACCATTCATCCATCGTCATATGTGCAGCAACCACCAAAATACCACATTTGCTCTATGAAGAAGTCCTACTTAAAACCCGAAAGTGATGTATGATTTTATTTACAATATATGATTTATTTACCATGAATATGATGGGAATGGGAGAAAAAAACACCGAAATATTCAAACGAAAAACAAGGAAAAAATTTCCCGTTTGGTTGCCCTCCCATCCCCCCGTCTATAAAATTTGAGGCGGATTGTTTTCCGGGGCGAAAAAACCGAAAACAAGCCGGACCTACCCTAGGTTGCACTGGAATCCTAATCTACCGGGGTAAAAGAATTAAAGGGTTGGGCGCGGTATGGGTTGATACAAGCAGGTAATATGATTTTTATATATATATGAATTTTCAAGATCTTCAATAAAAGCGGACTGGGATACGGGTTTGAGGTAGAAAAATAATGGGGATGGGGAAGATCTTGAGAACTAACGACTAGATGATGGGGACAATGACTCACAACATACTGCTAACTAGGTTTTAATGAAAAAAAATCCTACTTACTCGGGATGGGGTCCTGAAGGATCCGTATCGTAGACGCCATGGGCCGGCAGAGGAGGGAAGGATGACTCCAACATTGCCCCCTTTCTCACGACCAGGCTCGCTGCGTTCACCCACCTTTTGCTGAATGTTATGTGATCCAAACGTTTCCTATTGCATCTGAATTTGACCCTAAGCTGATGCCTAAAATACAAAACCAGATCACGATGAGAAAAGTTTGCATCGTCATACAATCCCTTGTTTCGCGTCGTCCAAATCACGATTCTAGCTACAGCTAGGATCGCGAGAAACACCATACGCTTCTCACCCTGAAACGGAGGAAGAACGTTGTCCACGACGTAACCAACGTCGAGCAGCACAAGCTGTTTAGGTTCAATGCGAGCCGTCCACTCGCCGACGTGATCCCAAAACGGGCGAACTCGTTCGCAGTAGTAGAAAGCGTGCTCAGCCGTTTCTTCCAACCCACTGCTGCAGCGAGCGCAAACGGGCATGTCTGCCAGGCCCACCCTGTTGTTCAAGCCGGCAAGGGGTAACGCATTCCGAACAAGTCGCCAGGTGAGCGAGAACTCGGAGTTGTTCAAGAAGCTCGATCCTGGTGCCCAATTCCAGTGAGAGCGGATCTCCTCCGCCGTCCAGCCGCGCTGCTCGCTAAGAGGATCCGAAGCGGCACCCTCCACTAGCTCCCGATACAGTTCTTTCCGAGACCGTGAAAGGTCACTGGACCCAAGAAGGTTACGAAAGGCCTTTCGGCACTCGCGGACAAAGAGTGCTTCGCCAAGAGGCCTATGTCGACCTTCAGCCTTTGGGTCTGACTTGAGGTGAGGAAAAGTCCGACTCGCCTTTAGTCTCCACACTGCGTCCCCAGTCAAGGATCGGCCCAAGTACGCAAGTCTTTCAGCAAGCCAGTGGCTCTCCAGATCAGGTATACCCAGACCCCCGTTATGTGTACGTTGGATACAGACCTGCCTGCGGACCATCGGCCTTGCACCTCCCCAGAGCAATCTGGAGAGGGATCGTTGAAGTGCCAACCGACGTGCCTCAGGCAGAGGAAGTACAGCCAATCGGTAAAGGATCAAGAAAAAGATGTACACAGCGCATGCCTCCGCCCTACCCTTTAAGGACAACCTCCTTGAAATCCAGATTCCCACCTGAGCGTTCACCTTAGCTTGTACTTCCGACCAATTTCGCTGCAGTTGGAGGTCGGGCCCGAACCACACCCCGAGGATGCGGACGGGTCCGTCACTCCAGCGGAAGGGTCCTGGAAGGGTATCGC
Organism: Sepioteuthis lessoniana; assembly: GCA_963585895.1. Taxonomy (NCBI): domain Eukaryota; kingdom Metazoa; phylum Mollusca; class Cephalopoda; order Myopsida; family Loliginidae; genus Sepioteuthis; species Sepioteuthis lessoniana. Next base: position 8,471,959 of record OY757921.1, on the reverse strand, counting down.
TACCCCTCCAAGCACTGAGCCGCAAACCTTCACTTTTGTCAAAATTGACCTTGGCTCCTGCAATCCGCTCGTACTTGCTAACCGCCTTCTTCACAGCCTTTATATCCAGGCGGTGGGATACAATCTCTGTGATATCATCAGCGAACGCGGAAACCCTTGCTGTAAGAGGGCCAGCAAAAGGGACACCGCACAGGGCCGGACTTGTCCCCTCATCCCTAAGCCTACGGAGCAGAGGTTCCAAAGCGAGAACATAGAGAAGAGGAGACGTGGGGCAGCCCTGCCAGACCGAACGCTCGATCGCGAACACCCTCGAACGCCTTCCGTTCACCTGCACCACTGCCTGAGGGTTGTGGTACATCATACTAATCCATCTGCGGAACTCTGGTTTGAATCTGGCAGTCTCCAAAATAGTCGCCAAAAACCGATGGTCAACCCTGTCGAAGCCCTTGGGCTGATCTAAACTGATCAGCGCGGCCTCGGTGCCGTCTTCTATACCCTCTAGGACCTCGCGAATCAAGTGCAGGTTGTCTTGGATCAATCTCCCCTTCACAGCAAAGGTCTGCTTGGGGCCGATCAGGTTGCTGATGACAAGCTGGAAACGATTCGCTAAGACCCGGGCCAAAATCTTTAACTCTGTGTTAAGCAGAGTTATGGGCCTGTAATCATCTAAACCCTCCCAAACATGCCTGCCACCTTTCTTTATAAATGTGATCACGACCTTGGTAACACTACCAGGGATGGCTCCCTGGGCGAACCAATGGTTGAACATATCCGTCAGAATAGGTAAAAACATATGCGACATCCTCAAGTGCACTTCGTAGGGCAGACCATCTACTCCCGGCGACTTGTTGAGGCCGACCTGCTTCAACTCATCACGGACTTCGCATTCAGTAACCACACCCTCGCAGCTAGCCGCTTAAGCCACCCCAAGGCGGGGGAAGTCGGCGAGATAGCTACGAAACTCCCGGAGCGGGAGATCAGTGCAGCAGGCAAAGCGATCCCGAAAGGCATCATGCATCTCGCGACTCGATCGCTGCAGTCGCCCATCCGGGGTCTTGACAGAATCGATATACCGATCGGGGAATCTTCGCACTTCTTCACGCGCAGTCGCGTTCGTTTTCACAGCTTCGTTGAGAACTCTCTTTAACCTAAATCTAACTACGTATCCCTTGTAGCGCTCGCTACTCTCACGCTCAAGCCCCCCCCCCCAGCTAGCTCTACGGTTAAGGAGTCCCCCTAGCCACCGCCCGGGAAAGTCTATCATCTAAAGATTTCGCCTCCTTGGTCTTATCTAAACTGAGCTGTTGAGCGTACTTGGTGGCAAAATCTCTAATCCTATATTTAAGAGATCCCCACCACCTATTCCCGGTAACCGCCTCCACTAACATCCGCTAGGTTAGGGATTCCAGCCGGTCCTGGAAGTCACGTATCTCCAGTAAGGAGGTATTGAACTTCCAGTAACCGGCTAGACTTAGCTTATTAGCTAACCGTAGACTGACGCTAACAAGTTTATGGTCAGTCCACACGATCAAGTGGAACGTGGGACAATTAACGAAATCGAGGTCTGCTCGTCTAACTAACACTCTATCCAAGTAGGAACCTACTTTGGCAGAGGCGAGCTATCTAGCCACGTCCACATCTCCCGCCCTGGGTGATCCAGACAAAACCTGTCGACCAGGTCATGACGAATCATGAGGCCGGCAAGGCTGCTTTCGCACCTTCCCAATCTACTAGCTCCCCGTCCGACCTTATCTATCTTGGGATTAAGGATCGCATTCCAATCACCCATTAACACTAGCCGCTTCGTATCGTCCAGGAACGGTGCCAACCGACGAAAAAAGGAAACCCTCTCCGCAACGATATTGGGCGCATAAACTGCAACCAGACGGAACTTGAAACTTTTCACGGCAACATCGGCCACAACCAGTCGGCCCCCGTCACCTGCAAATACAACGTCAACATCAGCATCAAGGTTGCGTCCAACTAGCAAAGAGACCCCAATGCTGGTGCGGCTGCCGTATGCTGAGAAAACGTTGAAATCGCTTTCCAGCGTACGATAGTCTGCACCGCAAGTGAAGTGGGTTTCTTGCACTTCAGCAACATCTACACCTAGGTACTTGAGTTCACCAAGCAAGCGCGCATACTTGCTTGAATCCCTCAGTCCCCTCACATTCAAAGTGGCAAGGTTCAGAGTCATCAGACCAACTTACCTTACTCACTGTCGACTACGGGCCGGAAATCCTTCGGGGTGAGGATGCCGACGGCCTGACGCAGGGAACCGGTGCGGAGCTCAGTGCTCACTCGATCGTCCCTGGTAATTCCCCCGACATCCATGGGATATCGCAGCTTTAGGGACCTATAAAACGACGGGTGAACCAAAATCATGACCCTGCCCGCACAAAAAGGAAGCATTTTTTTAACATATTATTTCTTATGTCAGCCAACATTACGTCCGCCCGACTGGCTTCCTCGATAAATTGCCAGAGCTCTTTAGTTCGGTTACCAGCCGAACGGACGAATGTGGTCAACATTGGTGCATTCTTGAATGTGTAGGGATTTGTTATGTCGTGATTGTCAATTTTTTTTCAGTGATAATAATGGTTTTAGTGACTTTTTAAGGACATGATCGAGATGTTGTGGTTCCAGTGTGTCCTCGCAGAAATAGAAGGCATTGAGTGGATGTCGCACTTCAGTAGAAGCCGACTGTGACCGCTGTTTCGTTGATGATACTGGTGGTGGTGCTGTAGCTCTGGTCACCGAATGGGACCGTGAAATTAGTTTGGGGGTTGTGATGGGCGAGAGAGAAGGTGATTTTGGGGAGAGTGGGAAGTCATTGATGTCAGTGGAGTATTTTTTGGTTGTTGTGGGGGAGGGATTATGTGAGCTGGTCTTCCGGTTTGTGCTTGTGATTTTGTGATTTTTTTCTCCCCCTTAGGTTGAGGCAGGGAGGGTGTTTGGGAATGTTTTTTTTTCTTGGGGTGGTTTTTCATATCTCTTCGTCGTTTTAAGTTAATCAAGAATTCCATTGATTCAGTTTCTTTATTTTTTTTCTTTATTTTTGTTTGCTATAGTTGATACTATTTACCAACCCCTCCGCTCGAGCAGGATGTGACACAAGGTCAATTTTTAAGCGGAGTTTAACAGGTTTGAATTCAGAGTTTTCCTTCTCCTAGACGAGTTGCCTAACCAAGGCTGAAGAACCTAGTCTGTCCTACTATTTACCCATAGCTGGAGGGAGAATAATTGGATTCATATCTTTCCCAAGGGTATTAGTGCTATGTGAAATGCAATCAGTATCGTCCAGGATTTGAACTCGTATCGCCGTGTTCATTTCCTACGGCGATAACGACTACACCACGGGCTATAGTTGATGATGCTGGTTGTTGTTTTGCTGTTGTATTAGTAGTAGAAATAGTGGTGACAGTAGGAACAGTAGTGGCAGTTATTGGGTTTTTTATTTGGTTCTTTGTAGGTTTTTTTAACAGGAGTCTTCTTTTTCCCCCTCCCTTTTGTACTTGGGTCCACCCCTCTTCTTCTTTATCAAGGTGATTCCCAGTTTCTGGTTTGGGACTTTTGCTTGATGCGGTTGTTATATTTCTTTTGGTCACCGTAGTCGCTGCTACTACTGCTATTGTCGCTGTTACTGTTGTTTTTGTCGGTTGTATTGTTTTGGTGATCTTTTGAGGGCAGGATTTTGAAAAATGCCCCAGCTGTTTACAATGCCAGCATTGGGGCTTCCGGCCCTCAACGACCACCGTCATAACCTGGCTCTCGTATTCCAGAGTGTTGGGAATGGCCGTAACCCCCCCCCTCTGTCCAAACACATGGTGAAGATATAATCAATGTGCGCTGTCCCATTGTTGGATTTGGCTTTGGTGATATCCTAAATGTCTCCATATTCACATAAGTAGGCGGCCAAGGCCTCTTCATTTAATTGAATAGGGACATTGCACACGGTGATTCGAATCCTGCGTCTTCCCATGTATTCGGGTTGTAGCTGGAAGTACTTAGAATTAATACTCTCTCCGGCCAGCTTTGCTGCTAAATCTCTGTGATGGCAGCAGTACATCCCAGGTGGCAAAACTTCGTCTGCAGTAGTATTTTGCCGGGATGCCCGCTGCCTTTAGCAAGTCTTCGAATGTTTCTTTTTTTATGCTTGCCAACCTTCGGGTTTTCAGGTCCGTTATGACAAATGAGATTGTTTTTGGTTTGACCTCATTGACTAATACGGGATTAAAAAGAATCCTATTCCCTTCAAAATATTTTTCATATTTTTCCCTTATTTTTTTTAGTCTTTAGGGCATGTTTTATGGGAAATTTTTTCCGTCCAGGAGGCCGGCAATGATAGCACTTTCTGTGCGGGTGGGATCGTACTGGCCAGAGAAAGAGTTGGCCATTTGTTTTCCGGCTTTCAGGGGTGGGGGGCTTAGGCCGTCGAATATGTCAGTAGGTGATGGTGATGCTACTGGCAATGGAGAAGCTGGTGGCTCTGCCATAGTTGCTTATTAGGCAACTAGGAGAGAAAAGGCGAAAGATCTTTTATTCCAAATGTGTTTTGCAAGATGAGACGATGTTGAAAAATGATAAATGTATCGCTTTTTTCTTTTCCAAAAGATGTTCAAACAAATAACGAGTCTTGCCCCCCCCCTCAGCAAACAAATAACAATTGTTTGGGGGAGGGGCAGTCAACAATAAATTTCAACGATAACAAAAGTTTTCAACAATTTAACAAATAACGATATTTTCCAACAAGAACAATTTTTAACAATACTCAAAACACTTACTTGTCAGAAGAGTTAAATCACAGCGCACAACACTGACACCTTCTCGCCGAGAAACTGCTCGACTGATTTGTGGCCACCCAAACCTTGTTGCAATCTGTTTTTATGCTGGTGCCCAACTTCCGGTTCTCTCCATCTTCGCTTCTATACACTCCGGCTCACTCCGTCTTCTCCTTCCCCGAGTGAGAAGAGTATGTGCGGGTGTGAGATTAAAAAAAAAATCAAACAAGAGATTCAGGTGGGGGAGGGTCGTAACAATACAAACAACTGGTGTTAGATTGAATTTTTTTGTGTTACATAGCAATAATTATAACCATTTAACTGAGTGCAAACAAAGTATTAATATCAAATAGAATTATTGGTGAAGCAATAGGTGAAGCCATCTAACAGTGTGCAAACAAATGAGCTCTGGCTTGTTTAAAGTGTTATCTATAAACTATTCGTTTACAAATCCAACCACGCAACCAAATTCCAAAAGAAAAAACTAATTTACCATTTTTAATACAATTATTCCGAAAAAAGAATAAGTAAACTATAAATGCAAACGTACCTTTTGTACTTGAATAATTTTTTATGGTGTAGGGGAATGGACCTGTGTTTGGTATTACTATGGTACCCGACTATTTAACGTTGATTTTAAGTATATCGAATAAGGTTGAATATTCCCCCACAAGTTTCATGTTTTAGTTTAGAATTAAGGTAGAATAAGCACATGGATAAAGATAGTGAATGAATAAAGCATATGCAACAAATGAGTAAAAGATATGAAACAAATAATGGTTGTAAAACGGCGTGGACAAAATGAACATTTAAAAATGGGCGACGAACAAAAACAAATTTATATATTAAAATAATAAAATTTACATTGATTCCTAAAAGAAATTACTAACTCTACTAACAAAATAATAGTGTGTATATATGTGTGAGCTCGTGTGTGTGTGTGTGTAACACAACTAAGCTACAAAAAGAATTGCAAGTTTAAAATGTTCTTTTTCTATGGTTAGAAACAGGCAGTTTCTCAGAGACGGGAAAGCGTCTCATAGTCCTTGTATATGAATGTCTTCGAGGCCCATTCATGATGTTGCTGCTGCGGAGAAATTTGGTCAAAGAGAAAGAGGGTGTTTGAAAACGACGTATTTATAGAAAATACGCGTCTTGTAATGGGCTCAAAAACGCAGGACTTGAATTTACGCGCGGACCTAGTATTGAACATGTCACGTAGTCCTCCTGGGCAATGGTTTCCCGAGACTGAATATTGAGCGTCCGCCATCTTTGTGGGAACAAGTGGCATACCGCCCAAAATGATTTATAGGAGTGTAAAGTCCTATAATGGGAAGAACGGTTTGTTTGTTTGGGTTTTATGACAAATCAAGCTTTGTTGCTTATTTCATGCCAAATCCATTTTTATTCACATAAACGGTTCTATTTCGAACAATTCAGTTCATCATAAGAGCACAGTTTAATTGTCAAAAACATGTCTATTTCAAGCTATTCAGTTTAGTCAAACAGTTCTATTTCAAACAATTCAGTTTAGTTTAAGTATAGGTTTGGTTTGGTTTGTTTGTTTAATGGTATATCAACCTTTGTAAGTTATTTAATGTCAAATCTATGCTCCTGGATGTACAGTAGTGGTACTATTTAGGGGTTCATAACTTTTCCCGAGGGTATTTGCTCGAAAGTGAACATAAAGCGAGACTGGAGTACGAACTCGGTTACTACGATTCCGGAGTCCATCGCTTTAACCATTACACCACGAGGCCACCTCCCTCTTGTCTAAGTATTTTTTTTGTTTATAAACAGTTAAATATCAAAACAGTTCCACTTAAATATATTCAGTTTAGCGTAAGTACAGGATGAATGTCAAAAACAGTTCTATTTCAAGCAATTCAGTTTAGAATAAGTATGAAGTTTAACTGTCAAAACAGTCCCATCTCAAATAACCCAGTTTACTTCTATTTGACCCATAGATAGGGCCCTATCAGGTGCTACCTCTCCCGGTCAGAGTGGACCTGGGAGTGATGTCAGTGAAGGGGTACTTCGCATTCACCAAAACTGCAGCAATACTGGAACGTCACCATCAGATTGTTTTGAGTCATTACCAGGACACTCCTCAAAGGGGCGGGGTCTTACCCTTCTGCAGAGAAGCAGTCGAGGTATTCTACAGCCCCAGCCTACTGGACAAGGGTAGGATGGATTTGTTAGACACTGAGTAGATGACGAATATTAGGTTGCAGGTTTGTTAGTTTGAGATGCAACTAATGACGTTTTCGTTTAAAAGGAATTCTCTATTTATTTAGTTAATAATTTACATGTTTAACCCCAGATTCTACCACACATGAACTTGTAAAAACTTGTAAAATTGACTCAACAATTGCATAAAGCTCGTGATATTTGGCTACAATTTTTTGTTTTTTGTTCATCAAGTAAAATTCAATTCCTCTAAATGTGTACATACACTTCGCTTAAGGATCGAAAGTCATTTAAATACAATCTTCTTCAAGGTTTTTTTTTAAATCTGCACTTTCCACTTCAAAATCAAATGGAGGAATAATCCATTCAGGAATTTCTATGTTTAGAAGATCCTTGAATGGAATTTTAAAAGTCTTCTTAAAAATTCTTCATGTGGTTTTATTTAGATAAGCAAGACGTTATCCAAAGCATCTTCTGTTGATTGTTATATTAGAGGAAAAATGTAAAAAATACTCAGAGTTGTGTCGGTCCAAATTAAACTTGAATCAATCAGATTTAGTGTCGAATGCTAAAATAGCAGCTCCAGAAAAAGATATTTATAATTGAAAACTAGTAAAATCAAACCCTGTGGACACTTACACTTTTATTCACCCTGCCAAAATTTTATTCCCCTCCAGGGTGCTATTCGTACCACTTTGCTAAGCCTTGATCTAAAGAAACGAAAAAGGAAATAAGAGATAAAGGAAACGTGTTAAAAAAAACCCCAAAAAACTCGAGACGTTATTAAAGAATGGGGGTTTATACCAGAACAGAAATTGAGCATTAAAGAAAAAGTATTGCAATGAATGAAGTTGGGATAAAATGAATTTGTAAAAGAAAAAAAGACAGAAGGAAAAAGAAAGAATATTGTGATCTTTACTTTTTCTTCATTTTTCTTCTCAAGATTTAACCAGGGTCAGGAGATCAAAGAGAGAGAGAGAGAGAGAGAGAGAGAGACAGACAGACAGACAGACAGACAGACAATTAACTTATTCCTTTGTGGTCAGGTTAATGAATTAGGAAATATAAGTCATTCGCTTAGTTTCTGTTGCTAGTTTAGAGTTTTGTAACATTTTTTTAAAAGTCAAAATGCGATCAGATAATTAGTAGGTAGGTTTTCTCTATACATAAAAAGGCTCTGCATTAAAATCAACGTTCAGGAACGGCTCGTACCTTTCAGGGAAGTAAAGAAAAATGAAAGAAAAAATAATGACAGTGTTTGTTTCTGAAACAAAAATATAAAAGAAAAATGCTGTCTTCGGGTGTGAAGACATGTTTCTTACTAAAGTAAATCTTTTCTTGAAACTTCCTTTTTTTATTTTGGTCTCTCTTTATAATATAATCAAGTCCGTAAAGCAAATTTTATGTTTGTTGCTAATCTCATACCTTTTTTTGTACACATTAGGTGTTCTCTGGCTAACTTACCGGGTGTCTCAAACAAGATGCAACCCATTAATTGATACAACCCATCAATATACACAACCCATTAATAGATACAACCCATAAATATGATAATGATTTATTACTGAGACAAGTGCAATAGCTGTCATTTGTAACACGTCCTATAAAAAATGCACCCTTTGAACTAGAGACATCAAATCAATCTGTTTAATTGTCATTATATCAGCTTCCAGGACATGCAATCTTTTTTTGATTTTCTTGTATCAGAAATAAATCATTATCATATTTATGGGTTGCATCTATTTTGAGAGAGTTTCCAATGATTTTTCTCGAATTAGTAAATTAGGTAAAATATTTTTCCTCTCTTGTCTAAGGCAATACGATCTAGGATTAATAGTGGTTTTGATATAATATTTTCAGATTGAAAACAAAAACGAACAAAAAATAATTATTAGTTGAGTTATTAGCAGTCACATGGGTCCCATGTGTATTGAGACACCCTTAATTAGTAGAGTTATTATCAGTCACATGGGTTCCATGTGTATTGAGACATCCAATACCAGCAGTAATGTGGTTCTCGCTAGTCAGAGAGTTTGACGAATTGGGTGTAGTATGTATTTTAAAGATAGGTAAGAGTATTTGATTTATGCTTTTCAAGTTATAAAGGAACGCAAACAGTCTTACTTAAAATAAAATACATTAATACATTATTGACAAGATTTTAGTTGCTGACGGTTCTGAGACTCTTGTTAAAAGGTTTTTCGTACATATGGACACATGATACCAGACAAAGACTTTACATCTGCTTTTTGACACCAACTTCTTGTCATTTCTTTTTGTCCACACTCTATTTTTTCATTTCTTTAAAGAGTAAGAATACACCAAAAGAATATATTTTGTAATTTTTCTTTCTTCATTGTGTGATGGCTATCTGAAAAGGTTGGTTTCTCGAATCGTTTAGGAAGCTAAAATGAATTTATTCTTGCCAAATAATAGTATTTTAAGTTTTTCATATATATATATATATATATATATATATATATATATATATATATATATATATATTATTGTGTATAAAAAATGTGTCCCCAGCCATGGGTTAAATAGTACCAGTACTGTCCTTTTAGAAGCGTGTCTGTGGCATCAAATAACCCACCAGGGTTGATATATAGCTAGACAATAAAAACAAACCTGAACACACTCTTATCATGTATTTTTTAAAAATATAATTTCCTTATAAACCAAACCTATCTGGATTTTATTATTTCAAGTCGAACATTATACAATAAAAACGGTTATTATCATATATTATTTTCTACCAAAATCTACAGCATTGAAACTCTGTCACCAAAAATACATTTTTTGGACCCTGGCATTTCATATTTATTTTTTGTTGTTTATTTTCACAGTCTCCGCAAACTGCTTTTGCCGGAGTGTATTTGAGAAATGGAAAGGCTGGTGGAACCCATCTCTCTTTCGGTGTATATCTGGCTTGAATAAGAGTTTTGCTTCAAGACCGATTTCTATACCAAGGTTACAGAGCCTAGTCTGACCCATTACTTTACAGAAAGCAGGTGGTGGAAGGAGAATAGCCGGATTCATGTGTTTTTTATGTCGCATTTGCATTATGGAATATGCAAATAGACTCGTTCTGGATTTAAACTTGGGTAACAGAAGGATTACCGTTTGCTACAAACGCCTCCCTTCGGTTACAGATTTCTTGAAGACTTTTTTCTTATGAATAAAATATAATGACATCCGTTTTGATTGTATGATGTTGGACTAGAAAAAAATCAAAGCTTCTAATATTGATTTACAAAATTGACATTGGATGACCGACCCCTCCAACAAACAAAAACAAAACAAAAACGCAGTAATGTACTTATTTATGGGTGATACCATATAAACGCCTATCTATATGCGTATGTGTGTGCGTATGTGTGTGTGTATGAGCGTCTTTGGTTAAGTAAATGTTTGAATAGAGATATTTAATCATATTCAAAAGCACAATAACATTCACATAAATAGCTACAGAAACTAATGCAGATTAAAAAGTTTCAATTTCAATACAATTAAAATAATCTTTTCATATTTGTCTCTCAAAATAATTCCTCATCTATCTATCATATATATTGATGGTGTTGTTTGCTATATTTATAAATAAAGCGTGCTCCATATCGTTGATAGAGAGTATATATATATATATATATATATATATATATATATATATATATATATATATATATTGGGGTAGCTTAGATATAGATTCAACAGTTCTTTGTAACGGTCAGTTTCTCGACTATGCATTCATCTGGCTGACACATTGCCAAAAAAGCTGAGAGTTGCCCTGTACCGTTGCCACTGTGTCTTCTACGCTATCCTACCCCCCATATATATATATATATATATATATATATATATATATATATATATATATCACAGTCTGTTCATCACTCAGTCTATATTTATTTATCCATCTCAGTTTGTTCAAATCTATCTATCTATCTATCTATCTATCCTAGTTTCTCTGCATTTCTCTGTCTTTCTCTCTTCCTCATCACCTCTCTCTTAATCTATCTATCTATCTATCTATCTGTGTGTGTGTCTAATAATATTTATAATGTTCTCTTTACATCTATGCAATCCACTTCTCTACCGATTCAAACATATTCGCAAAGCACTCAATGCAGTCAACATTAATAACGACACACACAATTGCAGGCAATAAAAATTCAATTTCAATTCGCATATGCTAAACTTTTCTACTGACGAAGTATATTCATTCTATTGATCTAAACTCGAAATGTTTAATATAAAAGCATTGAAATTTTTTTAGTACATAATTTTTCTTCTTTTTCTTCTTTCTTCCTTCTCAACATTCAGCCGACCAATAAAAAAGGAGAAATCGATTCGGTGTTCGTTAAGAAACTGTGACAAAAAAATACCCATTCACTGAGCTTTGATTCAATAAAAACACGCGAGGACAAGGCGTCATTACAAAAATATCAAGGGAGATAACCTTTCATGTGACAGCTGACGCCGACCAATAACTAAAATGACAGCGCAATTTCTATATGAAAGGATATAAATCTAAATAGGAGATAGAAAGGAAAAAGAACATCGGGTGAAAACGCTTAAAAGAAATATACGGGTATTTTCCACCACACAACCCGCAAGCAACTGCTGCTCATCGTCTTTGCTGCAAATAAGACTAACGGCTTGTTCGGGTAATAAAAAGATTGGACACGTACAGAGGTAACAGAATGCCCGCAAATGAAGCCAAGATTCTCAGTTAGATAAAAAGTGAAGATAATAAATATTCTCTCTCTCTCTTTCTCTCTCTCTCTCTCTTACTCACACACACACACACACACACACACACACACACACACACACACATATATATATATATATATATAGATAAGAGGCCCTTGAGGTATACTGGTTACCGTCGTAAGAAATAGACACATGGACTCAAGTTCTAGTGGTAGACAAAACTGTTTGCAATTCCCAGAGCCCTTTCATCCCTGAAAAATATATGCATCCAACTATTTTCCCTCCACCTGTGGTAAGTAGTAGGGCAGACTGACTCTATAACATGGACATGGTAATCAGCCTAAGTAAAGAAAAATTTTGAATTCAAACCTGCTAAACTCCGCTTAAAATTCACCTTAAGCCGTATTCTTCTTGTGCAAAGGATTTTGTGAGTATATATATATATATATATATATATATATATATTGCTGGTACATGCAAATTTAAAAAGATAAATACTTAGATACATATGCGAAAAAAAGGACTTATAATACGAACAAATCTTACTGAAATCCAAAAGCCTTTTCATCAGAGATTTTTCAAGCGACAGCCTACAGAAGTGGTTTAAAAAACAATGGAAATAAGATTAATCAAAAGGAGGGCGAAAATTAAAATGATAGTAAAACAATTGGGTGGGGGATATTAAAACCATCCGAAGTCAAGCAAGAGATACCACCTATTAAATTCAAAGAGTGTCTGGGATTTTACTTGCGTAGAGAAAGACTATCAAGTAAAATATAAATTGCCGCCAGGACAATCAGATGTTGTTTCGTGAAAGGCCATAAAACACTCATCCCTGACAACTATTTAAGACATTCAAATACTTTAATATATATATATATATATATGCATATTGATGAGTGTATATTTGGGCAACAAGTTTTTATTAATCAACCAAATCATCATCATCATCATCATGTCACGCCATCAGCATGGATATCCCTATCGTCCATTGCTTCCGGCAGGACTTCAGGGTTACATGCCTTATCGGCACAGAGCTACTGTATGTAGGTTCAAGGTGGTTGTCCTGTCTTTGCTCGTCCGTGTGATGGGATCCACTGGAGTATATCATTTATGAGTTTGTCCTTACTTCTCCAGCAGTGTCCTGCATGTCTGGTTCGTCTAACTTTGATAGTTTTCGTGATGGGTGGTAGTTGGCCATACAGCCGTGGCTTTGTTGGGTGCTGCCCCCATGACTTGTTCAATATTGCTCGAAGTATTCTTGTGTAGTTGCCGTCAAGCTTTTTCTCCGAACGTTTAGTAAGCGTCTATATAGTGAATCCATACAGCAGTATCGACACGACCGCTGCTTGGAAGAAACTGCGTTTTATTTCATAGGTCAGGTTTGGCTTCCATATGACCGATAGGCTATCTATACCTGTCCATGCCTTTGCTAGTCTCGGTTGATGAGACACTGCTTCCTTGGTAGGTGAACTTGTCTACTAGTTTCAGAGAGCTACCGTTTAGTGTATAGATGTCGCCTGTTTGATTAAAGCACATTTATTCCCTCTTGTGTGCATTGACATAGTAGCTAATGGCTGCAGCTGCTCGTTCCAGACAACGTAGCAGGGTTTCAGCTTGGGCGAGAGCATTTGCCAGAAGCTCTATGTCATCGGTGTAGTCTGCGTCCATAATTGTTTGTGCAGGGTACCTTCTGCTTATTTCCTTTGTTAGATTGAAACCGTTTTCTTTGATTTTATCAATAGATCTTCTAAGCACGTAGACTAGGCAGATGATAAAGAGGTATGTGTCTCCTTGCAGTACACCTGCTACAATGTCGAAATTGTCTGTGTCTCCATTCGGGGAACGGATTTTTACTTTTGTTTTTCTTTATAGCATACCATAATGATGTTATTAAGGCAAGTTTTATTAAAGACGATGGAATACAGTTTATAATTTTTAATTGTAATTCTTCAAGTCTTATTGTCATTTTTCTTGCGACTCTCTCTCTCTCTCTTTATCTATCACTCTCTCTCTCTATATATATATATATAGAGAGAGAGAGAGAGAGAGGGAGAAAACCAACACATAGAAAGACATGAAGAAACTGAAATAGAAAAAAGACTGATATGAACAGAATAGGATAGATTGCTAGATATAAGATTATAAAGAAACACACTGCGATAGAGAGGAGTGGTTTCTTTGTTTAATTACGTAATAACCGCTGTGGGTTACTCGATGCCAATGTAATTTTTTAGACTGACAGTGGCACTACTATTCGACCGATAACTGTGATGATAAGTGGTTTCATCGCTTTCTTATGGGTATTAGTCCGAAAATAAAAGAAGTTGCTCAACTGGAGTTCGAGCTCGCTAACTATGATGTCACAGTCCTGCACGTTAACCACTACTCCATCCGATTGCTTCTCTTCCCCCAATATATGGATGTTTCTTTGTATTTTTCAACATTGGTTTTTCTGTCAGTAAGTTATATATGTGGTGTATTCAGTGTGTGTCTATCATTCTTGAGTGATAAAATTTGCAAGAATACTTTGTTTAGAATTATTTCACGGTAAAAAACCTTCGCTATCTCAAGAAACGACAAAGGAGATTAATGGTTGGTTGGTTGGTTTTACGGCTTATCAACCCTTTTCCCGTCATTTAACTCCGAATTAGATTTCAAACAATTCAGTTTAGTATAGTTTTTGTTTACATGCGGTTAAATGTCAAAACAGTTCTATTTCAAACAATTTAGTTCATCAAAAGTATAAAGTTTCACTATCAAAAACAGTTCTATTTCAAGCAATTCAGTTTAACAAAATGTCAGACAGTTCTATTTCAAAAAGTTCAGTTTAGCTTTCGTACACAATTTCAATGTCAACAATAGTACTTTTTCAAACAATTCTGTTTGGCCTTAGTACACAGTTTAGTCCTATTTGATCCATAGATAAGACCCTATTAGGTGATATTACTCAGGGACCAGAGTGGACCTGGGAGTAATGGAAATAAAGGGGTACCCCGCATTCCCCAAAGCTACAGCATTACTGGAAGCTTACCATCAGATTGTTTAGTGTCATATCCAGGATACTCGTTGTGGACGGGGGTCTTACCCCTCTGCAGAGATGCAATCGGTGAATTCTTTCGCCTCAACAGACTGGGTAAATTTTCTGTCGGATTTTATAGGCTATTTAGTGATTCTAAGGCACGAAGATTGAAAAGAATTACTCTACCTTCAAAGGTTCCATTTATGATGTATTCCTTGCAGATGTGGACGGAAGCATTCATCCATTACCGGGATAATGGTATCTATTTCAAGTTTTCAATAGTAATATCTATGTTCCTGTACACGATTGATGTCTACGTTCTTCGCGACTACAGACGAAATCCAAGGAGAAAAAGCTAGATGGGAATTATACAAGATTTCTACGCGTAGAGTTTAACTTTTTCCGGAAGTTGCACCCCACAAAATAGCAGCTGTAAGGATAACTACCACTCATCTCACAAATCAGAAAAGATATTCAGGGCACTGCTTGTGAAGAACTGCAAACTCACAATGTTTTCTTATGAGCTATTCGGGACCAATAAAATTTGAAATTCCTTGATTATAGCTTCGACAGAGATTTGAAAATGTTTGGTTTCAACGACAAAGGTATTATGATTATAATAGCAAACACAGATACTGAAATTGTCCTAGCACAGAATAGATTATATATATATATATATATATATATATATATGTGTGTGTGTGTGTGTGTGTGTGTGTGTTTGAGTGTATGGAACATACACACACATGCGTGTATGTGTATGTTTCGTACGCTCTAACACACACACACACATACACACATAGATACATATATATATATATATATATATATATATATATATATATATACACGTTCAAACACACATGCATAGACACACATAGATAGATAGATAGATATTTAACCAATCCCTGTCTCGAGCAGGTTAAATAAAATACACATGTGTGTGTTTGTGTGTATGTGTGTGTGTGTTTGAGTGTACGAAACATACACACACATGCGTGTATGTGTATGTTTCGTACGCTCTAACACACACACACATACACACATAGATACATATATATATATATATATATACGCTCAAACACACATGCATACACACACATAGATAGATAGATAGATAGATATTTAACCAATCCCTGTCTCGAGCAGGTTAAATAAAATACACTTTTTAAACAGAGTACAGTTAATTCGAATTTTTATATTCTCTACTAAACTTATTACCTTTGCCCGGTTAAAGAACTCTGACTTCCCTACTATTTACCTATGGCTGGAGGGCAAAGATGCTTCTCTCATGGGCATTAGGATAAAGTGAATGCGAACAAACTTATCATCTATGCGTATATGCCTGT
This sequence comes from Sepioteuthis lessoniana, assembly GCA_963585895.1. Lineage (NCBI taxonomy): Eukaryota > Metazoa > Mollusca > Cephalopoda > Myopsida > Loliginidae > Sepioteuthis > Sepioteuthis lessoniana. Next base: position 8,455,901 of record OY757921.1, on the reverse strand, counting down.
GCGTGTGAGGTCGATTTTTTTTTCCTACACCAGTTTTATCTATAAAATACTTTCTTTTTATTTCTTTTTAACTCTCTCAAAAAGAAATATCAACTCAGGGACTAGAAAATAGTTTGAAACATAGAGTCAGGGGGCTGCCCCACAGGCTTTTAACTACTTGCATGACTAAGTTTATTGTATTGTGCCTTAGGCGCTTCTTTATAGGATGCTGAAGAGGCAAAGAATTTTTATCTCTATCACACATGGGGTTTGATCAGTGCGTGGTCACCACAATAAAACGGCCTTGTGTCATATTCTGACATTGTTGAGTAACAGATAAATCTCTACACAGCCTGTTATCACCAAAATTCCCTTGCTTTCGGGATGGGCACTTTGCAGTCGCACCAGGTGGTTGGAAAGTTGTGGAACACTTGTACTATGGGGGCTGTCTTCCAAGGCTTTACCTGCTTTGCAGGGTTGTGTATATTTCATGGTGTCTGAGGCGCCCCATTAAAGGAATGCTGATAGGGCTAAGTATCTTTTGCACCCGCTGCACATAAGACTCCTTACGTGCGCAGTTCCCTCTATAACATGGCCTTGTGTCGCGTTTTGTTTCAGGTTAGGTACATACCTCCATTCCGACACGACCTACGATCGACACAGTTCCCTTGCCTTTGGGTAGGCCACCTGACAATCATGCCGGGTGGTTAGAACTGTCTGAACACGATCTCAGGGAGCCGTCTCCCCAGGCTTTACCATCTATGCGGAGTTGATTTGATTGCTTGGCCTCTGAGGCGCCCCATTAGGGTAATGCAGATGGAGTCAAACATTTTTGAATTAGCCGCGTATGTCTCGGTTCGTGCGCGAAGTCTATTATAAAACGGTCTTGTGGCGCATTCTAGTGTTTGGTTACATACCACCCAACACAGCCTGCCATACCCCTAAAAAAGATCAATCAATATGATCGAATATCAGTGATAAACATATAGCTACTTCCCGATCAATTAACTCCTGATACAAAGAAACTAGTTTGGTTGTTGGTTATTTAATGACATATCAACCTTCTCATGTAATTTATTGCCAAATACATCATTTTAGAAGGACAGACAGTAGTGGTACTATTTAACCTATAGATGGAAGGATAAGGGGTATTCGTCCGAAAGTGAACCTAATAGAGCGATTGGAGGACCAACTCGTGACTTTCGATTGCCGAAACCATTACACCACCCACTAAACTAACTCGTAAGAAATTTGGAGAAAAACATACTTTAATGTAAAAGGAAATTTCTGTGGTATTTAGCCAAACATATGTATGTATGTGTGAGTATGTGTATGCGTGTGTGTGCATGTGTGTTTGCGTGCGTATTTGTTGGTATTTTAGAAGTCAACAGTTTAAATTGCAGTGAAAAATTCCATAACAGCAAATATTCATTTTTAAACATAATCTCCTCTTTTTTTAGTTCTCTTTATTATGTTGTGAATATCAGCTACTTAAACTGAAAAGTATGAAGTAAACTTATCCTACAAAAGTTTAGCTAATAACCTCCGTTCATTGATAAAACATACATGGTGCCTATAATAAGTTTCTAGACTTTTTTTTTTGTTCAGGCATTTAAAATTGACGTAGACTCTTGAAAATTCAGTATGTTATTGCTATACATCTTATGAGATGACCGACCAATTTTTTGATTTCAGGTTCAATTGAACAGCTACAGCAGCAATTGGAATACACCCTACTAAAGCCTGATTGTCACACCAAGTTAATTGCAAAAATGCAAACTTGACATGAGGACACTTTAGAAGAACGATATGCAATAAAATTCTGTTTTAAACATGGACAAAATGCCACAAAAACGTATGGAATGCTTCACACTGCTTTTGAAGCATCTTACATGAAACGAGCATCAGTTTTTGAGTGGCATAAGAGATTCAAGGAAGCCAGGGAGTCTGTGAGGGATGATGAGGGTTGTGGGAGGAGCAAGGAAGTCAGAACACCGGAGTTGATAGGCCAAAGGTTTAGCGTTAGGGTTACTATGTTGAGGTTTTAAGGGAGTTCAGGAAGAGATTCCGTCGGAAGAAGCCAGCACTCTTCAAATCGGGTCAATGGCATTTCCACCTGGACAATGCACCAGTCCACAACTCCAACGTTATCACAGACTATTTGACCAAGATGGGCATCATGACAGTTCCACAGCCTCCCTATAGTCCAGACTTTGCTCCCTGTGACTTTTGGTTATGCCCTAAGCTCAGAGGCTGTCGTTATGAGACAATAGAGGAGATGAAAGAGGCTGTGACGAAGGTCATTGACACGCTCACACAAGAGGACTTTCATGGGGCCTTCCAGAAGTTGTTGGAACGGTACAGCAATGCATTGCAGCCGGAGAAGATTACTTTGAAGGGGACTAGAGTTTCATGTGTGTAGTATCAATAAAAGTACCCATATGAACAAAGTCTGGAAACTTATTTAATGATCCTCGTATTTACTAACTCTCATATGTCGAAGACTGGCGCATCACTATCTTCTGTGCAAGTGTAAGCAAAACTAACTAATATCGGAATGAGCCAACACGGATACATTCCAATTTGAGATTATATGAGTGTGTCTATTCATGCCTAAGGGAAGTGCAATACTGATTTATGAATAAAATATGAAGCAAATAAATGAAATCAGTTCTAATTTAAGAACCAAAACTTATATAAGGGAAGTGATGGCAAGAAAATAAGATTTAAAATCTCGTTAGAATCTTTTCTGACGGCAACACACGAGATTTCACTATAATGGAATGGACCTAAGTTTCACTTTGGTCGTCCCGCTGTCTTTTATGGCATACTAACTCTTGTGTTTTATTTAACGCCAAATCCTGCTATTACACACACACACACACACATATATATATATATATATATATATATATATGTATATATATATATATATATGTATATGTATATGATTTGTAAAATGTTAGTTTGTAGGACACATTTTTAATGGGCCAGAGCTCATTTGCTTGCACACAGTTAAATGGTTTCAAGTATTGTTATCCAACACTAATAATTCTATTTAGTATTTATTAATTGTTTAGGCACTGTTAGATAGTTTCAAGTATTGCTTTCTAATACTAATGATTTTTTAAATGATTTAATGTTAATAATTTGTTTGCCAGCAGTTAAAAGGTCTCCAGTGACACTTATAATTCTCTATAACAGAAATAATTTCATTGTTCAAAGATAAACAGTTTCAAGTTTTGCCGTCTGACACTAATGTTTCTAATATAATAAGATAAGGCTCATTGTAACATATTCAGTCTTAACACCCACAGGGATACACAAGTAATTATTCGGGGTGGATCTGTGTAGTTTTGCTACACCCTTTAATTTTTACTTGCAGAACAGCAAGTTCTTTATTGCAACGTAGCTATATTTAAATGTAAATTCAATTTTGATTTAATAGGAACAGAATCAGAATGCTGAATTTCTTTTTTCCGTCTGTGTACATATAATATCTTTGTATTATGAAAGCTTTTTCTACTAAGGAATTGACATATACTAATTTAGTACGAGGATCATTAAATAAGGCTCCAGACTTTTTTCGTATGGGAACTTTTATTGATAGTACACACATGAAACTCTAGTCCCCTTCGAAGTTATCTCCGCCGGCTACAATGCACTTGCTGTACCGTTCCAAAAACTCCTGGAAGGTCCCGTGGAAGTCCTCTTGTGTGAGCGTGTCAATGACTTTCATTACAGCCTCTTTCATCTCCTCAGTTGTCTCATAACGAGTGAGCGTGTCAATGACTTTCATTACAGCCTCTTTCATCTCCTCAGTTGTCTCATAACGACAGCCTCTGAGCTTAGTGAATTACAAAAAGTCACTGGGAGCAAGTCTGGACTTTAGGGAGGCTGCGGAACTGTCATGATGCCCATCTTGGTCAAATAGTCTGTGAAAAAAATGGAGTTGTGGACTGGTGCATTGTCCTGACCCGATTTGAAAAGTGCTGGTTTCTTCCGACGGAATCTCTTCCTGAACTCCCTTAGTAACCCTAACCCTAACCTTTGGCAAATCAACTCTGGTGTATTGACTCCCTTACACCTCCCACACCTCTTATCATCCATCACAGACTTTCTGCCTTCCTTGAATCTCTTATGTTACTCAAAAACTGATGCTCGATTCATGCAATATGCTCCAAAAGCAGTGTGAAGCATTCCATACGTTTCTGTGGCATTTTGTCCATGTTTAAAACATAATTTTATTGCATATCGTTCTTCTAAAGTGTCCTCACGTCCAGGTTGCATTTTTGAAATTCACCAGTTGTGACAATCAGGATTTAGTAGTGTGTATTCCAATTGCTGCTGTAGCTGTTCATTTGAACCTGAAATCATAAAAATTGGTCAGTCATTTTATAAGATGTATAGCAATAACTTAGTGAATTTCCAAGAGTCTACGAGTATTTTAAATGCCCGTACAAAAAAGTCTGGAAACGTATTGAAGGTACCACGTATTTATGATAATTAATTTACACACGTTTAATGGTTTCAAGTATTGCAACCTAACACTAATAATTCCATGTGATATTAATCATATGTTGGTGGAGGATAAATTGTTTCAAGTATTGCTATCTTATTATAGCTATTCCATTTGATATTAAGCATTTATTTGCTCAAAGATAATGGTTTTAAGTATTGCTATCTAAAACGATAAATTCCATTTGATATTAATTATTTATTTGGTCACTTTTAAATAATTTCAAATATCGCTGCCTAGCACTAATAATTTTATTTAATTACTTAATTAATCATTTGTTTATACAATGTTGTATGTTTTCACGAATTGCTATCTAAGCTCAGTAGAACCTTAGCCACTGCTTTCTGACATCTTTAAAATTAAAATCGTTAGTGTTTGTCACAAAGACAATATTAGAATACATTCGGGAAAATTATATCGATTCTAAAGCTTGACGTGACCTTCTGATTATCAGATCGAGCCTTTCCGACTGACCGTCTCGCCCAGTTAGGGTTAAGGTGGGCTGTAATGGGTCACATGACCACTTTGGCTGCCAGGTCATGGATCCTTCAGCCTCTAGGATCCAATCCTCAAGATTACGGATAGGAATCTTAAACCTCTGAAGTGGGTGCAATCGGCATATACTATACCCCAGTAGACACTTAAGAGGAGGTTGTTTAATTTATCATACTGAGATAAATGCATGCCAAATTGTTGGAATCAGCGATGCAAGAATTTAAGTCTCGTTTGGTTTAGTTTTATAGCATATCAACCATTGTAGGCTATTTAATGCCGAAACCATTTTAGACAAATAAACTTTTCTATTTCAAACAATTCAGTTTATCATAAGTACACATTTTAGTTCTGTTTGACCCAATGATAGGACCCTATTGGGTGCTAGCATTCTGAGCTAGATGGAACTTGAGAACGACGACAATGAAGAGTTGCTCCGCATTCCCCAAAGATCCTGCATTACTGGAGCCTCACAATCAAATTGTTCAGTGTCATTTTCAGGCCACTCGTTCAGAGAGTCTTGTCTTACCCTGTGAAGAGATGCAGTTGGTGTATTCTATCACCCCAGCGGACTGCGCGAAAAAAATTCAAGATAAAGGAAAATACTGTTAATATATATATATATATATATATATATATATATATATATATATATATATTACTTAACTGCTGCAAGTAGAAGTGTCCAAAGATCACTTATTAATTGGGATACAAAGGGTTTGAGTCTTCCTTCTACTAGACTGTTTGCCATATTAAGGTTAAGGAACAGTTTTCCCTATTATTTACCCATAGCTGGAGCTGAAACAGATAGATTTATGCCTTTCCTAAAGTCATTAGCACGGAATGAAAGGCATATTGATTTGACAATCATTGAAATATATACATTTAAGCACAAGCTATATATATATATATATATATATATATATATATATATATACATGTTTACCAACCCCTTCACTCGAGTAGGATTTAACACAAGGTCAATTTTTAAGCGGAGTTTCAGATGTTTGAATTCAGAGTTTTCCCTCTCCTAGCCTAGTAGCCTTAGCAAGGCGGAAGAACCTAGTCTGCCCAACTATTTACCCATAGTTGGAGGAAGAATAATTGGATTCATACCTTGGTATTTGTGCAAAGTGAAATGCAACAGTCTCGTCTTGGATTTGAACTCGTGTTCATTACCTACGACGATAACCATTACACCACAGGGACATATATATATATATTATATATATATAGAGAGAGAGAGAGAGATGTGTGCTAATAGACAAAGATGAGTATAAAATAAATACATTTATATATATATATATATATATACATATCATGTCGTGCTGCTAGCACAGATTTTCCTGATCTTTTTCTCGCCATTCGTCTCTATCATCCATGACTTCCGACAAGTCTTCCAGAATACATCCTGTATCTGCACAGAGCTCTTGTAGATAGGTTCTAGTTGGTAATCCAACACTTGCTCGTCTGGTTAAAGGTTCCATCTGAGAACGTCGCTTTTGAGTTCATACTTACCTCTCCACCAGTAACCTGCATGTCTGATATATATTACTTGTAATGTATAGCCACATAATACATATGCAACTATACACGGAAACATAGTCAACACAATGAAGACGAGCGGGCACAGTTCTTTAGAAAAATATACCTCTCCCTTTATTGAAAGGGTTCTGTGTGAGAGGGAGTTGGAAGACCGAACAAAGACTGCAACATATTGACCCCAACTCTTCTGGTTATCACAGCCTTTCTTCCCCGTTCTCCTGGGCTGCTCAACCGGGGCCTGGGGGCCCAGCCTCTGCTTTGACATGGTTCCCATTCCAGCATCTTCTCTCCAACTGATCTAACTTCCTGTCACTGGGGTTATAATTTGACATCCACCTACTTCCTTCGAGCGTCACAATTCGCACTCAATTCAGTCTCTCGACAGTCAAGGTCACCCCCTGATATCTTCGACCGGATACACCTGTTATTTACACAGGAGCATTTCTCTTTTGACAGTTTGGCCGGGTCAGAGTTCAATATGCGACATTTGGATGGTTTTAGAGATGAGAGGTATTTGGCTGTACAGCAGCTTTTTTTGGGGATGTTGCTTCCACAATTTGTTCAATAAAGCTCGAAGCCTGCTTGTGCAATTCTCGTCTAGCTTTTTATGTATTCGCTTAGCGTCCATGTGGGGCATCAATATTGTTGAATATAACATGACCTGTGCTTGTGAAAAAATGCGTTTTATTTTATCAAATATGTGTTTGGATTTTATTTCAGTTACAACACATACACACGCATGCTCACAACCGAACGTGTGCGAGTTTTCTATTGGAAATTATATATATAGTAAGAAGAAATATCTTTACACTTTATTTTACTGGAAAATTGCAGCACCCTGAATATGATGAGGATTTCAACTTCATGACACAATACATGTATGAGAAAATAGTAAATATTCAGATAAAAATTCCACAATTTGGCCATTTTGTGGTGTAAGAAATATGATAAGATATGGATCTTTGCAACATATTTAGTTTAACACCCACATGGATACACAAGTAATTATTCGGGGTGGGTTTGTGTAGTTTTGCAACACCACTTATTTTTTACTTGCAGAATAGCTGATCAGCGCATGTTCCTTATTGCAACGTAGCTATATTTAACAGTAAATTCAATTTTGTTTAATCGTGTCACATTTACCAACCCTCAGCTCGGGCATTATGTGACACAAGATCAATTTTTAAGCGAAGTTTAACAGGTTTGAATTCCGAGTTTTCCTTCTCCAAGACTAGTTGCCTCACCAAGGCTGAAGAAATCATTCTGCCCTACTATTTACCATAGCTGGAGGGAGAATAATTGGATTCATACCTTTCCCAAGGTCATTAGTGCTAAGTGAAACGCAACAGTCTCGTCTTGGATTTGAACTCGTGTCGCCGTGTCCATTTCCTACGACGGTAACCATTACACCACGGGCACCTCCAATTCAGTTTTGTTTAATACGAACAGAATCAGAATACATAATTTCTGTTTTCCGTCTGTGACATATACGTTTTTATATTATGAAAGCTTTTCTGCTTGGTAATCGACATATAATACTTCTTAGTAATTATGACAAAAAACGTTTTCTTAAACTTTCATTCATTCTGAAGAAGATTTTATAAAATAGAAATTATTCAATTGAGTTTTTATTAAAAAGATATTGCAAGAATTAAAAGTTACAATTCATGACTACATTATGGCTTTATGTTTTAATTGTAACTTCAATGGACTTTTAATCGAGATAGATATGTAATGTACCCTATCTCTCTTCCTAACTATCTATCTATTCATATTCATGCATTAATTTGATACTCATCTTGTCTATTCATACACATCTATCTATCTATCTATCTATCTATCTATCTATCTATCTATCTATCTATCTATCTCATTCTCTTCCTATCTATCTATCTATCTATCTATCTCAATTTCTACCTGTCTGCGTTTTTATCTAATTATTCTAATTCACTTGCACAGAGACACCACACACATACATAATATATATATATATATAAAAGTAAAAAGTTGGGGACCTTAGTCGGGGCTGACCCAAAAGCTCCCTTTTCAATAGCTTCTACATCGAGGCATAATGGAGTGTGGTGCTCCATTCACTGGATTGCTCCACTTTAACTTATAATGCTGAGCGGTAAACAAGGTGGTACTAAGTACCATTTTTTGACTCTTTGTTGCGACACGTCCTGGGATGGAACCCCGGTCTTCCGGACCATTGGCAAACATTCTACTCATATATATATATATATATATATATATATATTATATATATATATATATATATATATATATATATATATAATCCCATTTATATATATCAATAATCTAAGAGAAAAATAGAGTATAGAAAATCAGAATGGCTTCCAATTTTTCTTATCTTCAGATTTTGTCCTGAACTTTAAGTTATCTATCTATGTATCTATGTATCTATCTTGTTCTTAATAATCCTCACATCGATAACCGTTGCTCAATCGTTTTCGCGGAAGTGTCTGTCATTAATGTTACTAAGCAATTTTATTTTCTAATACCTTTCATTCGTTTCTTTCTTTCTTTAACTTCGAACTTATTTGATATTTATTCATTATGTTTATTACTATTAGATGTGTAAATTTATATTTGATATGCATATGCCCTCTTCTCTTAGTAATTGCAGTAATATATATGCAAGAATAATAATGAGATAGAGTTGTCAACTCAATAGGAATTTCCACAAGTCCAGCAATTCAATAAGGAAAATCATCTTTTTTTTTAATCTTCTGGTCTTATCAATTTGCCTATCAGTCTTACTCAATTATTTGACCTGCAGCGTTTTTCCTTATCTGCATTTTATTAACTTCTGAAATTCGTCTCTTCCCTCGGCTTTTATTTTATCTTATTTCTCGTTCGTACTGCAGATAAAAAAAAATTGTAAGTTTAAACAAACCCTCAATATGATCCCAGTAAAAATTGCAGGCTTGTTTAATCCTTGTGTCAAGAATCAGGTTAGTTTAGTTCGGTTTCTTTGCTTTATGGCATATCAACGCTCATGGGTTATTTAAAGCCACATCACTCCTTTTCGAAGAAGTGTAGTGTTACTATTTAACCTTTAGTTGGGAGGGATATTTTTCCAATGTTAATAGTCAAAAAGTGAATGTTATAGCGTGTCTAGAGTTCGAACTTATTTATACGATGTCACAGAATGCACGTTAGCCACTACGCCACGGGAACTAACCTCCTGAAATTATAGTGTACAACGGTGATTGCTTCTCACGAATCAGTAGGTAATATGTAGCTTTGTACTTAGAATCAGTGTGTAGTATGCGTATAGTTTACTTAGACATTCACACTTTTGCAAGAGATTACTGAGTGTCAATCCTATCTTCACCCTGAGGTCTGATTGTTTAATCTGTTTCTTCTTGGTAAATAACTTTAGAATTTGAATAAAGATTTATTGATTACAACAAACTAATGCTTATAGAACGACATTTCTGCTCAAAAACTCACAGTTTAAGTAGAGATGTAAAGTTCACCATCATAGAAAGAATTGAAAAAAAAAAAAAATAGATACATTTAAAAACACTGATTCCAAATGGATTTAACATTAAAATCAATTGCATTGCATTTATTGATTACAACAAACTAATGCTTGTAGAACAACATTTCTGCACAAAAAGTCACAATTTAAGCAGAGATATAAGGTTCTCCATCATCGAAAGAAATGAAAAAAAAAAAAAAAAGGAAAAGAAAAATAAATATATTTAAAAACACTGATTCCAAATGGATTTAACATTAAAATCAATTGCATTGTATTGAAATAAAGTGGATTGACTGAGAGCGAAAGAAAAACATCTAAATGAACATAACAAGTAGTCACAATTAATTTGAATCACCTCTTTCGGCCTTAACATATAACTCCAGATGAAAAATTCATTTGCTAGGTGTCCTTTTGACAGATACATAAAGGTCAGTTTAAAACACGTAGATACCAGAAAATAATGTTCATTTAACAAATGAATATTCTATGTCACCTGTTATTTTCATTACTTCCCTTTTCTCCAAAAAATCTTTCACCAGATGATGATCCCTGGTCTAAACTAGTTGAAAATAATGAAAAAATAAATAACATTAAGAAAATACTCCTGTTAGTCTTATCTCTTTTGATGCTGTTCTGGATTGAAAATCAATACTGCTCTTGGATTGAAAATTCTATCTGGAAACAGTATAATTCCGATGTAACAGGAAATGAGCATCAAAATATGTCTGAGTGACAATTACAGATTCACAAGTTTAAAAAAATACATTTGCATTGCGAAGACACGGTATGCACCGATTCAATCCATTATCGTGGCTAAACGTATGAAGAAAAAAAAACGGAAATAAATAAGCAAGATGGAGCCACTATTGCCTCTTGCCATGTGCATTTGTGCCAATCAGGTGGCAGTATAAAATGTGGGATGTATTTTGGCAGCGCCCTCTATAAATCTATAAATGGCAGTTTCGTTGTGGAAAAATCAATTTTTGTTATTTAAGTTGATTGCCATGAACACGTTTTATTACTGTTTTAGAATGAAAAAAATAAAATTAGAATTAATTTATTGACCACATATTTTATAATTATAGAATTAAAAATATATAATAAGTAGAGTGTATTATAAAACAATATATTTATTAAATCATCATTATTTTAGCACCAATATACTTTCAAATTGGCAAAATTTCGACTATAACACGCCATGATATGGAGGTGCCCGTAGTGTAATGGTAATTGTCGGATGAAATGGACACGGTGACACGAGTTCAAATCCTAGACGAGACTGATTGCATTTCACATAGCACTAATACCCTTGGGGGAAGGTATGAAATCCAATTATTCTCCCTCCAGCTATGGGTAAATATTAGGGTAGACAACGTTCTTCAGCCTTCGTGAGGCAACTAGTCTAGGAGAAGGAAAACTCTGAATTCAAACATGTTAAACTCCACTTAAAAAATTGACCTTGTGTCATATCCTGCTGGAGCGGATGGGTTGATAAATATGTATAACACGCAACAATATGGTATTTGGGCACTAAGAGGATTTTCACCATTCCTTTTTTATATTTAGCAGTAAATAAACTAAAACTAGATAAGACACAAAGCAACTTTTCTTTAGCAAGTAACATAATTCTTTTCTAGGCATTGCGTTATTCCCTGATATTATCTTATGCATAGTTTGGAACAAAGGTTTACCATTCATTCACATAACTTAATCTACTTTCTTTAAGGAATGTTCAGCTATTTAATAAAAATGTTTTGAGCTTCATATATAATTTGGTTATTTACTGCTCAATAGAAAACATTATGTATCATTGCCTTTGGGTCCTAATTCAACAGTATTTTCTCGAAATCGAGAAAGTTTCTGTGGGTAATGACAAAAGGTATTCAGCACCTTCGGAGTGAATTTCTTTCTGATTAATAGAAAGATAGAGCTTTGGATTGAGAATCTTCAGAGTACATATTTTACTTGTAAAATATTATCTAGTTATTAACAGCCAGAAAACAAGATTGCTAGGTATTATTCATCGACTTCTAGCGATTATAATATATTCACAGCTCCTCCTGGAGGAATTCGCATGTACTATTTAAATTTATTCAGTTAATACAGTAGGGAGGTGCTGCATTGGTTTTGAGATCTCAGAAGATAAACTTCATATTTACTTGAAATAATCACTTGATAAGAATATACAGGGAACCTAGAGAAAATTTTTACTCGGTAAATTTAGTAAATGTTTCTTATTTATGCAATTATTTTCCAAAAACAAGATCATTTTTCAAGCTGTGTACACGTAGATACGATTCTGAGTTTTTCTTATTTTAGACTGGTTGCTTAATCAAGGAAAAGGGATCCAGTATGTTTTACTATTCACTAATATTTAGAGGAAGAACAGATAGAGTACGTATTTTTCCAAGGGCATGAGCTCAAAGTGGAACACTAACAGCTTTGCCAAGGAATTTGAGCTCGGGTCACGGATTCTATTTCTTACGACGCAAATCCTTGCACAAAGCCCATCTCCTTGTCTTAGTGTCATGGAATAAAATACATTTTTCAGGGTATAATTTTGGGCATATGTGTTTTAATTTTGCATGTTTACATTGATGTAGGTCTTTTGATTTTTCACAGAAACGTCTGTTGTCGACAAACAAGCAGAGAATAGAGTTCCTCCAAGCTAGAGGAAGTAGACTTGTTTGAAATAGATATCTGATTGTTATGCTGTGTACACATCTGTCGTCTTTATTAATCAAACGCCATGTACTGTGTTCAAGGAGGCTCAACATATTGTAGAGTTTTCTGAACTGTGTCTTTGCCGATTTTGCCTTTTTGATCTGACAAGATTCAAAGTAGGAAAGAAGACTCGGATATCTATCGGTATCTGCGTTCACAGATATGTACATTTAATTGTGCACAGTAAGAAATACGTACAGATGATTGCGATCGATGTATGCATATCTGTCGATATATCTACTAGCTAATTCGCTTGGTATAGCGCTGCAGGCCGCTTTGTCACTTGTTCATATCATTGACCACTTTGTGAAGGACTCGCTGCACTTGAAACCTCCCCATGCTGTATTTGAAATATCGTTGTTTAATCTCTTAGATGATGTCTTCACACAAAATGTGGAAAAGCATGCCCGGTATTATCTTTAGCTTCAACATTTAAGAATATATTTTCGATATTCAATCTATATGAAATAACATTTCACTGCAATTACTACAGAAATTCCTTGCCCAGTCAGCTGAGGCTATAAAATACATGGACTGCACCTCTGCAGAGAGGTAAGACCCCACCAACGAGTGTCCTGGATATGACACTAAACAATCTGATGGTGAGGTGCCAGCAATGCTGGAGATTTAGGGAATTCGGAGTACCCCTTCATTGCCATCGCTCCCAGGTCCACTCTGAACTGGAGTGGTAGCACCTGATAGGGCCCTATCTATGGGTAAAATAGAACTAACAGCATACTTATGCTAAACTGAATTGTTTGAGTAAACTGAATAGCTTGAAATAGATATGTTTTGACAATTAAACCGTACTTACATTTAAACTGCGTGCTTATGCTTAACTGAATTATTTCAAATAGAACGGTTTTTCGACATTAAAACTGTATCTATACTTAACTGAATTGTTACATATAACTGCTTGAATAGTTTGAAATGGAAATGTTTTTGACAATTAAACTGTGTACTTATGCTAAACTGAATTGTTTTAAATAGAACAGATTATTTACATAAAAATGGATTTGGCGTTAAATAACCTACAAAGGTTGATATGCCATAAAAACCAACAACCCAAACCAAACTACAGCAATTCCTATGGCATAGTGTTTAGTCCTAGACTGCAGAATTGTATTAAACGAGTTCGAATTCCAGTTGCACTATCATGTTCATTTCCGGACTAATCCTTTGGCGAAAATTTATGGATCCCTTATCCTGAAAACAATTGGTTCAATAATATAGCTGCTCATTTTCTAGAAGGTTGATATGCCATTAATCAAAGAAACTGTCAGTAATATTATTCTTTAAGAACTTTGATTTCAGTGCTGCCTTCACATATATTCCGAGAAATATAGAGCTGTCCATGTCAGAAAAAAAAACGCACATTCCAACCCCGAAAGTCTATGTCCTTGTGTTTTATTAGCAGTCATTGCGATATCTGGTTTGATTGGGAACTGGTTTCTTTTCCTGGTCAATGTGAAGTTCCAGCTTTATTGGCTAAAGTGATACTGAGAATGAAAACCAAACCATAAAGATTAAAGCCACTTATTGTGAGGGTTTTGATTACCTAATCCCTGTCATTTAGAATGAACTGTTTTATTTGCAAGGCAAGCCCCAGATAAAAAGGGCAGATACTTGAGTTTTGACCAACCAAGATGTGTTCGTTTGATTTGCGTCGGTCTGATTTTATCTGTAACCCATTAATAATCTTTTACCTTAAAGCAATTAGGTATTACCGCTTACGTATTATTTCCTGCCAAATATATATTAACAGTACGTTATTACAGATACAAAATCATGCTCACTAATCGTCACTGCCTGTAATTGTTCGAGCAGTTCTACAAGCTTTGCTTCTGTACCATCCACAACATCCACTGGAGTGACTTTGTCAGCAACTTTGAAGTTTTGAACAGGCATAGATCCCCAAAATAGAAGCCTGATACTGAAGTCCCCGCTACGCTGGTCAGAAAACGTTCTCAGGATGAAAAATCATTTCCTGTCCAAGATCATTCTGAATAGTAAACTTTCCTTTGGGCATGGTGACAGAGGTGCACAAAGAAACACAAGGACGACTTGAAAAACCCCTAGATGCCTGTTACATCGTCCATTTCTAATAAATGTTGTATCACCACCAAACATGTTGTCGCTTCATGTGAGGACTATCCTCAAGGACAAAAGGCAGCGCAGAAAACACCGAAGCAATGCAATGAAATTCTGACCTTCAGATGGATCTTCTGCGACCGTGTCACCTGTATGTACTGCACTGGTCTTGTCAGCCACGAACGTTCCTGCAGTCAGCGGGGACCATCATTTTTTAAGTTTAGGTCACAAAGCCAAGAGATGGTTATTACAGTAAGTCGAGGAAGACACACAGAAAAATGCTGAAGTAAGCATGATCTCGTAGACGACGTCCTCCATTATATGTTGTATAGCCACATCATAACCATAATTATATCATAATCATAATGATATCTCAATCCAACGGTACATATACAAATTCAAATACAGGGAAATACACAATGCATTAACAGACGAACTCACTGTTGTTCAGGTACAAACGTATATTAATTTCTTGACTTCTGTATTCGGTTCTCCGACACGAGGAGAGAGAGGCACAATTCTTAAAAATCTTTTGTATCATACTATGCTAACAAAACTCAAATGCTCGGGACATCTTGTGGAGTTTTAGATCTCCTTTCATCTTCGCTGGTCGGGACCCGAAAAACTTAACTGTATGCCTCAACGGTCGAAACCCAAACTTCTCAACACCATGGTCGGAACTCAACATCTACTGTCCGTCTACATGGCACAAGTCGACTACCAACTCGACTGGGCCCCATTCGACAACCAACTGGACTGGTCCCCAGTTAACTACCAACTTGACTGGCCTACAGCCGAGACCCAATTGACGTCTTTTTCAAAATCTTTAATTTCTCAGCCCATCGCTTACGGGTATGACGTCATTCACACTCCAACCCTTTTTTCCTATCTGGGATTTATTATGACAATTGTGATTGTCATATCCTCTGCAGGCGAGCGTAAACTGTACCCAATGTCGGTGCACCTGAACTAAGAGCCGAATAGTTCAAGGCCCAACAAAACTGAATGATAAAATATAATTAACGAAAAATGATTAATAAAAAAAAAATCATTCCTACACATTGACACACAAGTATCAGCCAACCTCTAAATATTTGAATTAGTCATCTGTGCCAATGCTGGGTGCCAAATGTAGGGGTCGATAAAGACGGTTAGCAAGAGAGAGTCACAGGGATCTGAGATAACGAGATAATTTGGGAGTCTATGAATCATTCTCATTTCTTCTTACCTATTGGCCAATAGAAGAAGTCGCTTTAGCCTTAGTACGTCAACTCGTGTAGAAGGGAATATCTAATTAAAATCAAGTGTATTCCGCTTTAAAATTGACCTTGTGTCACATCCTACCCGTTATGGAGGGGTTGGGTAAATACATACCTGAAGTGTATGGTCTTTTCGCCACCTTAATCTGATCATTTTTATTTTTCATGGGAGATAGCAATTTCTTAGTGATTTGAGGGGATATGTATTTTTTTTTTTTTTGATTATAGATTAGAATATAAGTTTGATGAGATTTCACAACGAGCTTCATGGACCCACAAATACAGTCTTACATCAGGTCTATACGGACACTGGGTGCGGTCTAGAAAACCAACCAGAAGCGATAGATAATTGTGACGGATGGTGACAAAAAAATCAGGTAACTTTGTGCTGTCACTGTGATTTAATTATAATTATTATGCTGAAGACAGAAAATTGTACATTCAATATGTAGGTATTTACCCAAACGTTTTTGTCACCAGTAGGATGCAACACAAGAACAATTTTTAAACAGTGCACAACCGGTTTGAATTCAAAGTTTTCTTTCTTTTAGATTGGTTGACACACCAAAACTAAAGAGCACAATCTGTCCTTCTCTTTATCCAAAAATGAGGAGGATGATTCAGATTAATATCATTTGTTCTCAAGAGTATCAGCGATATGTGAAATGTAAACAGCCATATCCAGGTTTTGACCGCGGATTGGCAAATAATTTGATAAGAAATCAAACTTTCGAGACGTCGTTTTCTATATAATCTTCTGTTTGTTGAATTTACTTAGTTTCTTTGTCTAAATGTGGCGTTATTTTTTGAACAAGCTTGTACAACTTAAATACAAATTCCTAATTTTGCTGTCGCTTAAATTCTGAGATTATCCCCAAGACGTCAAAACAGATCATTGGTAAGGTCGTCTCCTGTCGTATTTGGTTCGAGTATAGAGAATAAAACGAACGACTTAGAACGCGAGGCTCGTAAAAGCTTAAGGAAAGATGCGTGCAAGTCGGCACCAAAATTTAGAATCAATTCCCTTTTCACCTGAAGATGACCCGAAAGAGTACTGCAGTAGTCTCGTCACTAACAAGACTTTGGGTCCGAGGAAAGCAGCCAGATGAATCGTTGAGGGAGACCGTCAAAAATCCCCCTACCCAAGAAAAAGAATCCTACCAACCCACCATTCCGTTCTGCATCGCGCCTCTAAGACTTTTCGCACTTCTATGACTTTTCGCACCCTTTCATTTTTGCTAATTCAACGCAGGTTGTAATATACGATGCAAACTGGAGATAATAAGCGCATGATCTGTGTTTTTATGCTGGTGGTTGCATGGCATCTTACTCTCATGTGTATTCTCAGCTCCATCAATGCAATACGAATCGTGCATATCAAGCCAAGAGATGCTAAAAGTTATTGGTGTTCTTAAGGTGGGCTTGAATCTATTATTCGTATTAGCTTGAATAGAATATTCTTACGCTTCCTTGTCCAGTTGGCTTGGGCTGTACAATAAACTGAATGCACCTATGCTGACTATCTGATGGTGAGGCTCCAGTCCATGAACTTTTGGGAATGCGGAGTACCTCTTAATTGCCATCGCTCCCAGTTTCACCCTGACCTCGAAGTGATAACACCTGATAGGATCGTATCTATGAGTCAAATAGAACTAAACTGCATACTTATGCTAATTTGAATTGTTTGAAATACAACTGTTTTTGACATTGAAACTCTACTTAATGCTAAACTGAATTGTT
Organism: Sepioteuthis lessoniana; assembly: GCA_963585895.1. NCBI lineage: Eukaryota > Metazoa > Mollusca > Cephalopoda > Myopsida > Loliginidae > Sepioteuthis > Sepioteuthis lessoniana. Next base: position 8,438,044 of record OY757921.1, on the reverse strand, counting down.
TAAAAAGAACTGTTTTGAAATTTAACTGTGTGTAAACAAAAATTATACCGAATCATTTAATTAGAACTGTTTGACTAAACTGAATAGCTTGATATAATATGCTTTTGACAATTAAACTGAGTACTTATGCTAAAGAGTCTGGCTAAATTGCTTAGCTTGAAATAGAAATGTTTTGACAATTAAACTGTGTAATTACATTTAAACAGCATACTTATGCTAAACTGAATTGCTTTAAATAGAATTGTTTGACGTGTAAACTGGGTATTTATGCTAAACTGAATTTTTTGAAATAGGAACGTCTTTGACATTGAAACTGTACTGAAGAGAAATGTTTTTAACATCGAAACTGTACTTACGTTAAACTGAATTGTTTGAAATAGAACTGTTTCGACATTTAACTCTGTGTGAACCGAATGTATACTTATACTAAACTGAATTGTTTAAATTAGAACTGTTCAACTTAACCGAATAGCTTGAAATAGAAATATTTTTGTCAATTCAACTGTGTACTCATGCTAAACTGAATTGTGTGAAATCTGACCATTTGCATATAAATGGATTTGGCATTAAATAACCCACAAAGGTTGATATACCATAAAACACAAAAAACTAACCAACCAGCTTAAGCTTGTTTCGCTATGGTGACTTTGAAGTCTTCGATAATTTTGACTACTTTTATTTTTCAACTTTCTTATTCTAGTTGTTCTTAAGAGTTTTGTTTTGTAGACAGTCCTACCGTATACATATTTACCAACCACTCTGCTCGGGCAGGATATGACACAATGTCAATTTTTAAGCGAAGTTTAAAAGGCTTGAATTCCGAGTTTTTCTTCTCCTAGACTAGTTGTCTTACCAAGGCAGAAGAACCTAGGCTACCCTACTATTTACTCATAGCTGGGGGGAGAATAATTGGATTCAAACCTTTCTCAAGGGTATTAGTTCTATATGAAATGCAAACAGTCTTACCGTGTTAGAATATACAGATATATTTGACCCCAAAATGGTAACCTCTGAAGTACTTACACTCCGGTTTCAGAGTGGACTAAGGAGAACTGACCAGAAAGGGATACTCTACATTTCCCAGATTAAATTAAATTTAGTGTAAGACCAAGAACATCTCTTTTCTGCGAGGTCTTGCTCCTTTTCAGAGAAAATAGTCTGCATATTCTAAACTCCACCGACAGGGAATATATCTGTGTATATGTGTGTATACGTGAAAGCGCTCACACGTGTGTGTATGAATAACATTGCAGAAGGATATTCACTGTCTTATTTTAAAGGGAGTCTTTTTTATTGAACATATTATGCAATCAAGTAATAACTTTAAGGTTGATATTATCATTTTACTTTATTTTTCTATTACAAGTTATTTGGTTCGGTTAATGTCTTATTTTAATGCCATATCAATCTTCGTGGGCTATTTGATGCCAGAGCCATACATGTAGAAGAAAGTAGATGTACTATTTAACGCATAACAATGCTATTAGTTTTAAAGTGAACGTAGTCGGACGACATCAACTTCCTTACAATAATGTTACTGTCCAGCTCGTTAGTCACTATACCACCCATTTTTTCGTAATTCTTATTTCCCATATGAGCTGTTTCTTGTTGTCAAAGAATTAACCCCCCACCCCAGCAGTTACAAATAAAGAAAGTGTTTAAGAAACAAATATGTATTTATTCGACTCCTCCGACAAGAACTTGATGAGACACAAGGTCAAATTTTAGGCTGTATACTGTTGGTTTTAATTACGTTTTCCTTATCTTAATTGGTTGCCTAATCAAGGCAAAATATGAAGTGTACCTTACTATTTACCTCAAAGTATATATTAATCACACCACATGCCTTTTTAATGAAAATATTGTATTAAGTTTTTATAACATATTTGCTGGATAGAGAAAGTTTTCTGTCATGGTTCCATCTATAAATCAAATAGGTCTGTTTTCCACATTAGGTTTCGTTTAGTTCGGTTTTATAACATATCAACCATTGTTTGTTATTTAATGCCAAACCCTGTTTTACATATATATTAAAACATATAATTAATAAACAGATTTTGACGATACACACTACTAAATGATCAAACAGTTCTATTTCTAACAATTTAATTTAGCATAAGACCAAGTATTGCTATGTAACACTTACAATTCAGTTAAACATCAGTTATTTGCTTAAACGGAGTTAAATGATCAAACATTTCTATTTCAAACTATTCAATTTAACATGTCATTTGTTTGCACTCAGTTCAAATGTCAAACAGTTCTATTTGATTTATAGATAGGACGCAAACAGATGCTAAAACATCGAGCCAGAGTAGACCTGGGAGCGATGGCAATGAAGGGGTACTCAGCATTCCCCAAAGTTCCAACATTACTGGTACTTCACCTTCACATTGTTTAGTGTCATATCCAGGGAATTCGTGGGGAAATCTTACTTCTCTGCTTTGGTGCAATCGGTTTATTCTATAGCCCCAACAGACTGGGCTGGTTTGCAAATTAGTTGTATTAGATAAGAATACCCGGTGTCCTATAACTGTGCAATTGCACGACAAATATCTACATAACTGTACAACGTACGCACCTGCCAAACTTCTACGCATAAAATAACCCCGGACAGGTTGACTTGCTATTGATATTCATCAACTAATAATAAGAGATGAAAACATGCAATTTTACGTGCTTGATAAATTACACAAAATAAGGTTTCTTTACGTATAAGAGGGTAAATTTTCTACGGCAATTTTAGCCACATAAGACAGACAGACGGACATGGACAGATTAGAGATTGGGTTTGTTTTGGTTGGGCTTTATGGCATATCAACTATTGTAGGTTATTTAATGTCAAAGTTATAAGTATTGCTTTATAACCACCACAATTTAACATCAGTTATTTGTTTGCACACAGTTTGCTCATTTTGACCCATATCAGGTGCCAGCACCCCGGTCTGATTGGATTTGAGAGCATTGGCAATGAAAGGGTACTCCAAGTTCCCCAAATCCCTAATGCTGGAGGCTCACCCTTCAGATGGTTTAATGTCATATCCAGGGCACTCATGAGGAATGGGTCTTACCCCTCTGTAGAGATGCAGTCGGCGTATTCTTCAACCCCATCTGATTAAGCAAACATATTGGAGAATATTTTGTAATGGTTAATGCTTTGTAGTCAATGCGATTTAATTAGAAAATTTTAAGATATATATTTTGTATAAGATATAAAATGGGGATTATTTTTTAGATATTGTAGAATGTAAAATTAGAAATGAAGCTTCCTCTTATCAATAAGTTTTAAGACGATTCTTAAAATTTAACAAATCTTTTTTATATGGCAATAACGCATGCACTTTTTTTATTTAGTAAAATGTAATTTTTATAAGACCTTAAAAATGATCTATGGATTTTAAAAGTAATTCAAAAGTCAATTCAAATGATCAGTGAGAGACAAGTATTAAATAAACCTTCAAATTCCCAAGACAAAAAGAAGGCAGGTTTGGGGTTTTGTCGATGCATTCATCCATTTTAAATCTTGATAATTAAGTCATACACACTTGTCGCCCTTAAAAGGTAAAATCTTCGGATAGATTAATCAAATATTTGATTTTTTTTTGTTGATGTGTGTATTTTGAAAGACTTGAATAACGTCACAGACACACGCCACACGCTTTCTGTCCAAGCTTTCTCCATTTCTTCGAGTGCTCTTTTTATAATTCCCGACTATCTCATTTGCATGAGATACCCGAGAGTCAGCGTTACTTTACGTGAGACTAAGCAAGTTCAAAAGCGACTCTACCTCGCCATTTTGGCTTTTTTTTTTGTTTTCCTTTTGAGCGACTGAAACTTACAAAACGCAGCCACATGCAAGTCCGGTAAGTCATGAATCTTACCCTCATTGTGAAAGGAGATACTCTCCCACGAGGCGTGGGCTGAAACCCCTTATTAAACAAACTCTTATATGGTGCTTTGATTGGATAACAAATCAAAATCTGATACGTGGAAGGGATACCCTTCCAACAGACGTTGATCAACGCATTTCATTGGCAGACCCGTCAAAAACTAACAGAAATCGAAATGATATGACTGGTTTGTTGCTTGGATAATCCTCTATAAAAATACATATTTTAAGGATTAGAAGGGAGAAGACAGCCAATATCCATACCGGAAACAGAAGAAGAAAAAAAAAGAAATCTCTTCAAGTTTTAATGGCTCTCCAGGAAAAGCCTCACTCTCCGAAAAATTGATTAACATAGAAAAATGTTATTCTCGTCTTTGACTTACCATTACCCACTCCATCAGAAGAAGATCCAAAGAGATTGTGTCATATCCTTCTGTAGCTCTTTGAAACACAACATGGGCACAGAGGGAGTTGATCCAATCAGAGAAACAATATGACAAGTGTGCTGAAATGGTGATCGATTGACTGTTTGATTGATATAAACGGCATTTCAAGCCGTCTGTGGTTACTTTATGCTCGGAGGTTAGGGAACTGCGTTGATTGTACGATATTTTTGTATAATTGTTTTTTTAAGAATTATTTTGCACACACTCCTATCTAATTCAAATAACTTTTGAATAGATGTATTTGACATATATATGAGCTTTAACAGGTACTATCACTCCAAGTTAGAGTGGACCTGGTAATAATGGCAATAAAGGGTTATTACACAAGCCTCACTTTCAGATATTGTTTACTTTAATACTCAGACCAGCCCTCCATTTATATTATCCCTCGGCTGGGGTCACAATCAGTGTATTCTAAGGTCCGTCGACAAGGCATACTATCGGAAGAGCATGGCGAATAGATAATATGTGCATTTTGTGGCTCAGTCTTTCTTTCCTGGGTAAAGCCGATAACTTTTAGGTATATCGTTTCTACGTTTCTAAGTTTTTAACGCAAATATTTTATTGCTTGAAGCAGCTGTGGATAAATGAAAGTGAATTTAGATATTTCGTGGATTGTAAAGTTCTTTTGAATCTTTTTTTTTTATTATAAACTAGCAGTTAAAGATTTCCAGGCTTTCTGAATCTATTTCGAAATGCGTGGCTAGTGAACAACCGATTTGTAAACAAAACACTCATTTGGTTTTAAAGTACAAAATATGTCTTCGAGAGAATTATGACAGTAAAGAATATGAATTCGAAGCAAATTGAGTTTCAGAGAGTTTCCATAAGTGCTTAAATGAGCTGCTAGTGGTGGTGGTGGTGAAAAAACCAACCCAATATTACTTCGTGCTAGTTTTACTCAGCTGAGGGTGAAGAAGCTAAACGACAGAACTGAGATCTATTCGTAAATACAGAGAGAGAGAGAGAGAGAGAGAGAGAGAGAGAGAGAGAGAGGGACCGATACAAAGAGATTTTATGTGCCTCTTACACTAAAAAACAGAGCTAAGGAAATTGTGTTGGTTTTTGGTTGCTCAGCTTCAAGACATTCTAGGGTGTTTTTGATTAATGGCTGGTTAACCGTTGATTTCCATAGAAACTTTGCTATAAATAAGGGATAATAGGGTTATGGAAAAAGAAACAAAGAATGAATAAGTAAAAAGAATAAATGGAAGAAATAATAAATGAAAGACAAAAAAAAAAAAATAAATTAAGGAAAAAAATGGAAGAAGTAAAGAAAAAAAATCAAACGAATAATAAATCAAGGATAAAGAAAGAATTAATTAAAGGAAGTAAAACTGAATGAAATACATGAGAAAGAATGAATAAAAAAAGAAAAATTAAATAAATACAAATGAAAGAAAACAACAATGAATTAAAGCGAGACAGAATGAGTGAAAAAAGAAACTGTAAATGAATGAATGAAGGAAAGAAGAAAAGATTAATGAAAGAATGAACGAAGGTATGAACGAAAGGAAGAAAGAAAGAAATGTAAAAGGAATGAATGAAATAAACAAGAAAGAATGAATGAAAGAAAAACAGAATGCTTAAAAGTAAGAAAGAATGGGTGAAAGAAAAAAGACAATGAATGAATGAATGAATGAAAGAATGAATGAATTGATCTGTGATACAACGAATTGAAGGAACAATCATAGAAAGAATGAAATATAGGACACAAGAAACCATGAAAGAAAGTGCGAAAGAAAAAGCGAAAGCAAAAAAAGAAAAAAAAGTTAGATAAGAGAGAAAAAAAGAATGAATTGAATAAAAAAAAAGAACAGGAATAAAAGAAAGAAAGAATGAATCCATGAACTAAAGAAGGAATGAAAAATAAAATGAATGAGAGTAACAAATAATGAAATAATAAATCAGTGAATTATCTAATAGATTAGATTGAAAGATAATGAATAAAAAGTAGTAAATGAATATGAAACGGTCTTTATATTGAAAGATAGATAAAATAAATAAATCAATAAATAAAGTAAAGGGTGGGGGAAAGAGGTTTGTTTTGGTTTATTTGTTTAACGGCATATCAACCCCTTTTATCAAAATGAAAATCGATTAAACGAAACGATTAATAAAACAAGACACATACTGGATGGGAAAAATATTCCCCTGGCAATTGTGCAAGAGATTGTATTTTGATCATACTATTAAGTGATATGTACACAAACCAGAATCTATCCTAGAGAATTACATGCACAATATTCTCTGAGATTTTGAGAGACAGACAGATCCCTTAATCCCAGCTAGAAAGCCAGACCAAGTCATTCTTAACAAATAAAAAAAGGAAGAAAATGAAAAAGTAAAAAAAGAGAACTCGATGTTTAGTAGAATTTGCTGTCCAAGTGGACCATAGAGTGAAAATCAAAGAAAGGGAAAAAAGAAAAAAAATCTTCGATCTTGTAAGAAGCCAAAAAAAAAAAAAAAAAGAGAGAAGTACTTGAAATTAGAAAAATATGAAACATGAGGATGACGGTAGTCCCAATTGTAGTCGTTGTACTTGGAACAGTTTCGAAAAACTTAAAAAGGGTACTTCATGAGGTGGAAATCAGAGTCTATTCAAACTAAAGCATTTTTTAGATCGGCCAAAATACTTAGAAGAGTACCAGAGACTTGAGGGACTTGCTGTCACTCAGTCTCCAGTAGAAAGCCATCAGCTAATGCTGGAGTGAAAAAAAATCTCAAATAATTTTAATAAAGTAAGAATATGTCAGGAGAACAAGGAAGCTACTCGAGACAAAACTACATAGCAGAAACCTTATCAAAGGAATAAATACCTGGGCTATCCTCCTCATAAGATATTTGGGACCATTCTTGAAGTGGATACGTGAAGAACTTAAGGAAATGGATCAGAGTACAAGAAAACCTATGACCTTGCATGAGGCATTACATCCCAGAGATGACATTAGCAGACTATGTGTCAAGAAAAAAAAATAGTATTAATACCACGACTAAGACTACATAGAAAAGTGTGGAGAAAGACTGATTACAGCCACTAGAAACAAATACTGACAACACAAAGACCAAGAAAACGACAATAACTTGAAAACAAAAATGGGATGAAAAATAACTCTATGGGTATTTTAAGCGACTAATAAGCAGCATATCACATGAGAAAACGTGGATAAGAAAGGGAAACCTTAAAAAAGAAACGGAATCTCTCCTAAAAGCAGCATCAAACAGCACTATAAGGACCAATCATATCGAAGCAAGAATAGATAAGACGCAACAAAATAGCAAATGTAGGTTGTGTAGTGATAGAGACAAAACCTTCAATCACATAGGCGAATGCAGCAAATTAGCCCCAAAAGAGTATAAGACTAGACATAACTGGGTGGGCAGAGTGATCCACAGGGAATAATGCAAGAAATTGAATTTGATCATACGAACAAATGGTATATGCACAACCCAACATCTGGAGAATGAGACATAAACTCCTCTGGGATTTTGACATAAAAACGGATCACTTAATCTTGGCCAGACTACCATACCTTGCAATAGTGAACAAAAAAAAGTGAACTCGCAAAATTCTGGACTTTGCTGTTCCGACTGACCATAGAGTAAAATTGAAAGGGAGTGAAAAGAAGGATAAATGCCTCGACCTTGCCAGAGGATTGAAAAAACTGTAGAAAATGAAAGTGGCGTTTATACCAATTATAATTGGTGCTATTGGCACAGTCATTGAATTATTATAAAGAAACTGACGGGCTTGGCGACAAGAGGATGACTGAAGACCATCCAAACTACTAGATTATTGAGAACGGCCAGAATACTGAGAAGAGTCCTGGATACTCAAACTCCAGTGAAAGAACATCAGCCAATGCTGATGTGAAAAACATTCAAGGAGTAATAATAATAATAATAAAACACAAACCAATAAATGTTCTAAAAATTGAAACGCATAAAATATTTGGAATAGGAACGGAACAACCAGAAAACCGAAACTACAATTGGTATTAATAAGAAAAATAGAATTTGCCATCTTGTCAATTTTGCTAGTCCCGCACGCTACACATTGAAAATACAAGAAAGCAGGAAGTTTGCCAAATAATTTAATCGTGCCTGAGAGCTGAAAAAAAATTGTAGAACATGATAGTGTAGAGATACCAATTTACGTTGGTACCCTTAGAATGGTCCCCAAAGTCCAGGAAAAGAGACTGAACATCAGAGAAATAACCGAGACCATTGAAACCACGGCAGTGTTAAAATCAGCCAGAATTCTGAGCAAAGGTTTCCATACTCGAGGAAGAGAGATTTAGGAAGTTGATTGCTTTTCAGTACATCTTTTCGTAACCAACTATGGATAAAAGAACAAAGCAGCCAAAAATGCCTTAAATTCAAGAGGGAAAAATTCTAATGAAAAACCTAAAAACTTAGAAAAAATATGTTTACACATGCAAACAACCACTGATGATGGCCTATGAAAGGTTCGAAAGCCCTTGGGACAATATATGTAAATTCATCAACTAGCTCGAACCTAAAACTAAAATGTTTGTCTTGAAAGGATCTTAATAAAATTATATAGACAAAATGCGTCTTTATCATTTGATCAAACATGCTTAAATGTAGTACTGCTTCCCAACTACACATACACACACACACACACACACACACACACACACACACACACACACACATATTTGTGTGTGTGTGTGTATGTGTGTGTGTCTTTCGATATATTATCGATCAAATCGAAGTCTGATAAAATAAAATGGATTTCAAGCTTTGGCGATGTCAGTAATACCCTATAGATGCACCAACAGAACAGTAATGAAATGCATAGAACAAAACCTTGGTGGGATATTCGAAATAATGCTACGAGGTGTTTTAATCCTGGAATCAGTACTCCACTGTGAGACCACTTATCTCCCATCTCACAAACCATTTAAGCACGACCAACACACGCATGGTAATTCTAGTGTTTTCTTACAAACATGGGCGCACCATTGTTGACCGACGAAGAAGGATTCATATCCAGTAGCTCTTGGTGGACACTGGATGCAGTCAAGAGCACCTACCTGGAACAGTGTTGGACAGGAACTGATGGCTATAGAGAGTCATGAAACTTCGTACAAACACGAATTGGTGATATATATATATACATATATATATATATATATATATATATATATATATATATATATATATATATATATACTGGTTTGTTCCTAGTTGATTCTTATCTTCAAAAAAATTTCAGGTTCATTTTATCAGCAGGTTTGTGTAATCGTGAGAGTGTTTTCCTGTAAATTTTGTTCTGTCTTCTCTTGACTCAGAATGGAAAATGGCCACAGACACCAAATCCGGAGATTTTGGTGACAGTAAAGTGTGGAACAAAACTTGTCATGTGCTTGTTTAAAAAAATTATTTCCGTCCCTTGAAGTGGAAAGTGGTGCTTATTCCGGTATGTCTTTGGTGAAAATATTTTGATTGATTTGAAAGGATCGTAGAAAGCGTGACTCTGTGCACGACCCAAACAACCTTTTTCATAGACATGTTTTGAAAAATATCTGAAGATCTTCGTTTTTTTATTTTTTTAAATTCGAATTTCCCATCAAGATTCTACTTTGTTCATACAGAGGAAAAACAACAACTACCAAAAAGAAATCAAAGAGAAAAATAAACCCAGTAAATATGCCATCATTCTAGAATATGTAGGTAACTTATAAAGCAAGTCGGTATAGTAACCGTGGCGAAATGGTTAACGAGCTTAACTGGAGTCTCGAATTAAGTGAATTCGAACTCAAGCGACGCGGTTTCGTAAATTCTCGGATTAATAGCATTGGGTATGTTAAAAAAAACCTAATATTCCTCGCTCAGGATTAAATTGTATTACTGCTATTCTTGTATATGGAGGGTTTTGGATTAAAAAAAAACACCAAAAGGTTAATATGACATTAAACAAAGAAACCAAATAAAGCAATGTGGTCTGATAAACTTTTTAATTGGAATTTCCAATCAAGATTCTACATTATTAATCTTGTGGAAAAAAAAACAACAAAAAAACAAAAACAAAGAAATAGACGTATGGCAAAAATATGGTCGTTATTATATTTACCAACCCCTCCGCTCGAGTAGGATATGACACAACGTCAATTTTTTAAGCGGAGTTTAACAGGTTTGAATTCAGAGTTTTTCTTTCACCTAGACTAGTTGCCTCACCGAGGCTGAAGAGCCTAGTCTGCCCTACTATTTACCCATACCTGGAGGGAGAATAATTGGATTCATACCTTTCCCAAGGGTATTAAGGCTATGTGAAAATGTAATCAGTCTCGGCCAGGAATTGAAGTCGTGTCGCCGTGTGCATTTCCTTCGACGATAACCATTAGATTATTCTCCCTCCAGCTATGGGTAAATAGTAGGACAGACTAGGAAGACCAGATAAGGATTATAAGACCAAAAAATCCATCCTTGATGGCCCTTCGGGGCCCGTGGCGCAGCGGATAGATGCGTTGAGTCTCTACGGTTCCAGGTGATCATTGTCAGAAGATAGCGGTTTCAAATCTTACCCAAGCCGGCCAAAGGTTTACTTGGTCAAAAACGTGGTGCGATAGACATCTATGATAGTGAAAAAAAAAAAAAAAACTAACAAGATGAGGACAAAAAGTCCGCAATAAATAAAAATTAATTCTAATGACCTCATTGTCGAAAGAAATATATTAAAAATGGTCCTGGCGAAAGACGAGGGCTCAACCAATCATTATTGTGTTGGTTCAAAAAATTATTATGAATTATTTTTCTGGTACACGAACGCTTCTTGAATAATAAATCACTGCACATCGAAATGTGTAGAGATGAAAATAAGAATTTGCTGGTTTATATAGCTATCAACTAAAAACTAGATAAATGTATATTTATGCTTTTGCAATCTCTAACTGTTATTTGTACCACATAGCCTTAAAGGTAAGGAATTCGTTTGGTTTGGTTTGGTAAGGTTTTAAGGCATTTAAACCATAGTAATTTATGTGATGCTAAATCCTCTTTCTATATATATATATATATATATACTAACATACTATCTACCAGCATTCACGGTTACCTGGAAAAGAGAAAAAAAACGCCAGGAATAAGAGATAAAAATATCTCGAATCACCGCCCGGGGGGAAAAGAAAAAATATCCTCGGACAAAAAAAAAAAAAAGAAAAGGCCAACTTCGTCACACCAGTTGAAAAAATCAAGAGATATGCAGTCAGTTCGTCAAAAGAAAAATAAAACCCACTGTAGTATTAGTGCTATGTGAAATGCAATCAGTCTCGTCCAGGATTTGAACTCGTGTCGCCGTGTCCATTTCCTACGAGGATAACGACTACACCACGGGCACTTTTATTGATAGTTCATACATGAAAACTATAATCCCCTTCGAAGTAATCTCCTCCGGCTGCAATGCACTTGCTTTACCATTCCAACAACTTCTGGAAGTCCTCTTGTGTGAGCGTGTCAATGACCTTCGTCACAGCCTCTTTCATCTCTTCAATTGTCTCATAACAACAGACTCTGAGCTTAGGGAATAACTAAAAGTTTCAGGGAGCAAAGTCTGGATTATAAGGAGGGTGAGGAACTGTGTGGAAGCCCATCTTGGTCAAATAGTCTGTGACAAGGATGGAGTTATGGACTGGTGCATTGTCCTGATGGAAATGCCACTGACCCGATTTGAAGAGTGCTGCTGGCCTCTTCCGATGGAATCTCTTCCTGAACTCCCTTAAAACCTCAACATAGTAACCCTAACCCTAACACTTTGGCCAATCAGCTCTGATGTATTGACTTCCTTACTCCTCCCACACCTCTCATTATCCCTCTCAGACTCACTGCTTTCCTTGAATCGCTTGTACCACTCAAAAACTGATGCTCGATTCATGCAAGATGGTCGAAAACAATCGGAAGCATTCCATAGGTTTCTGTGGCATTTTTTCCAAGTGTAAAACAGAATTTTATTGCATATCGTTCTTCTAAAGTGTCAGATTGCATTTTTGAAATTGACCAGCTGTGACAATCAGGCTTTAGTAGGGTGTATTCGAATTTCTGCTGTAGCTGTTCATTTGATCCTGAAATCATAAAAATTAGTCAGTCATCTCATAAGATGTATAGCAATAACATAGTGAATTTTCAAGAGTCTACGACAATTTTAAATGCCCGTACAAAAAATGTCTGGAAACTTATCGTATGCACCTCGTATTTCTTTGAAAGTGAACGTAATAGCTCGAGTTACAACTGTGCAGCCCAGCATTTTAACCATTCACCACGAGGACACACCGCTATTCTATTTAATACGAATCATTTATTCGCACACAATCAAAAGCTTTGAAGAATAGCTATGTTATTCCAATGATTTAATTTTGCCACACAGTTAAAGAGTTTCAAGTATTGCTATTTAACACTAATAATTCTCTTTAAGATTACTCATTCATTTGAATACAGTTAAATGGTTCCAAGTATTGCTATGTATCACTAAAAATTCAATTCGACAGTGATTTGTTTACACACAGTCAAACGGTCAAAGAGTTATATTTCTAACATTTAAATTTAACATGAGTCAATTTTCGCACACAGTTTAAATGTCAAATACTTCTCTTTGACCCATAGATAGGATCTTATTAGGTGCTACTACTCCGGGTCAGAGTGGACCTGGAAGAAATGGCAATGAAGAGGTACTCGACATTCCCTAAAGGTCGAGCATTAATGGAGCCTCACCATCAGATTGTTTAGTATCTTATCTAGGACGCTAATTGGGAAGGGATCTTACCTCGTTGAAGAAATACAATCAGTGATTTCTACAGCTTCATCCGGCTGGGTTTTTAGAAGTAGGGTTAAAGAAATTTGTAAAACTGCTAGTAACGCAACAAAACTTGTCTTAACTCATCCCTTTTAGACTTTAAAAAATAACTATTTGAAAAAAATAACCCATCTATTTTGTTATGATTATTCTTATTTATTTACCATGCATGCCCCCATCACAACACCCATCATATATATATATATATATATGTGTGTGTGTGTGTGTGTGTGTGTGTTTGTGTTAGTATAGCATGAACGAAGTTAACAGTGATTAGTGAATGTAAACTTCTCACATTCTGCGATTATCAAAAGAGTACCTATGTGTTTTTGGTCTTATATCACATAGGCGAAAAACTGACAATAACCTAGCATCGTTGAAATTGTTCTTACGCAATCTTTACTTTGATATATAAGCTCTCACACGGATAATGAGTACTCTATATGAGTATGGAAAATATTATATATATATATATATATATATATATATATATTGTTTTCTGCACGTCATCCAGTGAGGTTGCTGAAAAGTAATGGTTGGGAAACTTGCTTTTGAATACACGACTCCGTTTTATGCCTCGTTATAAGCCAAGTTTCCAGTACTGGCAATTGAAATTCATTATTTGAATTCTGGGCTCAAATGAGGCTGCTTAATCGGGATTGTCCAACAGGTGAGTAATGGCAGAAAATGTGGTTTGAGTGCTCCGTCCTGCAGTATAGCGGGAAGTATTTGTGCAAATATTCAAGGGAATATGCTGGTCAATTCACATATTCAATCTCTTTGTATGAAAATTTGTTGATGAGAGTCTTTTTTAAATATTTCATATTGGGAAAAAGAGTATAAAGGATGTGAGAATGACCCGTACCGTAAAGCTATGACTAACAGATCTTTTAATTCGCTCAAGCTGTTGTACGGCTGACCGACGGTCATTTTGGATATCGGGAACACCTCTCTCGTCTAAACTTTGGCTTGGTAGAAAAGTGCGAACACTTACGTTGGATGGTGGAAGTAATTATCCTTGGAATATCTATTCTTCAATAAAGTTTTCTATATAAAACTAAGAGAAACCGAAAGTTTTGCCTTGGAGCTGATCATCAAAGCACGGTGTACAAATATCTTTATTAAATTTATTTTGCGTCTGAGAGGGAATAAACCCGACCTTGCGTATGATCCAGTAAACGTGGCTCACCCTCTCCATTGTCCAGACCTTGCTCCCTGTGACTTTTGCTTATTCCCTTAGCTCAGAGGCTGTTGTTATGAGATAATTAAGGAGATGAAAGATGCTGTGACGAAGGTCATTGACACGCTCACACGAGAGGACTTCCACGGCATAAGAGATTCAAGGAAGGCAGGGAGTCTGTGAGGTGTGGGAGGAGTAAGGAAGTCAATACACCAGAGTTGATTGGCCAAAGGGTTAGGGCTAGAGTTACTATATTGAGGTTTTAAGGTACTTCAGGAAGAGATTCCTTGGGAAGAGGCCAGCACTTTTCAAATCGTGTCAGTGGCCTTTCCACAAGGACAATGCACCAGTACACAACTCCATCCTTGTCATAGACAATTTGACCAAGATGGGCATCAGGATAGTCTTCAGCCTCCCTATTGTCCAGACCTTGTTCCCTGTGACTTTTGGTTATTCCCTTAGCTCAAAGGCTATTGTTATGAGATAATTGAGGAGATGTAAGATGCTGTGACGAAGGTCATTGACACGCTCACACGAGAGGACTTCCACGGAACCTTCCAGAAGTTGTTGTAACGGTACAACAAGTGCATTGCAGCCAGAGGAGATTACTTCGAAGGGGACTAGAGTTTCATGAGTGTACTATCAATAAAAGTGCCCATACGAAAAAAGTCTGGAAACTTATTTAATGATACTCGTATATGGGGAGAGAGAGAGAGAGAGAAAGAGAGAGAGAGAGAGAAAGAGAGAGAGAGAGAGAAATTAGCGCTTGAAATTCTTTTTGGATTTAACAGTTTTTGTAAGGACGAACACACTCTTCAATAACTTCGTTAAAACATGAGAAAACGGCGATGTTTTATGCTGACTGCAGACTTATTATAACTGACATTCAGTGTTTTTCTTTTGCCTGGTTTTTAGAGCCGAAAAATACGTGTCTGACATTGGTTTTACCAATAAATCGATCTGCCATCCCCAGTCAAATCGAAGATTACTCGGAGAATGGTAAAATGCGAGACTTTGGCACGCATTTCAAATGCTTTTTCGCAGCTTTGTCAATCGACCAGTGAAGAAAATTCACAATGTTTGTCGGAGAAATCAACTTGTCTCTGCTCTTTCACACTTTTTTCTTTTCTTTTCTTTTCTTTTTTTAGAAAATCAGAATAAATCAGAACTTACACTTGTATTCTCTCTCTCCTTCTTTCTCTCTATCTCCTTCTCTCTTTCCGTCTCTCTGTCTCTCTCTCCCCTTCTCTCTCTCTCTCTCTCTCACACACACACACACACACACAAAATCATGCATACAAACATGGACATTTTTATAAGTGTTCTCTTTTTCTCTTTATATATGTAGTATTCGCCAATGGTCTGGGAGACCGGGGTTAATGCCAAGTCCAATCATACCAAAGACTCAAAAATGTTACTTGATGCCGCCTAGCTTAGCACTCAGCTTTACATGTTAAGGATCAAGGGTAAAATGGAGCAATCCAAGGAAATGAGTAGCTCCCTCCTCTACCTCTGTGTAGTAGCTATTGAAAATGGAGCCTTAAGTCACCCTCAAATAAATTTGCCAACCTTTACTATATTTGTAAGATGTCAATGGCGGGCTATCATTTATCTACGCGTATACTTTCAGCATTATGAGTTGTATTGTCGGTGCGAAGTGCGCCGTGTTTGCGAGATTAGCAAGTGGAATAAGTCCGTTAGACTGACAAATCAAAGTTCGAAATCTCTGGGTCAAATAGGAGGGTCTATGTGCAGCAAAGAGCCGATGAAAGAGGTGCAATCCCCTGTATCACACCAACCTTAAAGCATGGAGGATGCTCTGTTATGGTGTGTGTGTATTTTACGCATTGAAAAGTCGGAGATTTAGAGCAGGCGAAGGGTAAATTTTATTAGACTGGCTATAACAGCATACAGCAGTATCTTGAGGTCCTATCTGAAACGAGGCTTGTGGGTCACGGATTTGTACTCATACAAAATAATGACCCAAAGCATGCTAGTTACCTCAGCCAGAGGTACATTAAGAGCAAAGAGGAACAGCACATCCTTCAACTAATGTCTTGGCCGGCACAATAAGAGGACTTAAATCCCATTGAACTAGTATGGGATAACTTGACGAAAAAGTGAGAACCAAACAAACCACAAGTGCGGCTAATCTCTGGCAACTCTTGTAGAATAGCCGGACAGAAATATCTTAAATTTACTGCCAGTCTTTCGTGGAAAGAATGCCGAGAATCTGTGAAGCAGTGATAGCCATCAAAGGCGGTCATTTGGATAAATCAAAAATTTTAAATATTTTTGAGGTTTAATTTGGATTTAATGTGGATCAAGGGAGACTTGTATTTAGTATAATAAATAAAACCATTTTGGTGGTTAACTTGTTTTATTAAAAATAACAATTATCGGTCGGGAAATAAAAGTTTTTGAGGTGATCAAATACCTTTCACTGGTAGTATATATATATATATATATATATATATATATCTGGCATTTTGACAAAGGTACAGTTATCCTCTTTAAAACGATGAGAACGTGCATTTTAGTTAAGCCCACTGCACACACATGCTCACATATACACACATTCTGTCTCTGTCTCTGTCTCTCTGTATATATATATATATATATATATATATATCCACAAGCCTCAACACCACCGGGACTTCTCCTCTATAAAATAAGTCTTAACAATGAATAGACTTTTCGTTTTAGGACAACAATATAGCTGACACAATACAAAGGAAAATGTCAAAACCTGACTGCACTCTGTAGTCTCACAGATGTTTGTATTTCGTTTTTTATTGCTTTCACAGTCAAGTGTTGCATGTCGTTTACAAGGTTTAAGAAAAATTCAGAAACTGATAAAATGTTTTCTGCAGGAACTTACACAAATAAACATCGATCTACCATTAAGTACCTATCTTTTTCTCCTTTCTCGCAACATAAAAAAATCTGAATTTGTCATGATATTCACTAGAGATGAACAATAGATTTATTATGGGAATGTTAACCTCAGTTGAGGAGTCACTGTGGCATTGTATAAAAGTGATTTGACTGAAACAACCAAGTAAAGGAGTTCAAAACCCTTTTTACGTTCAACTTACGGATCAATTCACTTAAGAAAAAGATTAACTTTCCTAGACCCTAACTATTGGTTTAATAGTATTTATTATTGTTTTTTATGAGGGTGGCTTTGGCATTAAATAACACTAGAAGGTTAAGTGGATATACAATTAAAAAAGAAACTAAATCAAACTAATTCACGCGAATGTCCTTGGAAAAGGTGTAATTGTATCTTCTTTCTCTTACTATGGGTAAATAGTAGGTTATACTGAGATTTTTTTTTTAGCTCGTATAGCTACCAGTCAAAAAGGAAAACGTTGAATCAAAACGACTATAAGTGTTATATACTCATCTACATTTTTGGAGGTTCCCGTGGTGTAATGGTTATCGTCGTAGGAAATGAACACGACGACACGAGTTCAAATCCTGGACGAGACTGATTGCATTTCACATTGCACTAATACACTTGGGAAAGGTATGAATCCAATTATTCTCCCTCCAGCTATGGGTAAATAGTAGGGCAGACTAGGTTCTTCTGCCTTGTTTAGGCAACTAGTCTAGGAGAAGGAAAAACTCTGAATTCAAACCTGTTAAACTCCGATTAAAAAGATTGACCTTGTGTCATATCCTGCCCGAGCGGAGGGGATGGGTAAATATCTACAGCATCACAACAACACAATAATTAAGACGCAATGATAAACGACGCACACAGTAATAAACGACGCAGGAAGACTTCTTTACAAATATATTTGTACCTCTCACTTTATTTTTAAGGGTTCGAAAGGGTTGTTAAAAATTTGCGTGTGCGAGGGGGAGCTGGAGACCGAACATAAACTGTAATATTTTGACCCCACTGTTATGACCGTCACGTTGTGTCTTTCTTGTTCTCTAGGACTGCTCAACCGGAGGCCTAGGGCCCACTCTGCTGGATGCTGGCTTTCTTTACTGCATCTTATCAGCATTTTCTCAGGACCCCAAACTCCATCGGGGTTCACGAGGGCCCCCCTCGGTCGGGTTTGGCTTTCTCTACCACATCTCTCTCCATCTGTCTGGAACTCTACTGGCAACTCCACTGGCTCGTCGAACTCAACTGAATTATATAATCGTTCGACGCCCACTCGATCTTTAAAATCGTATGTTTAATCGTCATCAAGCGGAAATAACTGTCATGCAGTTCAGAGGTCACTCTTTTCCGGTGCATCAGTCTATGAGTGTACCATGGGAATTTTTTTTTTTGCTCGTCCCATTTCATCAGCCAGTTTCCGCCCACGCGATTTCCTCACATAACTGCCATTGGAATGTGTCACTTCCTTCAGGTGCATCACCTTGAATGGCATTTTGGGCCGGGTCAAAAGGTCAAAATATAACATAAGTACGCGTAGATATTGACCAAGTGTCATATTCTGCTGTTGTTAAAGCTTTCAGGTAAATGCATAAAATATTTTATTTCTTAATATTTTCCCATCTTTTATTTTTGTTTCTTTTTCTTATTTTTTTTTACTTATTGCCCGTCCCATTTACCAAGTAAGTAGAGTGTTCGCAAATGGCCTTGGAGATCAGAGGCTTAACCCCAGCTCGAGTCATACCAAAGACTCAAAAATTGTACTTTTTACCTCCTTGCTTAACACTCAGCATTATAAGGTACGTATCTAGGGTAAAGTAGAGCAATCTAGGGAAAAGAGTTAGGCTCCCCCCACCGACAGTTCAGTGTAGTAGCTATTGGAAAGGGAGCCTTCAAGTCACCCGTTATTACGATCACCAACTTTACGTTTTAAGATTTATTTATTAATATCAGACATTGCTTATATATCTTATTTATCGTAATTACTTACCTGTAAAACATATTTTCAAGATCTTCAGTGTAAAACTTAGGGGTGGGTATTATACACGAGAACTATATACATAACATTGTGGTTCTAAGTAACGCATAACGGGTGGATGAGGGTGTTCATGCCTTTCTCCTGGTATTATTCCGAAAGTGAACGTAATAGCACGACTGGGGTTCGAACTTGCTTCATATACAAGTGTATAAAATAAAATAATCCAAAGAGCAATTACAGGAACTTTTATAATCTTGATTGATTTGTTGATTGTTTGGTTGATCTTAACGGCATATCTACTCATTTAAAATAACTTTATGCCAACAGGTTAGGGAATTGCTTTAATTGTTCGGGGTATCTCAAAATAGATGTAACCCATTAATATGATTAGGATTTATTACTGAGACAACTGCAATGGCGATCATTTGGAACCCGTCCTGTAAAAAATGCATCCTTTGAGCTTTTTAATTGTTCTTATATCAGTTTACTAGAACTGTAATCTTTTTGGGGTTACTTTTCTCAGTAATAGATAATTATCATATCAATGGGTTGCATCTGTTCTGATTTTGATTGGTTTTGTCTCCAAATAAGTAGTGACGCAAAATATTTTTCTTCTCTTGTCTAAGGCATTGTGATCCAGGATTAATAGTTGTTATCATATACTATTTTCAAATATGAAACAAGAAAGAACACAGCATTATAATTAGTAGAGTTATTAACAGTCACATGGGTCCCATACATTTTGAGACACCCTATATATATATGTACATATAGTGAGTGAGTAGAAATGATAGGGCGGTCCCATGGGTCCCGTGTATAATTGAGACACCCTGTATATATACATATAGTGAGTGAGCAGAAATAATCAGTCATTCAAATGAAAAATTTTTGTTTAGTTTTTTCTCAAGAGCTTATTTTTATCATGCGTGGAGTGGGTTAGGTTGGTTGGGTTTTATGGCATATCAACCTTTGTAGGTTATTAACGCCAAACCAGTTTTCATGCAAATAGTTTTATTTCAAACAATTCACTTTAGCATGAATACGCAGTTTAATTGTCAAACAGATTTCTTTTTCAAGCGATTCAATTTATTCAAACTGTTCTAATTCAGCTAATTCAGTTTAGTATAAGTGCAGATTCTGTTTACACATAGTTAAATATCGAAACAATTCAGTTTAGTGTAAGTAGAGTTTCGATGTTAAAAACAGTTCCATTTCAAACAATTCATTTTAGCATAGGCACGCAGTTTAAATGTAAGTACATAGTTTAATTGTTAAAAACATTTCTATTTCAAGCTATTTAGTTTAGTCAAACAGTTCTAATTCTAACAATTCAGTTTAGCATAAATATGCAGTTAGTTCAATTTAATTCCTTGGTGCTGTCGGTGTATTCTCCAGCCCCAGCCGACTGACCAAGTCATGGGTGGACCAAGGAGTATGGCAATAAAGGAGTATTCCACATTCCCTTATTTTTTAGAACTGAAGACACAATCAGATGGAGTTTAGTGTCACACTTAAGATATTGGTCTTTGTTTCAGATGAGTGGAGAAAATACTTTATTCAAAGTTGAACTCAAACATGGCCAAGTCAGCTGGGGCTGTAGAATACATCAACTGCTTCTCTGCAGAGGGGTAAGACCCCCGGCAACGAATGTGCTGGTTATAATACTTAACAATCTGATGGTGAGGTTCCAGTAATGTTGGAGCTTTGGGAAATGTGAAGTACTCCTTTATTACCATTTCTCTCAGGTCCACTCTGGTCCTGAGTGGTACCACCTATCGATGGGTCAAATTGAACGAAACTGTTTTCTTGTGGTAAACTGAATTGTTTGAAATAGAACTGTTTTAATATTTAAGTGTGAGTAAATAGATATCTGATGTTTAATTGAATTGTTAGTTATACGAGGGACATACGATAAGTTTCCAGACTTTTGTCGTACTGGCCTTTCAAATTGTCGTAGACTCTTGAAAATTCAGTATGTTATTGCTATACATCCTATGAGATGACTGACAAATTTTGATGATTTTTGGTTCAAAGGCACAGCTACAGCAGGGATTTAATACACCCTACTAAAGCCTGATTGTCACAGCTGGTCAATTTCAAAAATGCAATCTGACAATTTAGAAGAACGATGTGCAATAAAATTATGTTTTAAACTTGGAAAAAAGCCACAGAAACGTATGGAATGCTTCCGAGTGCTTTTGGAGCATCTTGCATGAATCGAGCATCGGTTTTTGAGTGGCATAAGAGATTCAAGGGGGGGCAGGGAGTCTGTGAGGTGTGGGAGGTGTAAGGAAGTCAATAGACCAAAGTTGATTGGCCAAAGGGTTAGGGTTAGAGTTACTATATTGAGGTTTTAAGGGAGCTCAGGAAGAGATTCCTTGGGAAGAGGCCAGCACTTTTCAAATCGGGTCGGTGGCCTTTCCACAAGGACAATGCACCAGTACACAACTCCATCCTTGTCATAGACAATTTGACCAAGATGGGCATCAAGATAGTCTTCAGCCTCCCTATAGTCCAGACCTTGTTCCCTGTGACTTTTGGTTATTCCCTAAGCTCAGAGGCGGTCGTTATGAGACAATTGAGGAGAAGAAAGAGGTTGTGACGAAGGTCATTGACACGCTCAAACGAGAGGACTTCCATGGGGCCATCGAGAAGTTGTTGGAACAGTACAACAAGTGCATTGCAGCTGGAAGGGATTACTTCGAAAGGGACTAGAGTTTCATGAGTGTACTATCAATAAAAGTGCCCATACGAAAAAAAGTCTGGAAACTTATTGTATGCACCTTGTACTTAGCAATATTTAGAAATATTTAACTTCGTTGACTAAACTGAATGGTTTGAAATAGAACTGTTTTTGACATGTAAACAGCGTACTTATGCTAAACTGAATTGTTTGAAATCGGACTGTTTAAATGTATAAAAATTGATTTGGCATTAAATAACCTACAATGATTGATATGCCATAAAATCAAACCAAACTAAACCAAACGAACTCAAAAACACATGCTTATTTACGCTTGCATATATGCCAAAATACACACACACACACACACACATACAAACACACACATATATATATATATATATATATATATATATATATATATATTCACAGACATGTACTATAATATATTGTACTTTATCTCAACAAATAATCATTAACATTTTTACATGAATACATTTCGATTAGACTGGCTAATCGGATATAGAGAAGCATATGACACGTTATTAGGAAGACATACTTAAAGGAAAAAAAAATGGTAAATACGTCGGATTCGCTTTTGGAGGAAAAAGAAGCTCGTAGCTCTGAGACAGAAACCCTAGAAATGTGATTGAAAATCTCGACTGAGCAATTCCAAGATACTAACACTTTTCTACCTCATATGACACTTTTTTTAATACCGAAAGAAAAGAAATTTAGACTGACAAAAAATAATTTTATCAGAGTAGTTAAATTAGAAGGAAAAAAAATTCTGAAGGAAAACTTTTGGTCAGAAAGTTACAGGTTGAGAGAATGATTAGATGATTTGTATCCGGAAGAAACGATGGAAAGAGTCATGTTAAAATGTTAAAAAGAAATAACGAGAGAAAGGAAGAAAATAAAGAAAGGATTGGATGTGGAGAATGAAGAGAAAGAGGAGAGGAGAGGAGAGGAGAGGAAGAATCATGTGAAGGAGAAAAATCGAATAGAAAGAAGACAACCACCAAAAAAAACCCCAGTCAGTTAAAGAATAAAGTGGAAAGAAAAAGGAAGAAAAAATGAAACAAAGAAAGGAGGAGGGGAGAAGGGAAAAATGAAAAAAATAAGATATCATAAAGACTAGTAAGGAAAAAAACGGACAACTACAGTGAAGAAGAAGAAGAAGAAGAAGAAGAAGAAGAAGAAGAAGAAGAAGAAGAAGAAGAAGAAGAAGAAGAGGTAATGTCGATGTATAAGGAGATAGGGAAAAAAGGGGAAAAGATTATGACGAGAAGAAGAGGTCACTAGCAGCAGCAGCAGCAGCAGCAGAAGAAGAAGAAGAAGAAGAAGAAGAAGAAGAAGAAGAAGAAGAAGAAGTGTTACAGTCATAGAGTTAAGAGAGGAGGAGGAGAAGTGAAGATAGGCGGTGGAGAATAGAAACCAAGGAAAAAAAGAAGATAATATGCGAGGCGACAAGAAGAAGGAAGAAGAAGAAGAAGAAGAAGAAGAAGAAGAAGAAAGTTTCGTTATTCTCAAATTAAATCATACCAGCTTATTACCATAAATTTAAAATATAATTTAAACGAACCAAAGGTATACGGTTTTGTCAAGTTAATATTTCCAATTACAGAGTAATATCATCGAGGAATCTGAAAAGCTAAGCAACCTCCTTATTGCTAATGTAGTATAATCTATTTTCACACACAAATCATTTTCATTGGGGTTATAACTTTTGCGTAATAATCAGTGCCTCTGTTAAGACAAGAAAAACTTAATAAACAGTAAAAAAACGTATTAAAAGACGTGGAAATCGTTCAAATAGGTACATTTCGCTGGAAGAAAACTATTTGCAAAATAAGATGGAGAGTAATATTATGATTTATAGATAGCTATATGCATAATATTTAGTCGAGCTACACTTGGTGATGTTGTTAAATTTTATTTTTTTTTGCACAACGAAGACGAAAAATACAGTCTGCCTGGACACAAAGGGATGAAGCAATTTCTTCAACTTTAACCAGGAGTAGGAAACATGCGTCTTGTTTAATCATCGAATGCGGCCATCTATGCTCTCGTCGAAAATTTTATTAAGTTTGTGTACCTAATATCATTGTGTCCAGACGGCTGGGGCTGTAGAATACACGGACTGCTTTTCTGCAGATGGGTAACACCTCGCTAACGAGTGTCCTAGGTATGACACGAAACAATTTACTGGTGAGGTTCCAGTAATGCTGGAGCTTTGGGGAGTGCAGAGTACCCTTTTATTGCCATCGCGCCCATGTCCACTCTGGCCCGGAGTGGTAGCAGTTGATAGTGTCCTATCAATAGGTGAAATAAAACGAAACAGTATACGCATGCTAAATTGAACTGATTGAGATAGGACCGTTTTGAAAACTAAACTGCGTAATTATGCTAAACTGAATAACTTGAAATAGAACTGTTTCGACTTTTAAACTGCGTACTTATGCTAAAACTATTTACTTGGAATAGAACTGTTCTGACATTTAAACTGCGTACTTATGCTAAACTGAATTGTTTAAAAAGGAACTATTTTTGTGTCCTAAATATAAGTAAAAAAAAAAGCATTGGCGAACGTAGTCGAGGGTGACCTGAAGGCTCCTTTTTCAATAGCTGCTACTCCAAGGTGTAGCGGAGGGTGCTATTCCATTCCCTGGATTGATCCACTTTACTCTTGATCCTTACCTTATAATGCTGAATGTTAAGCAAGGCGTCATCAAGTATCGTTTTTTTGAGTCTTTGTTATGAATAGACGGGAGATTGAACCCCAGTCTCTCGGACTATTAGCGAACACTCTAATCATTAGGCCAATGGCCCTGTTCTGTTCTAACATTTACCTAACAAATAGCTAAACTGAATTGTTCGAATTGTTTATATATACAAAATGGATTTGACATTTAATAACCTATTATGATATTAACCAACCTCTCCGCTCGGACAGGATATAACACAAGGTCAATTTTTTAATCGGAGTTTAACAGGTTTGAATTCCGAGTTTTCCTTCTCCTAGACTAGTTGCCTCACCAAGGCTGAAGAACCTAGTCTGCCCTACTATTTACCCATAGCAGGAGGGAGAATAATTGGATTCATACCTTTCCCAAGGGTATTAGTGCTATGTGAAATGCAATCAGTCTCGGCCAGGTTTTGAACGCGTGTCGCCGTGTCCATTTCCTACGGCGATAAACATTACATCACGGGCACCTCCAACCTATTATGGTTGATATGTCATAAAACCAAAACAAACCAAACCTAAATTCCTTATTCTTTCACTCATAGTTGATAGGGCCTAGAATACAATGACTTCATCCCTATTGAGTGCTAAGACCGCAGCACTTAAACTGATTCGGTGGTGAGACTCCAGTTTTGGATCACTAGTGTCAGTTTATAGGGGAGGACACTAATCTTTTCCCTGGATTGATCCTTTTTACCTTTGAGCCCAACCAAAAAATGTTGAGTGTTAAGCAAGGAGGGATCAAGTACCAATTTTTGAGTACTTGGTACGACTCGTGATGGGATTGAACCCATGTGTTCTTGGCGATTGACGTACACTCTATATCATCTATTAATTATTTCTTTGAGCGAATGTTCAAAAGAATCTTTGATGTAACGTTATTTTCGTAAGTATTACATCATACGATCATAAATTGTACAAACACTTGATTTGTTTATGTTCAATATCCTGTCTAGAACTATTTTGACTTGGCTCATGTGCAAGCCTGTGACCTTTTGGGACTAAGTACACTTACATTCAATTTTAGTAAGGAAAATAATTTTTAACCAAATATAACAATTAGTATAATCAATTATCACCAAAATTATTTTACACTTCTGGAAAGCGGTCGTCAGTATTAAATAACCCTGTAAGTTTTGATATGCTAAACAGCCAATCAACCAACCATTGCCCACAAAAACAATCTAAAAATGTCTTTACAATGTAAGTAAAGATTTTTATTTCTTTCAAGTAGAATATATCAATCAAATTTAGATTAGCTTATTAACTTTAAATTTAACAAATGAGCTGTAGAATATATTGACTACATCTCTGCAGAGGAGTAAAAACTACTTCGCAACGCATATGACATTAAACAATCTAATGCTTAGTTTCCAGTAATGCTGGAGCTTTTTGAGAATGCAGAGTACCGCTTCATTGCTATTACTCCCAGGTCAATTCTGGTGCAGAGTTGTAGCATCTGATAGGGTCCTATCTATGTACAAAATATAACTGTTTGACAGTTAAACTGAATTAAAAAAATGATTAATGCAAAAGTGAATTGCTTGAAATAGAACCGCTTGATCATTTAATTGTTTATGAACGAATGGCTTATTTTTAATTGAATTGTTAATGATACACAGCAATACTTGAAACCATTTAATAGTATGCAAACGAATGAGTAATGTTAAATAGAATTATTAGTATTAAATAGCAATACTTGCAACTCTTCAACTGTGATCTCAGGCTCATTTAAAAATGTTTGACAGTACGGATTTCCCTAACTCTCTCCTTCAGTCCCTATGATCCATCGCTCTCGGCAAGTCCTCAAAATGATATCCAAAAATGAGTTTACAAATCATATTTAATACATATATAAGCAGGATTTGGTATTAAATAACCTACAACGGTTGGTATGCCTTTAAACTAAACAAAATCAATCTAAATTTAAAATTTAGATTTTATTTTGAAACACTAGAAGTTTACAGAGTAGAGACGTAATGAGTTATAAATTTCGATGTGTCCTTAAACTATGCGAATGTCTCCCACTCCTAATACTTCTATGCTTACATAGTAAACAGTTTGGGGCAGAAATAATGGGTGTAAGTTACAATACGGACTAATCAATTATTTCTCAATAAACATATATAGTGACAAACAGAGATTATGCAGGAAGTTCAATGACCATTCAGAGCCCAAATCTTGAGAACTTGGAACTATTTGTTAAGTAAAACGCATAAAAACTGGATTAAAAAGCGCAGATTCTGGTGTTTTAATATGTTTATTTTTTGTGTTTTATGGCATATAAACCCTTCTTGGTTATTTAATACCGAATCCATTTTTATACAAATAAACAGTTCGATTTCAAACAATTCAGTTTAGTAAAAGTATAGTTTTTTGTCCCCACACAGTTAAATGTCAAAAACAGTTCTATTTCAAACAATTTAGTTTAGCATAAGTACTCAGTTTATATATCGAAACAGTTCGATTCCAAGCGGTTCTGGTTAACCTGAGTGCACATCTTAGTTCTAATTGACCTATAGATAGGACCCTGTCAGGTGTTACCATTTCGGGCCAGAATGGACCTGGGAGCTATGGTAGTAAGGGGATACTTTGCATTCTCCAAAGCTTCAGCATTCCTGAAACCGCATTGTTTTGATATTTTTTGGATGGAATCTATGACTGAATATCCAACAATTATTGTTAACCTTAAATATATGAAAAAAAAGCTCACTTCATGTTTGTTCTCAAAATTTGTGTTCATCTTCCTTGAATAATTGATGCTTAGCGTAAATGAACCAAAAATTGTTTATTGAAAAACACATTTGATGATATAATATTTATTCAGAGGATAATCCTATGAGTTTTTAAATCCTTAAATAAAGTTTAATTTTCTGAATAAGGACGAGTAATCGTATTTATTTTCAAATAATAAGGTAGGTAAAAATAATCTTTCTAATTGATAATAAGAATTTTGTTTGAATTTATTTTACTTTTTGATTTCAATTTTTAACTTGAATTATTTTGCAGATAGGAAGTGTTCTTTTTCTGCTTTCATGAATATGTTTTAACAGTTATAATGGACAATTGTAATTGAAAGCAGTATATATAATTGATGATTTTATCTTTTAAATGGTTGCTTAGAGGGGTTATGATTATCTTATTGAGATTTATTTCAAGATTCAGCATTTATGCACCAATTAAAGTTCAAACTAAAAAACTGTTTATACAAGGACAGCACTCTCAATTCCAGGATTCAGAATGTTTGGTGGTCAGATAGCATGAAGAATTCATCTGGCTCCAAGACCGTTATGTGGAAAATGAAGAGTAAGCAGGAATTGTTATTCCCCTGCTCCTCCCGAACAAGACTTTGATGCTTAATGGGAGAAGTTACAAAAGCTGAGAGAAGGAGAAGGTAAAATTACCAAAGAAGAGTTTGCCAAAATGAAAAAAAGAATTAGAAGCTGAATATATCGCAACATTTAAAAACAATGTTACAATGCAAGATGTATTTTTGCAAAGACTGGCAGTTTAACTTACTCTTAAAAGAGATATAAACTTCCAAGTTTTTCTTAAATACAAACATGATTTAAGTGTCAGAGGGAAAAATAAGTAAGTAAAAAATGAATTTGGTGACAGTAGTCGACGGTGACCAGAAGGCTCCCTTTTTAATAGCTACTACACCTAGGTGTAGGGGAGGGCGCTGCACCTTTTCCTGGATTGCTCCACTTTACCCTCGATACGTACCTTATATTGCTGAATGTTAAGCAAGGAGGAATCAAGTACCATTTTTAAAGTCTTTGGTATGATGTGATCTGGGAATGTACCTAGGTCTCCCGGATCATTGGCGAACACTCTACCCACTGGGGTAATGAGCCGGTTAAAATAAAAAAGGAAAAATTGGGGGATTTTTAAAAACTTTATCAAAATCTGCAGATGAAGTTTTTTAGTTCAACCAAAAAGATGTAGATGACTTTTTTGGACACTTTTGGTAGCCTTACATAAGAATATAAAAGAGGCTATAACATCATGATTAGGAAGTTGCCGTTTTTGTCAAGATTTACATAAAAGAGGGCATCAATCTCACTAATTGACTGAATCTCCTCTGGTCATCGCGATAGAGAGGCACCAATAAATCAATTCAAGTTTTGCTTGAAAAAATACTTTGTTACCTGTCACATCGATCATCTCCGATCGGCTACCGTAAAAAAACATGACACCAGGTGTCAAACTTACAATTATATTACCTCCTCTTTTGACAGCATCCTAGGGACCACCTCAGGGACAAAAAGTCCCGGAGCGTGAACGGCAAAACTATACCATCAAGTCTTGTCTTGACCTTCCACTGTGGCTGCTGTAGTCGTGTCTGCCTGCCCTGTATAAGCCTTATCAGCCACCAACGTCCCTGTAGTCGGCTGGGACTAGCCTTAAAACAAACCATGACAGTGATGATGATTATGGAAGTTCAAACTAATAGCATTTGCAAATCCAGGGGAAATCAGTGATGAATGTGACATTACTATTTTTGGCAAGTTTTACATGAGAGAGAATGTCAATTCACTGATCCTATGACACGTTGAGGCAATTCAAAAAAGGTAAAAGTAAGTCAGTTAATTGAAGCTACGTAGTGTTCTTATTTACTGATATCATTAGTGTTGACATTATGGCAAATATGTTTGGTTAAATATGTCATGAAAAAGGAAGATATGATTAGATTCTGCGACAAACTGCAGAGCAATGCCTCTAAGTTAACATCGGCTTGTGAAGAACAAATTTATTACTGCATAAAAGTTATTTGAACATATATATATATATATTCAAATATATATATTCACATAGATAGATAGATAGACAGATAGATAGAAATGAAAATACACACACACACACACACACACACACACAAACACACACACACACACATATATATATATATATATATATATATATATATAAGTTCGAACGTTATTGTGTCTTCCCAAACAGAATTTATTAACAATTCGTGTGTATATTTTCATATTTAGCTGTCTCTCTCTCTCTCTCTCTCTCTCTCTCTCTCTATATATATATATATATATATATATATATATATATATATATATATATATATATGTAAAAGAAAAAAAATTACGTAGAGGGGGCTATCTATAAAAACATATCCATGAATTGTTAATAAATTCTATTAGGGAAGATACAATGACGTTCGAACTTATGTCGGATACATTTTTTCTTTAAATTGAACCACGTTTAAGAAATGTTGAAAGATTATTAGAAAAAAATTAATGCAATATTGTAAAAAAAGAAGAACCTACCCATATATTTTAATCTTCACGACCTCCGGAAGAGCATTAGAGTTGACGAACTGGGCATCTATCTATCAATCTCTCTATCCTTTATACCTGAATCTGTTTATCTACGAACCTGTTCCTCTTCATATCTATCCATCTATCTGAACACCACGAAAATAATAATTTTAAAACAATAAGGTAATATGCCTTAAACAGAAATCAGTTGATATCTATAAAGAAAATTTCCTTGATGTCCTAAAATCGATTTAGCAAAAATAAATATCTTTGGATTGTGAATTTAGAGCGTTACAGGACACATTTTATTATTGACAGTGCATGCACGTGCACGTACACGTCACACAAGGACCGAAATGAACTCTGAATTCATTAGCAACGTCAGAAACCGCCGGTAATGCCACAGATCAACTTCTGATTGCTGCTTCTAGGGTTGTTTTCTGTGTGCAAACTCACAACAGACCCGGGAAACCTCAATTCGACTCCACTTCAAATCAATTAAAGCGAAAACAAAATAAACCTAAAAGAATCAATAAAAAAAAAACACAAAGTAAACCAAAGTAAAAACAACTTCAGCATCTAACCATACAATTTCCCGACAAATACACTCAATGCACACAAAGAAACGCGTTGACATACGTAAACTTAGATACGTATTGTCATACTGATATATATATATATATATATATATATATATATATATATATATATATACCTTTAAGAAAAACAAGAACAGGTCACATTAGGATTATAATTTTATTTCCATCTTGTTATGGGTATTAATATAAATCCATAACATAAGAAATAACAAGACTCCTTCAGATCCAATGGATAAAATAATAAATCAGAAGAGACAGGGGATGATTTTATTGTCGTGACGGAATTATTCCCGACTCCGGTTAAACTGGACTGAATAATACGTAATATATATATATATATATATATATATATATATATATATATATATAAACATACATACATACATACATACAGACATACCGGCCCATTGGCATAGTGTTTAGAAGTTTCACCAATGGCCCTGGAGACAGGTATTCAATCACAGATCAAGTCATATAAAATATCAGAATATGGTAACACTCAGTATTATAAAGCAGGTATTAAGGGAAAGTGGAACAATCCAGTGAAATTAGCTGTACCCTACTCAATACCTTGGTCTAGTAGTTACTGAAAAGGAAGCTTTCGGGTCGCCCTCGACTATCGTCGGTCAACTTATATATATATATATATATATAATGGTGGTGTTTGTATTGTAATAGTTACCATCTTTGGACATGGACACAAGGACTGAGTTTAAATACTCGACAAGATTGTTTGCATTTCACATGGTGATAGGATACTTGGGAAGGATATGAATCCTATTTATTCTGATAACAGCTATGGGTAAATAGTAAGACTAAGTGGACTCTTCAACCTTTGTAACATCGTGACCTTCGACCCAGCCGTCAATCGAGAAAAAGGTGGTCTGGTCGAAGATATCATCTTGACATGTGGACGGGTTGAATTCGGTGAAGATGCGATGCCTACAAGAAGCAGGTGGGTATCAAACAATTTTATAACCCGGTGCCACAGAGAGTTCAAGTTAGCTGAAGTCAGTTGCAGTTGAAGTTCGAGTTGCAGTTCGAGGCAGTGAGTACCAGCTCCCGGCAGAGGGGCTCGGGCTCTCAGGACTGCCGGTTGAGCAGCCTAGCAGAATGAGAAAGAAGTGTTGCTAAAGACAGAGGAACTTGGGGGTCAATATGTTGCAGTCTGTTCAGTCTCCAACTCACTTCTCACACACAACCCTTTCGCAAACCCTTTCGTAACGCTTACGAATAAAGTGTGAGAGGTATATTTTATTTATAAAGAAGTGTGTTCGTTCATCATTATTGTTGATCATGTTTCCGCACGTATATGTATACGTATAATTGTATAAGGCTATACGATACCTTGCTATGGTAACTAGTTTCAAAGAAAGAAACATCTGAATTCAAACGAATTAAACTCCACTTATATTTATACTTCTGAAACATCTTTTGACAATAACCATTACACCAAGAGGCACTCATTATATCAACTATTACACATATATTGTTATGGTATATTTTTGAATTACTTATTACTAAGGAAACAATAGGGTTCACATCTAATAAAACTACCAATGATTTTTTCATTTGTTATGAAACTACGAATAATTCTTCTTGCATAAATTGCTAGTGAAGATTTTTTCGTTTCATGGAATTTTCACACTGAAGAACAAGAACACTCTAACTGAAATGAAGCGCAAATTAATAGCAATCAAAGTAACACACACCCAAACCAAACAGAACAAACACTATAACAAGATGGAGAAATGATTATTGGAACTTTAAAGAGAAGTATGTCTGAAGAGAAAACAAGATTACCATCACTTAGAGACCAAGACTGGAAAACAGTCAAGACAGAAACCGAAAAATAATAAACGAATTATTAACACACATCTTGAAAAACATAACGGAAATAAACAAGCTTATTTATGCTGGAGCAAAATTGGTATTTAAAAAAATCGGTGTTCCCTTAAAGAACCTGAACAGAAACTCAAAACCTGGATAGAAGCTTCAACTAGAAATACAGAAAAGAAATCTATGACAACTAACACAAATAATAAGACAAGAGGAACGATTGAAGATTTTGGGACGAAAAGAAAAAAGCAACTCAATAAGTAAAACAATACAACTCGATGAAATAAACCAGAAGCAACTGGCGAATAAAGGAAGACAAAAATGATATCGTGATAGGATAAAACAACACAGGCCGAAAAGAACATTCCAAAACAACGAAAGAAAATCCTACCTGCAAGTTGGTAGGGAATGCAACAAAACATAGCAAAACTGGATGAAAAGGAAACAAAACAATTTTGGAGCAAAATATGGCAATTAAGAGAATATAACAGAAAAGCAGAATGGATAAGTAATATGGGAAAAGAGTTTAAAAGATTTGAAGAAGAACACAAGGCGAAAATCCACTTCAATTCACTCAGAGCAACACTAAAAAATGTACCAAATTGGAAGCCGCAATGGGATACATGGATACTGATTTAAAAATTCACTTCCGTCCCGAAGAGACTGGCTCTACAAACGAATAGATGTCTACAAGAAACAGAAATCCCCCAATGGATAACAAAAGTAAGGCCCACCATTATGGAAAGAAAACTGAAAAAAAAAACCGGTTAAACATGAAAATAACCGTAATACCAATAGCAATTGGCATGCTATGCATCATATTTACCAACCCCTCTGCTCGGGCAAGATATAACACAAGGTCAATTTTTAAGCGGAGTTTAACAGGTTTGAATTCAGAGTTTTCCTTCTCCTAGACTAGTTGCCTCACCAAGGCTAAAGAACCTAGTCTGCCTTACTATTTACCCATTGCTGGAGGGAGGATAATTAGAGTTTTAGAGATAGGAGGCAGGTGGTCGTACAGCTGCTGATTTGTGGGATGTTGCTTCCTGGATTTGTTCTATTTGGACATTCGTTGGTGGAGTCATACCCCACTGCAGAGATGCAGACGGTGTATTCTACAGCTCCAGCCGAGTGAGCAATAAACGAGAAAATCAACAATCTAGGTACTTCAAAGGAAGAAAATTGCGCACGAGCTGAGTTAGGCATTTCTCCGTAGATCATCTTTTAGTGATTAACTGGATCAATATTAATCATTACCATCAAGTCACACCGACACCTTGGATTTCCTTAAACTCTCTTTCTTCCTCTTTCCTTATCATTGTTCTGGGCAGGTTTTCCATACTAGATCCTGTGTCTGCCCAGAGATGATGAAAATTTCTTGCTGGTCGGCCAACAGTGGTATGTCCATATAAAGGGATCCATTGAAGAACGTCACTTATTTATTCATTTTTTTCTTCTCCAGCAGTGTCCTTCATATCTTGTTCATCTTACTTGGATTGTTTTTGAGAGGGGAGGTAAGTGGCCGTACAGAACGCCATTGGAACTAATTCTCTGAAAGATAGGATAAGTATTAGGAAAATAATAACTGTATGCTCTGTTGAGAGAAACAGACAGAGAGAGAGAGAGAGAGGATAAGCAATGAGCCACATATAAAAAAGCTTAAAACTAGTCCCTAAGGTGTATAAGAGCAAGCACGAAATCGTAGGGGAGATGTTGGAAAGGAAGACATGCTAAACTGCTATAAACAAAATAAAATTATAAAAAAGGTTTAGTTCCAGTTAACTAGCAAATATTCGGTTTAGTTTCTTTTAATGGCATATTAACCTTTGTAGGTTATTTAATGCCAAAGCCATTCTCCTTGAAGAACAGTAGTAGTACTATTTAACCCATAGCTGGGAGGATAAGGGGGTTCATACCTTTCCCAAAGGTATTTGTCCGAAAGTGAACGTAATAGCGCGACTGGAGTTTGAACTCGCGTACTAGGATTCCGCAGTCCATCGCTTTAATCATTACACCACGATACCCTTGGCAAAGGTATGAATCCAACTATTCTCTCTACAGTTATATGTGTAAATAGTAGAGCAGACAGAGCTGTTTATCCTTGGCATGCCAACTGATCTAGGTGAAGGAGAACTCTGCATTCAAACCTGTTAAACTCTATTCGGAAAATTAACTGGTTATGGGTGAGGGGTTGGGTAATTACATGCTTGCAAGTATCAGATTTTATAGAGTTAATTTATTTTACAAGCTTAAGAGTTACGTTTTATGGAGATGGTTATAGAAGATTTTTACTTCAAGATTTTATTGTTCTTACGACTGATAAAAAGAGTAAAGAAAAAAATACTCACGAATTTTGAATAACCGGTAAGTTATACACATTTTTGACAATTCTTTTTTTCATGGGAGGTCATCATATTCAAATCTTATTCAGCCTTTAATTGCTTTTTTCAATCAATAATGGTAAGGACAAAAAAAAAAAAAAAGAAACAAAAGAAAAAAGGAAAAACTCCAGAAAATCGTTTACTAAAACATTACCAGGTATCAATATTTATAGTTTTCTTTCATTGCTAAAAAATTGTTTTTTCTAGACAAAAAAAAAAAACCAACAAAACATTTCCATTCTCAATTTTGCTACCCCGACCAGCTGTATCGGGTAAACTCCAGGAAATTATATTTATAGATAAAATTAATTCAATTATAATGTTATTATTATGGGCAGGTGTTCCACTGCTTAGATTTAGTCTACCGTGCTTTGACGCTGGACCCAAAAGACATAAAACTTTATGATGGCTTACTTTGTTATAGAATTTGTTCAACTCTTTAAGAAAACAACTTCTTGAAGTAAGAAACCTGCTGGGGGGAAACACATAAAATAATAACCATGAATAAAAATACAGGGAGTTTTTAAAAATTGATATCATTAAAGATGTACAGGGTGCTTCAGGAAATTTTACATCATTTGTAATACTTTTTTTAAAATCTAGCCTTTTTTTATTATCGGTCCCCATATTATATTCATCTCTATACTTGGTCTACTCAGCAGATCATTGTAGCCCACCATATGTGCTGATTCTTTAAGGGGTTTAATCCTCCAATGTTCAACCCTATCAATTATTTCAACTTCATCCCATAAGGGGCGAAAAAAATCTGAATATGAACACAGGAAAAAAAAATCATACATAAGAGTAGTAATCCTAGTCAAGTAAGAACATTAGGTTTATAATTTCCAAAAATTCACTCTAATCTGTCCGGCATAGCGTAACGGTTATTGGCGTTGGTTCCCTAAGCTTCTAAGAAGACAATCATCTGGAGGTTGT
Organism: Sepioteuthis lessoniana; assembly: GCA_963585895.1. Taxonomy (NCBI): domain Eukaryota; kingdom Metazoa; phylum Mollusca; class Cephalopoda; order Myopsida; family Loliginidae; genus Sepioteuthis; species Sepioteuthis lessoniana. The sequence goes on along the minus strand of OY757921.1, from coordinate 8,402,377 downwards.
ACGTTCAATCCTGACCGCAGGGGAGTAACAATACTGGAATACTTAACACTTGTACCGGTTATGGATAACGGAAACAGAACAGGTGACCCTGATCCGTGTAGATTCCCGAGTTCGACAAACACCTGACGGAGGACATATCGGCCGAAACGTTGTGGAAATAACAATAAAGATGAAGACAAGAGTGCGAAAATCCTTAATGAAAAAAAATAGATGTCTATATGGCAAACTTTATCAACTCATACTATTTCAGAGAGGTGTTATTAAGTTTGACGTTAAAAACATTTGGAGTCAGAATTTTGAGGACCTGCTGGGAGGCACGGATAGAGAGAGTCAGGGAAACCTGTGCCGTTAGCATAAATTCATGATGATGTTTGGTGACGTTTTATTTATTTCTCGTCATAAATTTCTATTGTCACCGTTATATTCTCAAATTATTTTTATCTTTTGTATAATATTGAATTTTGTGTCTCTGTCAACGTTGTGTCCGCTTGATCGAAAATGACGTTCTATAAGTATTAGTTCATTACACTATATACATTTTATTATTTGGCCCAATAAAAAGGGGTTGTGGAATAGACCGGCTGCATCTCTACAGAGGGGTAAGACTTATCCAACGAATGTCCTACATATGATATTAAACAATCTAGAATACATATTACATTTTTTGAGGTGTGAACTGTGTGATTTTGGGTGTTGGCGTATATGTTACTGCAGGATCGCCAGCTGGAACATTAGTTTCGGTTGGGTCGCTTGGGGAGCAAGTATGATGTTGGAAGACCCGAAACTTGTAAGGACCCCAAGAACATCACTGACGAGACGATTCTGTGCACTTTTTTTAAGTGTGTGACTACAATTACAAGATCATTGTTTCAGGAATATTTTCTAAAGTCAGAATATTCGAATATGAAATTTTTAAAAAAATTGTGTCTCATTTTTTCTTTGTTTATTTACTAAAATATAATAATGATAAAGAAAAAAACCCTAAATGAACAATTTCTAAGTTTGTTAATTCCATATTTTTTCCAGGGGTAGCAGACAGAATAAAAAATTATATATGATAAAATCCTTATATCTTTCGTTTAGTAATTTACTCAGCGTTTTGTTTAGATATTGCACGAGGCCATATTAATAGAGCACTCAATAAGACTCGAACTCACTCGTAGAGATTTACTAGTTTTGCTTGATAACCATTACTCAACCCGAGGCACCCTGATATTTTTCGTGTATTTATTCAGGGGTGATACTGCCGCCAGATTAAGCACAGGTTCGCAAGTTGGGGGCACCTAATGAAGCACAAACTCTCGATTCTTTAGTGATGGTTCTGCGATATAAGTCTGTGCTTGTGGTGTAACGATGATTCTCATCGAAAATGGAAACGATGACCCGATGTCAAAGTCGGAACGAATTTGTTTGCGTCTTTAATAGCGCTGAATAATTTGGGAAAGGTTTGGTTTGGTTTGGTTTGGTTTGGTTTCATGGCATATCAAACTTTGTAAGTTATTTAATGCCAAATCCATTTTTACACATAAATAGTTCTATTTCAAACAATTCAGTTTAGCATAAGTGCAGTCTTTTGTTCTATCTAACCTGTAGATAGGATCCTGTCAGGTGCAACTAAACTGGAGCAGAGTGGACCTGGGAGCGAGGACAATAAAGAGGTACTCTGCATTCCCCAAAGCTCCAGCATTATGGGAGATCATCATCTGATTGTCTAGTGTCATAAACAGGACGCTCGTTGAAGTATTCCGCAGCTCCAGCCGACTGGGTCATTTCGAAAAGGTATTCATCGAACTATTCTACCTTCTGCAATGGGTAAATCGTTAAACAGATTGGGCTCAGTCAAGGAGAAGGAAATCTGGATCCAAACCAGAAGTTGACTGGGGGATGATTGGGCTCCAGCAGGTTATTCCTACCTAACACACGCCACCTGGTAAACTCCGCTTATAATTGACCTTGTGTCACATGCTGTTCGTGTGGAAGTATAGGGTAAATACGAACAAGATTCCGACTGTTAAACTGCATGAGATATGGAGGATATTTTTCGGAAGAAGATGAAAAGAAGCAATGAAAAAACAAAGCTGATTAAGAAGAAAATATCAAAAAAGCTCGCGTTGAAAGCCAAAATCCGTCAAGCAAATCGCCTAAACTATGATAATTCAAAAAGCGAATAATATGTGACATAAACATGACATATATTATTTCAATAACAGTCTATAATGTATCGCTCAGTGGAGCATAAACATTCAGCTTACACGAATATTAGAACACAATTAATAAGCATCCTCACAAAGAATTAGAATTCTAAAAAAATATATATATATGCACGACATAAATAAATCCATGGTAAACCCCGCCCTAAAAAACATACACACACACACACACACACATACAGAAACACAAACAAACGCAAGAGCCCTCGTGGCATAGATTATAAGCTGCTCTACTGCGACATTGTAGTAAGCGGGTTCTAACTCCTTTTGTACTATTGTGTTCATTTTTGAGCTAATACCCTCTGGAAAAATATGAAACCCTTCTCCTCCAGCAAAGGATAAATTACATAACTGCGGCCCTTTCACGAAGATGGCTGTGGCAGTAGATAATCCCCAAAAGTTGATATGCTATTAAAGTCAGAGTAAATCAACACACACACACACACACGCTCCACACTTATATATATATATATATATATGAAGTAATCAACAAAAAAAAAACTGTGAAAAACTGAATGATTGCATATTATTGACATTTGGTTGGTTGGTTGGTGGGTTGTGTTTATGGTATATCAACCTTTGTAGGATATTTAATGCCCAATCCATTTTTCTGTAAATAATCAGTTCTATTTCAAACAATTCAGTTTAGCATGAGTACACAATTTAATTGTCATAAACATTTCCATTCCAAACAGTTCCTTTTATTCAGACAGTTCTGATTCAGCTAATTCAGTTTAGCGTAAGTACAGATTTTGTTTACACAGTAAAATGTCAAATCAGATCTATATATAACAATTCAGTTTAGTTTAAGTACAGTTTCAATGTCAAAACAGTTCAATTTCAAACAATTCAGTTTAGCATTACCACGCAGTTCAAATGTAAGTACGGTTTTAGTTTAGTATAGGCAAGCAGTTTAAATGTAAGTATGGTTTAATTGTCAAGAACATTTCTATTTCAAGCTATTTAGTTTAGCAAAACAATCCAGTTTAGCATAAATATACCGTAAATTCAATTTAACTCATAGATTGAGCCCTATCAGGTGCTACCAGTCTGGTACAGAGTGGACTTGGGAGCGATGGCAATGAAGGGGCACTCCGCATTCCCCAAAACTCCAACAATACTGGAACCTCACCATCAGATTGTTTCGTGTCATATACAGGACATGTGTTGTGGGGTTTTACCCCTCTGCAGAGGTGCAGTCGGTGTTTTCTACAGCCCAAATTATTGCCAGTAATGTTAATGAAACTTGCTGTGAGCACATAAAGGAAGTGAGTATTTTTCTTGATTATTGCTGGCATATTTCCTTTAGTTGTAGCGAATATTCCCTCGCAAAGGACTGATTACATATCATATGACATGAAAGATTAGAAAAATTAGGATATTTCCTCGTTTTATATTTCTTCTAGAAATTTTTTTGGCATAGAGAATTGTCTTTTTATAAATGGGCACTTTTATTGATAGTACACACATGAAACTCTATTCCACTTCGAAGTAATCTCCTCCGGCTTCAATGCACTTGTTGTACTGTTCGAACAACTTCTGGATGGCCCCATGGAAGTCCTCTTGTGTAAGCGGGTCAATGACCTTCGTCACAACCTCTTTCTTCTCCTCAATTGTCTCATAACGACAGCCTCTGAGCTTAGGGAATAACCAAAAGTCACAGGGAGCAATGTCTGGACTATAGGGAGGCTGAAGACTATCTTGATGCCCATCTTGGTCAAATTGTCTTTGACAAGGATGGAGTTGTGTACTGGTGCATTGTCCTTGTGGAAAGGCCACCGACCCGATTTGAAAAGTGCTGGCCTCTTCCCAAGGAATCTCTTCCTGAGCTCCCTTAAAACCTCAATATAGTAACCCTAACCCTAACCCTTTGGCCAATCAACTCTGGTCTATTGACTTCCTTACTCCTGCCACACCTCTCATCATCCCTCTCAGACTCTTTGCCTTCCTTGAATCTCTTATGCCACTTAAAGACTGATGCTCGATTCATGCAAGATGGTCGAAAATCAGTCTGAAGCATTCCATACGTTTCTGTGGCTTTTTTCCAAGTTTAAAACAGAATTGTATTGCATATCGTTCTTCTAAAGTGTCCTCCTGTCAAGATTGCATTTTTGAAATTCCCCAACTGTGACAATCAGTCTTTAGTAGGGTGTATTCCAATTCCTTCTGTAGCTGTTCATTTGAAACTGAAATCATAACAATTGGTCAGTCATCTCATAAGATGTATAGCAAAAACATATTCAATTTTCAAGAGTCTACTACAATTTTAAATGTCAGTGCAAAAAAAAAAGTCTGGAAACTTATTGAAGGCCCCATGTATCAAACCCGGGTTTGCTAAAATCATTATTTCAATTTTCTATGCCACATACAACGTAAAGTTTCATTTCTTAGTGACATATAACGTGCATTGCAGCATTGTAAATGTATTAATCCAAAGAAATAAATACAATGCACTTCAGGAGATATCAGATACACCTAATCCGAATGACGAATATGAGAACATCGTCATTGCCCAATAAGAAGCGGCAGCAGAATGCATACCAACAAAAGAAAGAGCTAAATCTAGAGTCCAATGGGAGACAACGGCTAGAAAAAGTGTGCTGACGTAAAAAAAAGATTCTCTACGCAATAGGAGGAATCCCTACCAATAGCAATGCTCAGAAACTTAAGAGGTCACAAAATGAATTAACTAACTAACGTATACTTAAAAGAACCAACAGGATACTTACAAAATTAGATCAATAAGATTAGAGACTAAGTTCAAGGATAGCATGGCTGACGGTGGTATTGCAAAAGCTAAACTAAAAGCTTTCACCCAAAAAGAACGAATACATCCGTGTAAGCAACATTTCGAGAATCTACTCGGAAAACCTCCGAAAGTTACGCATGAACCAACTACAAAAATTATTAGTAATCAACAAGACATCAAACTAGGACAATTTACGTAAGAAGAACTCGACTCAGTACAAAGAGAAATTAAAAGTATAAGAGCAGCAGGGCTTGATGAAATATCCACAGCAGTGTATAAGGCAAGGGAATTCGACGACATTCAACTCCGACACTGTAATGCCGTATATAACAAAAACACAATAGACAGATAGAAAAAGGGATGCATCCTTCCTTTCTCTAAGAAGGGTGACCTCGGAATAGCCAAGAACTATCGAAGTATAGCAGCCAAGATCTACAATGTTCTACTACGCAACTACATAGAACCTAAAATTGAGAAAATACTTAAGAAAAACCAAAATGGCTTTCGGAGTAATCGATCCACATCACTCATTTTGATTATCGTTCTTATTCTAAAAGCTGTTCGTGCCAAAACCTTAAAGTAAAAATATTATTTGTCAATTTGTCCAAGGCATTTGACTCCATACACAGAGACTAGATGGAACAAATGATTCTCACCTGCAGCCTTCCCCCCCGCAAAAAAAAAACATCACAGTCATAATGATGCTATATAAAAACAGGAAAGTAAAAGTCTGCTCACTGGATAGAGACACAGACTACTTCGACATTGTAGCAGGTGACACATTCGCCCCCAAACAATTTATTATCAGCCTCGTCTATGTACTTAGAACGTCAAAAGAAAACGGTTTGAAGCTGGCAAAGAAAAGAAGCAGAAGATACCCCGCACAAACTATTATGGACGATGACTACGCCGATGACAAAGAACTTAGAGCCCAAGACGAATACCTACTACAAAGTCTCGAACTACAGCGTTAATGTCCATTTTTTTGTCATCGGATCAAGTGACAAATTTCTCTCATCTTCGTATCTTTAAGTACCTTCGAATTTACGAACTACGTTACACTTATCTACTGAAGATTTTACTTAATTTGTTCTTATAGCGTTATGTTGGTTATTTTTATTATATTAAGATGCTGTCAATAGGGATTCCACATAATTACGAGTCAAGCGATTAAACAGATAATAATATTTTTTATTACTTTTTCTGGTTTATTATTTAGCTCTTCAATTTTCGACTTGGCTCTTATCCTAATCCCGTTTATTTTCTATTCCTTTTCTTCATCTTTCAACATCCTTTCATATGTTCTGCATAGTTTGTCGTAGATTCTCCCTACCTGCTCCAAATATCTTCATATTTCATCATGTGACAACGATATGAAAAAAAGATTTGAATTTAATAATACCACAGAACCAGGGGCTAAAAACAATGAAGGAGTATTTCAAAACTGTGTTTGGGAAGGATTACGAGAGAAAAGAAAAGATGGTAGCAGACAAACGTAAAACGAGGAGGTCAAAGAGAAAAGGAGGATGACAAGAAGAAAATTAATGATAATAATAATAATAATACTAGAAAGAAAATTAGAAAGAGGTCGGTTGAAGATGTAGTGTAGAGACACAAAATAATGTTTAAAGTTGCAAAGAAGAAAAAGAAGAAACAGGGGAGAAGGGGAAAAACGAAGAGAAGAAGCACAAAAAAGGATAGAAGAAGAACAAGAACAAGAACAAGAAGAAAAAAAGATGGAGATCTAAAAAAAGAATACCATGAATTATATCTGAAGAAAAAAATCTAAAAAGAAAATGGAGGAAAATTCATAAGACGAATTTTACTAAAAAAATCTCTGAAGGGATTTGATCAAGAGGAAATTTTGAAGAAAAAAAAAAAACAAAAAAAAAAACAAACAAACTCTCTCACCAAAAAAAAAACAAACCCCAAAATGAAACAAACAAAAAGCAAAACAACCAAAAAACAATGTGGGCTGATGATGAGAGAGTTGGACGGAAAAGAAGTAGGTCTGAACAGAAGAATATATGAAAGGAAAAAATGAGTTGGCCATTATTTGAATGAAATTTTGAAAGAGTAAAAAAAAAGCACGAAACTAAAGAATGAAAGAAGAAGAAGAAGAAGAAGAAGAAGAAGAAGAAGAAGAAGAAGAAGAAGAAGTTTACAAGTAAAAACGACAAAAAATCGAACAGGAAGAGTAATTAGAAAGAAAGAAAGAAAGAAAGAAAGAAGCGGGAGAAAGAAAGAAGCGGTAAATTGGAATAGAAAGAAAGAAAGAAAGAAAGAAAGAAAGAAAAAAAAAGAAAAATCAGTAGATTTTACAAGAAAGAAAGAAAGAAAGAAAGAAAGAAAGAGTAAATGGCAATAAAAAGAAAGAGTAAATTGCAATAGAAAGAAAGAAAGAAAGAAAGAAAGAAAGAAAAAAGAGAGAAAGAAAGAAAGAAAGAAACGGGAATAGAAAGATAGAAAATAGAAAGAACGAGCAAATTTGAAAAGAAAGAAAGAAAGAAAGAAAGAAAAAGTAACAAAATGAAAAGCGAAAACAAATCTCGAAAAAACAAGAAAGCTATTGATAGGAGGAGGATTATGAATACATCAACAGAGAATTATTGAATGAATAGAAGAAGAAGAAGAAGAAGAAGAAGAAGAAGAAGAAGAAGAAGAAGAAGAAAGGAACGGGAAGGAAAGAATTAAAAAAAGACGAAAAAGAAAGGAGCTGTGAGAAGTGGTTGACATAAATCAAACAAAAGAGATAATTAGAAAGATGAGTAAAAGAGAAAGAAAGAAAGAAAGAAAGTGGAACAAAGGAAAAAACAAAAAAAAAACAAAAAAAAAAAAAGAAACTTATGTCATGTCTTTGCGTTTTTGTCATCGTTCTGAGCATTGTTTTCACTGTTATCACGAATTCCATATTTTTTCGCTTCTTTCAGATTCAAAATTTTCATGCATAAATGAGAAAACTGTTGACCTTGTTTTTTTGTTTTTTTTTCTTGTCTGTTTTCTTCTTTTCTCTTTACACAATTCACCATCACGAGGTTGCAAAACAAGAAAAGACTTCAATGTAGAATTGTGCAACAATTGCATTGAACCATGCAACATTGCACGCATACTCACTCCTGTGACGTATGATCACAGCAATCAACACACAAATAGATATTAACATATATATATCGATGTAAAATACTATTAGGAAGATTTTATAGCAATGTATCCGTGCAAATAAATCATATTTCTATAAGCGTGTGTGATAAATCTCGAAAAACAGAGATGTGAACAAATCGAGACGAATAAGAACCAATTCTGAGAGATAAACGGACAAACGAAAAGACACACACACACACACACACACACACATATATATATATATATATGTATATAAACGCAAATATAACATACACATATATATAGACATATCACACACACACACACACACACACACGCAAATATATATATATATATATATATATAAACACGCAAATATAACGTACATATATATATATATAGACATATCACAAACACACACACACACATACACACACACACACATATATATATATATATATATATATATATATACGTGCAAATATAACATGCATATATATATATATATATATATATAGACATATATCACACATACATACACACACATTCACTGCACACACACTCACACACACACACACACATACACACACACACATATATATATATATATATATATATATATATATATATAGTGCCTGTTTTGGCTGAAAGTTATTATTTATCCAAGTTTGGGTAAAGGCCATGCAATGTTTTTTTTATTCATTTATGCTTTTCCCCTAACATTATTTCTTGTAGATTTTACCCGAAAGTGCTTTCGATAATATTTTCTTGCTATCCACCAAAATATGAAAACTATCAATAACAACATTCATTTATATAGTTGGAATCAAACGCAAAAAAAATTTATAAATTAGCCGAGCAAGCAGTAAACAGCATTAGAGAAAAACAGACTAAACGCAACGAATACCGGTAACACATTTATTTTATCATCTACCACACAAAATACAAAACTTCTCATCAAATCGTTAAAAACTATACAGACTCCTCCAAATCCTACTTGCCCAGTCGTCTGGGCCTGTAGAATACACCTACTGCTTTTCTGCAGAGGGGTAAGACTTCCCCAAGATATGACATTAAACAATCTGATGGTTAGGTTCAGGTAATGATGGAGATATGGGGAATACAGATTACTCCTTTATTGCGATCGTTCTCAGGTCCACTCTGGCCCGGAGTGGTAGAACTTGATTGGGTCCTATCTATGGGTCAAATAGAACTAAACTGTATTGATTGAGGTGGGATTGTTTTGACATTTAAACTGCGTACTTATGCTCAACTGATTTGCGTGAAATAGATATAGAGAATTGTTTGAAATGGAACTGTTTTTGTATGCTAAACTCAACTTCTTGAAATAGAACTGTTTTGACATTGAATCTGTATTTATGATAAACTGAATTATTTGAAATAGAACTATTTTGACATTTAACAGTGTGTAAACAAAAACTATTCTCTTACTAAACTGAATTATTTAAAAATGAATTGTTTATATTTATAAATATAGATTTGGCATTAATAACCAAGTGGTTGATAAGCCATAAAACCAAACCAAATCAAATCAAACCAAACCAAACCAAACCAAATCTAACTAAACTGCGTACCTATGCTAAACTGAACTGCTTGAAATAGAACTGTTTTGACATTTGGACCGCGTACTTGTGCTAGACTGAATTGTTTGAAATGGGACTGTTTTTTGACATTGAAACGGTATACTTATTATATACTGAATTGTTTGAAATAGTTTCTTCCAGGCAGCGGTCGCATCGATACTGCTATATGGATGCACTACATGGACTCTAACAAAACGGCTGGAGAAGAAGCTAGACGGCAATGACACAAGAATGCTGTGAGCAATCTTGAACAAGTCCTGGCGGCAACACCCCACAACACACCAACTGTACGGCCACCTGCCTCCTATCACGAAAACTATTCAAGTTAGAAGAAACAGACATGCAGGACACTGCTGGAGAAGCAGGGACGAACTCATAAGTGATTTACTCTCATGGACCCCCACACATGGCCGTCCAAAAGTAGGACGACCAGAACGAACATACATTCAGCAACTATGTGAGGATACGGGATGTTGTCCAGAAGACCTGCCTGAGGCGATGAACGATAGGGAAAAGTGGCGAGAGAGGGTCAGGGATATCCGTGTTACCAGCACGACATGATGATGATGATTTCATCAATTCAGTTAAGAATAAGTACAGTTTTTTTTTTACCCACAGTTAAATACCAGGACTGTTCTATTTCAGACAATTCCGTTTAGCGAAAGAACATAGTTTAGTTCTATTTGACCCATAGATAGGACCCTATAAGTTAGTACCACTCCAGGCTAAAGTAGATCTAGGAGCGATAAAAATAAAGGGGTTCTCTGCATTCACCAAAGATCCATCATTACTGTAGTCTCACATGAATGAATAATGTTTAAATAGAAATAATTGTAACCACTTCGCAGCGATTTTATGATTGAATGTTGATCAAACACAGCGTTCAAGAATTATGAAGATGATCACCTGTCAGACTTAAAAAATCTTTTCTCGGATTGAATCATTTCTATAGCCATCTAAACAAGGGACACCAGAGGAAGACTGGAGAATACAGCGGCCGAAACTTTGTGTTACAACTAACAACAATAAAGATGAGGAAAACACTCCGAAAAATCCCACACAAAATATTGCACATCAAACCTCATTTCAAAAATGTAAACAGATAATTCAGAAATCTATCTAGAAGGTGGATTCTAAAATCTGCCAATCGACTCCACTCATAAGGCGGTCCTATGTATGAAACTAATTTACTGGTATTAGATAGATATACCTGGTATCAAAGAACTGCGTGGAAACAAATGATTACCATAAAAATGCCATGTAACATTAAAAACATTGTTGGGATTAAAATCAAACATGGACAATTGAATCAATTTTCAGCATTAAAATGACATAAGGGGTTGAATTGCCGTTAAATAAAACAAAAGCTATTAAATAAACCATAAGGGGCGGATATACTGTTGAATAAATAAATAAAACAAACCCAAATCCATTAAATAAATCATAACGGGTAAATATGCCGTTAAATAAATCAAACCAAAACCAATAAATAATCCGTAACGGGTGGAAACGCAATTAAATAAATTAAACCAAATCCATTAAATAAACCATAACGGGTGGATATGCTGTTGAATAAATAAAATAAAATCCATTGAATAACCCCTAAAGGGTTGATATGATGTTAAATAGATAAAATAAAATACATTAAATAACCCCTAACAGGTGAATATACTGTTGAATAATTAGAACCAAACCTATCAAATAACTCCTAAGGGGTGGATATACTGTTAAATAAATAAAACCAAATCCACTAAATAACCCCTAATGGGTGAATATACTGTTAAATAAATAAAACCAAACCTATCAAATAACCCCTAACGGGTTTATATACTGTTAAATAAATAAAACCAAATCCATTAGATAACCCCTAACGGGTGGCTATGCTGTTAAATAAATCAAATCAAATCCATTAGGGAGTGTCCCCGTGGTGTAAAGATTAAAGCAACGGACAGCGGAATCATAGTAAGCGAGTTCAAACTCCAGTCGCCCTTTTCCGTTCACTTTGGGGCAAATACCCTTGGGAAAGGTATGAACCTCCTTTTATCCTCCCAGCTATGGGTTAAATAGTTCTGTTCTTCTAGGAGAATGGCTCTGGCATCAAATAACCTACAAAGGTTGATATGCCATTAAACAAAGAAACCTAATCCATTAAATAACCCCTAAAGGGTGGATTTGCTGTTAAATAAATAAAACCAAATCCATTAAATAACCCCAAACTAGATACTGTAAGGGATTTTAGCGTCAGGGATATGGATATAAAACGAGAGATTATTTTGGATTTATAATAAAGTTGTAAACTGATTCCCTGTTTGTTAACCTCGTTAGATTTCATTCATAAAATAATCGCAATGGAAAATAAATAGTCAAGATGATAATCCCACATTTTCAAATGAATCAAATTTTGGTATTTACAACCCATAAGGAATTGATATGTCGTTAAACTGATAGGGAGTTGTTACGATAGCGTAAATAGTAAGGTGATGGACTGCAGGCTCCAAGTAAACAAGTTAGAATACTCGTTTTTGTAGTGCATTCACTTTTTCGACTAATATCCTTGGGAAAGGCATAAACCCTCTCATCCCTCCAGCTATAACTTAAGAAATATCACTGCTGTTTATCTACAATGATAACTTTAGCAATGAACAACCCATTAAACAAAGAACCGAAAAAGACCGAAGTTGAAGTAATGAACAAAGCCGAATATTTTTCTTTCTGAGGCTGAAGGTGAAAAAGAACAACTGATTGGTTTCTGGAGCCCATGTAACTGGATATGTTGTCTATGTGTAGAAAAATATAGAAGAGGAACCCTGAAGAATCCAATAAGAAACCATCCTAATGTTTTCTAACGACATTCAATTCAATGTAAAATTAACTGACAAAGGAAGATGTGAAAAGTTATGATCACTTAAGTCTTGAAAGGAAAAGGCTTGGTTCTGTTTTAAAACGTGCATTAAAAAAATATCTTTTAATTTAGATTACATTGAAGGGAGTGTCAATTTAACAAAAATCAGGGAAATATTTTTTGTCCCTCGGCAAACTGTTTAATAGTCTACATATTTAGTTAACTTGTTTAAATTAAAATTTTGTTGTGGTAAACAAAAAATAAAGCACATATACACATGGCTGAACAAGAACACGCCAACGTAGAATCATCAACTGAATCATTAATGTTCAATCTGATATCTTCTCCATATAACTTTTGATGTACGTGGTTTTATATTCCCTTTTTATTCGACGTACGTCACTATACTCACACATACCTGTAAACATGTGTCTGTGTGTTTGTGCGTCACTCTTGCAAAGAAAAACAAAAGACGTCGCCTAACAAAAATACAAAGAGTTAAGTTGATGTACATAGTTGCATAGTCAATCAACCATGTTTGTTTACATGTGCAAATACCGTATGTAATACTTTCTGTTTATCTTATAAATACAAACGCGCTTGTACTTACCTTTATAAACACATACTTACATACATCCATTCAGACAGCTCTATCTATCTATCTATCCTTCCGATATTTATTTTTTATTTTTTTGTATATGTTCATCCTTTGATATCTAGCTATCTAACTCGCTCGCTAGATGGATAGCTTTTTTTTTTCTTTTTTCATCGATTTTCATTCTTTGATATCTATCTATCTAGTTGGTTCATTTCTTTCTTTCTTTCTTTCTTTCTTTCTTTCTTTCTTTTTTCTTCCTTTTTTTGTATATGTTCTTCGATATCTTTCTATCTATCAAGCTTTTTTTTCTTTTTTCATTTTTTATATATTTCTTTCTTTGATATATATCTATCAATCTTTCTATACATCTATGATATAATCGACGTTCTTCTATTCAGACGCTCGTAGTGAAATGGTTATCGTCGAAGAAAATAGACACGGTGACCCGAGTTCAAATCCAGGAAAAACTTATTTGCATTTTACATATCATCAATTTCTCTCGGAAAGGTATTAATCCAAATATTCTCCATCCAGCTAAATTATTGGTAGACTGATCTCTTAAACCTTGGTTTGACAACCAGTCTTGGAGAAGGAAAACTCTGTATTCATACTTGTTAAATTTCGCTTAAAAATCACCTTATGTCGAATCCTTCCCCGGGAAGAAGGTTTGGATAAATACTTAATACCATATTTACCCAACCCCTCCGCTCGGGCAGGATATGACGCAAAGTCAATTTTTTAAGCGGAGTTAAACAGGTTTGAATTCAGAGTTTTCCTTCCCCTAACTAGATAAATACTTAATACATCAGTCCATCTATCAATCGGTTTGGTTTGGTTTTATGGCAAATCAACCATTATAGGTTATTTAATCCCAAATACTTTTCACACATATATATCAAATATACGATTTTTAAACAGATTTTGTGGTAGCATTTTTAAATGGGCCTAAGCTCATTTTTTTTGCACATAGTTAAATGGTTTCCTTATTTCTATCTAATACGAATAATTCTACTTAATATTAATCATTTGTTTGCTCACAGTTAAATGTTTTCAAGCATTGCTATTTAACACTATTCAATTAAACATCAGTCATTTGTTCACTTACGGGCTCTTCGTGGTGTAATGGTTAAAGTGATGGACTGCAGAATCGTAGTAAGCGAGTTCGTACTCCAGTCGCGCTATTACGTTCACTTTCGGACAAATACCCTTGGGAAAGGTATGAATCCCCTTATCCTCCCAGCTATGGGTTAAATAGTACCCCTACTGTTCTTCTAGGAGAAATCAAGGTTCGAGTCCCAACGTGACCTTCATCATCATTATTTTAACCAATCTGTGTTGCCAATACAGTGGGGTAGTCCTCCTGTTGTGATGGTTAAATCGCTGGACTGCGGAGCCGTAGTACGCGAGTTCTAACTTGGCTGTCGCTATTATATTGACTCTAAGAAAAAACACTTGAGATAAAACTTGACCCCACTTATCCTCTCAGCAATGGGTTAAATAGCATCACTGCTGTTTTCGAGAAGAATGATTTTGGCTTTAAATTACCAATAGATATTGATATGCCATTAAACAAAGAAACCAAACCAAACAAGATAGCACAGCTTCTTTTGACATACTCACTATCCGTTCATATCGGCTATCAGTCAGTTTTGGTTTTCTAGACGATATAGAGTGATGGTTAATAAGTTTTTATTTGTCGGCAGACACTGTTGTGTCCACGTTTAATAGTCCTTATATCCCCAGCATGTCTTGTTTGTTCTACTTGGTTTGTTTGTGCGATGAGATGTAAGTGTTCGTACATCTTCTATTTTGTGGGATACTGTTTCTAGGATTTGTTCAAAACAGCATGCAAGATTCTTGTTTAGTTCTCATCTAGCTTTTCTCCAAGGTTTTCATGGTTCAAATGGTGCTGTCATACTGTAGTACTTACACTGCTAATCTAATCCCTTATTATTTTCTATTATTTTCTTGCTGTCGTGGAAACTACGACTCGAATGATTTGCGATAAAAACAAAAATAAATTAAATTTGAAATAAAATGAAAAAAAAAAATGAGTTAAAAAAAAATGATTGACAAATCTTTTTGTAAAATAAACAAATAAAGTTGTATATAAGTTCAGCTGAAAAAGAAATGAAGGAAAATAAATGTTTGGGGAAGTCTTTTGCATAAAAAAAAAAAATAAACGCATTCAGGAAAAAACATTATTTTCTCGTCGATCGAATAAGTTTACTGTTTGATTACAACAGTACACAGCATCTTTTCCTACTTTTTATTTTATTTTCCATTTTTTAAGCAGACAAAGCTCAGCTTTCACTCTAATCTGTTCAGCATTTAAGTAGTCAGATAAGCACCGGATATCCCGTCATGCATCTAACAAAGCCGAAGCTAGTTATTCTCGTACAGAAAATCTTCATGATAAAGAATCACGTGAGCGCAGATTTACGTTGTTATGTCACTCGAAGGATTGCGGATTGATACAAGGTTAAAATACGCTGCATCGACAAATGTACTTTTACTTGGATCATAGCAATCATATTGATAGCTGTTTTGGCATCTCACCTTGTGTAATGGGGGTGTCCTCGGGGTGTAATGGTTAAAGCGAAGAACTGCGGAATCGTAGTACGCGAGTTCGTACTCCAGTCGCGCTATTACGTTCACTTTCGGGCAAATACCCTTGGGAAAGGTATGAACCCCCTTATTCTCCCTCCAGCTATGGGTAAATAGTAGGACGGACTAGGTTCTTCAGCCTTGGTGAGGCAACTAGTCTAGGAGAAGGAAAACTCTGAATTCAAACCTGTTAAACTCCGCTTAAAAATTGACTTTGTGTCATATCCTACCCGAGCGGAGGGGTTGGTAAATAGTACCTTGTGTAATGGTTAGCATGCTAGACTAGTTGAGTATTGTAAGTGTGTTTGATTCACAGTGGGTGTTCATGGATAGACTTTGCATCGCTTGCTTTAAAGGGAGAGACGTAATCTCAAAGAATATAACTTTCGATTTGGTGGATGTGTGACGTCATACTCTAAGGTTCAGGCTGAGAATACTCATTAAGATATTCATTTTTTAAAAATTATCTGGCGTTTCCGTGGTTTAGATGGATATTTTGTTACATTTCTTGAAATCACAAGAAAAGAAAATTCATAATCTCTTGTTTTAGCTCTTGTGATTGTCATTAAGTAAAGTTGGCGACCTTAATCGAGGGCGACCCGGGCTCCCTTTCCGAAAGCTACTACACCACGGAGGGCGCTACTCCATTCTCTGGATTGCTCCTCTTTACCTTGATTCTTACTTTAAAATGCTGAATTTTAGGTAGCGCGGCATCAAGTACCTCTTTTGAATCTTTGGTATGACTTGACCTGGTATTGAACCCCTCTCTCGCGGACTGTAGACGAACATTCTACTAATTAGGCCAACGGCAATGACTTGAGTGTTCCAAATTATATCTTTCAAACTCTTGAGTCGATGGAAGAAAGAAAATAACGTGTTCCGCTTTCCTCTATACAGCCTTTTTTTCTTTCTTTCTTTCGTTTGTTTAATCAAGTTATTTGAAAGGATTTCAGTCGGTGGATGTTCTAACATTCTCTACTTGCCAACCTCCTTTGTTCAAATCAGCTTTACTCCGCTTAAAAAATGACCTTGATTTACATCCTGCTCGCAGTCGAAAGAGGTTGGGTAAAAACATAGCGATTTTCTTGTTTAGAGGAAATGTCAAATTTATTGAACTTAGCGGACTAAAGGGTAACGAAATATACTATCCCTCTATATTCTTTTCAGCACGACTGCAGTTTCTGCATGAGTCAGTAACCGTTCGGGAAGGCGTCTCTGTTTGATTTCCCTTGAAACAAATAAATGGCGACAGGCAAAGGATGCATTGCCTTTCGTTCAATATTTGTCGGCAAACAGAGTGGACTTAGCTCGCGTAAGAGAATTAAAAGATGCATTTTCAGCTTCACAAGAGACACATTTCTGAAAGATACGTCAGACACAAGTTAATATTTAATAGATTCAAGTCCTGAGACATTGCTAATGAATATTATATAACTAGACGGACTGTGAAGTGGTTGGGCTATCATTGCAACATTACGCCGTGTTGATACTGTTACTGCGATTTAAAATGCTTATTAGCGTTTCATTGTAAATTCGGATAATTGAGACAGAGACGTCATCAAACAAACTTTAGTTAGAAACTTGAATAGGAATTAGTTTATTGTTTAAGTTAGAGAATTTTAAAATATGTTCTTTTTTTATAAAAATCTGGCTACGGGGTGGGGGTTTTATCTTTTTCTGCATTTGGGGACTATTTGAGTCAATGATTACATTCATGAATTTATGCATATAGCAAGCAGTATTTTTTTTATTATTAATTAATGCTTGTAAAACATTCGGAAGCTTCTGTACTTCTTGCGATTTTTTTTAACACCAACCTCTGCCGACGGTCCATTATATATATATATATATATATATATATATAATCTGAGAAAAAAAGGGGTAGGAGTATCCAGTTAGAGTGCTCAATGTTAACGGCTATCGACTGTAAAATTAATTTGGGTTTAAAAATACATCAAAACCTCAAGAACAGAGAAAAATTATTTCTTATATGAAAATAAAAAAAAATTCAGTTCTTTGGGGTCATTATAAATTTATATCATGTCTATGATTACCCTCTTCAGATTGTGAACGAAACTACTGTTTATTATTTGAATATATATATATATATATATATATGTGTGTGTGTGTGTATATATATATATATATATATATTATATATATATCATCTTATTATTTTAGTGATATATGAGACGATCGGTGTTTCCAGATTTTAAGGGCCGTTCATGCAGACATTGTTTCTCCTAGTTAGAAAGGAGTGAAATATTTCTAATTTGGTTTGAAGTTTTTTGTTTAATGGCGCATCAACTTTTTTGGTTATTTGATGGCATTCTTGAAAAAGTACAATGGTGGTCCAAAAGGCATAGACAATCTTATCTCTCTTACGAAGGGGTATTTAACCCATCTTAAGTGTGTTTTTACCTTTATTATAGGTATGACACCGAAAATGAAACTAACAGCGTAACTGGGGTTCGAACTCATTTACTAGGATGTTAAAGTTAAGCATGTTAGCCACTACGCTCCGTTAAGTATTCTAATTTTGTATACATATATGTGTGTGGTGCATTTACAAATATATC
>OY757921.1:8356786-8383886 GCA_963585895.1 Sepioteuthis lessoniana | reverse complement strand
TAATGCGAATTTTAATAGTACAGGAGATGATCGATAACCATATTGTTATCTAGTTTCCAGACTGGCTCAAGATAACATTAATTCTCCTGTTTAGAAAGGACTGAACTATCATAAGCACTCACCAAATATATATATATATATATATATATATATATATTTGTGTACGTGTGACCATGCGTGCGTATGTTAATTCACATTTCTTTTTTTAATGGCATATCAACTTTCACAGGTTATTTAATGCCAAAGCTATCCTTCAAGAAAAACAGCAGTGATGCTATTTAACCTATAGCTGGGAGGATAAAGGAGTTCATACCTTCCTCAAGGGTATTTACCCGAAAGTGAACGTAATAGCGCGACAGAATTTCGAACTCGCTTACAACGCTTCCGCAGTCCAGCGCTTTAACCATTACCCCAAGAAGACACCTGTCTCTGTGTCTCTCTCTCTTTCTCTTTCTGTCTCTCTATCTCTTTCTCTCTCTCTCTCTCTCTCTCTGTATCTCTCTCTCTCTCTCTCTATATATATATATATATTGTCATCCACAGACAGACTGTTTCGTTGTATCACAACTCTTCAGTGTGCTAGACCCGTAGGACGCTTGAAGCTGGATCGAAACCCGCCCAAATTTATGTTGGACTTAGCATCATACCGCTCAGCCAACAAGCGTACCACGTCAGCTAGGGAATTATAAGGTATTAAGTAGTAGCGTTCGTTTGTTTACATTATACCTTACCGGATGCCAGTGTGTTCAATTCGTCCGAAGAGCTTTGCATTATGTGAGCGGCAGCCGTAAATTCCTTCGCCAGAGTGCTCTACCCTCATGGGGGAGCGTAGTTTTGTATAGTTTTTAGGCCCGATCAAAGATAACATTAATTCTTATTGTTATGAAGGAGTTATATATATATATATATATATATATATATATACATGGAAGAAAATAATGGATTGTAATCCGACAGTTTGTAAAGAAAAATTGCTAAAAATGTATCCAAGTAGGAGAGAATTATTGAGAAACAAAGTCGACACTATAGCCTGTCGGTTCTGCTGAACCATCATCAGAACTATGAGGGGTTATATTATTGATGTTAAGTTAACGATGGTTGTGTAAAATGTGTAAAAATATATAAAAACTTTGGAAAAGTTGTATAACAAGAAAAGTTGGCTGTTTATGACAAGAAACATTTTGGCGTTTGATCAATGAATCAGCGTTCATTTATATATATATATATATATATATATATATATATATATATATTGGGTTTTAGGTGGTGGTTCAGTGGAAATAGAAGCCTAGACCTATCAAAGTTTCTAATTAGACTTATGGCAGAATAGAACATCCGTGTCATACCAAATTTGAGGCCAGACCAAATTAGAATTACTAATTAGCGAATGATTAAGCAGGTGTTGCACCTTGTTGAGAAGTAGTTTTTTTAACATGCTAATTTTATTTGGCATTAATTGACCATATTGTTTTCAATCCTTTCTCTGCTTACTCTATTTTTGATCACCTGTCAAACAAATCTAATTCTATTCTCTCTATGTATTTACAGCTATCCATTCCACGCCCTGAAGTGATAGCTAGTGAGCTGACGTTAAGGAAGATTACTTCTGTCTATGTAACATGACTCCTAATAGTTGCTCTGACTTTACTAAGATATTTATCAACATGATGGTCAAAAAGTATAGGAACTGCGTTTTCAAGGTTGAAATAAATAACATTTTCTCTGTCAAATTAGACATTGTCATATTTATCAGCATGGTGGTCAAAAAGTATAGGAACTGTGTTTATCAATGTTGAAATAAAGAACATTTTCTCTTTCCAAATTAGACATTGTCATATTTATCAGCATGGTGGTCAAAAAGTATAGGAACTATGTTTATTAAGGTTGAAATAAAGAACATTTTCTGTGTCCAAATGAGACATTTTCAACCCTACTGCTATGTAAATTACAATTAGCTTTCAGTGCCACTTTTTTGAGACAAACTCAATACTAGCAATGATTAAAGTGGAAGCAACTCACAATAACTCTTCACAAGCATATATGTTAAAAAGGCTAATAAACATTTGACTAAAAAACTAAGTTGATAACCATGTCTATGATAGCTACCAAACAATGTAATTCGCAGACTTCCACAAGTAAGGCAGATAAGGAGTTAATTCCACGATTTCGAAGAATTTGAAGACAGTGTCAAAGATGAGTCATTACAAAATTCAGTTATTATGACGGCTACATGATCATAACAAAACCACATTGAGTGATTGCCCAGTCAGCTGGGGTTGTAGAATAAATCGACTGCATCTCTACAAAGGGGTAAGACCCGCAACCAGTGTCCTGAATATGACACTAAACAATCTAATAGTGAGTCTCCAGTAATATTGGAGCCTTGGGGAATGCGGAGTAACCTTTTATTGCCATTGCTTCCAAGTCCACTCTGGCTCGGAGTGGTAGCACCTGATAGGGTCCTACCTATGGGCAAAATAGAACTAAATTAGGTACTTATGCTAAACTGAATTGCTTGAAATAGAACTGTTTTTGACATTCAAACTACGTACATATGCTAAAGTGAATTGTTTGAAATTGAACTGTTTTTGTATGCTAAACTGAAGTGTCTGAAATAGAACTGTTTATTTGCATAAAAATGGATTTGGCATTTGATAACCTACAAAGGTTGATATGCCATACAACCCAAACAAACAAAGAAACAAATATTTGAGGGAATCTCTATGGCCTAGTGTTACTAGTGCCGGCCTGCAGCTTAAACGTAAGAAAGATAGAACTCCAGTTGCACTATAACCGTCAAATTTTGGACAAATACCTTCGGGAAACGTATGGAATTCTTTATCTTCTCAGATATTAATCAAATACTACAACTCCTGTTTTCCTTAAGGATGGCTTTGGCATTAGATAACGTTAAAAGTTTGAAATGCCTTAAAAACAATGAAACTAAACCAAATTAAAATCACATAAAACGATTTCTGTAAAGAAATTCTACAGTATTTCGAAAACGATGATTCATTCATGGACTATCTGACTTTCGAAGGTTTGGTTTCTTTGTTTTAAAGTCATATCAAACTTTGTAGGTTATTTAATGCTAAAGCCATTCTCTTAGAAGAACAGTAGCGGTACTATTTAACCCATAGTTGGGAGGATAAGGGGTTCATACCTTTCCCAAGAGTATTAATTTGGTTTGGTTAGGTTTCTTTGTTTTAATGGCATATCAACCTTTGTAGGTTATTTAATGTCAACGCTATTCTCCTAGAACAACAGTGGTACTATTTAACCCATAGCTGGGAGGATAAGGGGATTCATATCTTTCCCAAAGGTTATTTGCCCGAAAGTGAATGTAATAGCGTGACTGGAGTACAAACTCGCTTACTACTATTCTGCGTTCTATCGCTTGAAAATTTTCACTGGATAGAAAGTCACCGTTTTAAAGTTTCAGTTTTAATACACTATCATCAAGACTTAGAAAACGACACTTGATAATTTCTTTTCATAACCCGGATGATAGTTTATTGAAACCGAAACATTATAACGTCGACTTTCTTTCATATAAATTTCTTCACAAAGGATCACTTTGTTTTTCAGTTCTTCTCCACACACACACGCACACACACGTACACGCACACACACAGCGTATTTTAGTTATATCGAAGGGGACATCAAGAAGTGGGGCAGGATTTGGGTTGGTTGGTTAGTTGTTTTCACGTCGCATAAACTCATGTAGGTTTTTCAATGTCAAATCCTGTTATATACCTGATTTGTAGATGAATAGTTTGTGGTTTGGTTTCTTTGTTTTAATGGCATATCAAACTTTGTAGGTTATTTAATGTCAAAGCCATTCTCTTAGAAGAATAGTAGCGGTACTATTTAACCCATAGTTGGGAAGATAAGGGGGTTCATACCTTTCCCAAGGATATTTGCCCGAAAGTGAACGTAATAGCGCGACAGGAGTACGAACTCACGTACTACGATTCCGCAGTCCAGCGCTTTAACCATTACACCTCGAGGACACCCCACCCTACTTTCGAAGAATTTTGAAACTTCTGCTTCGATTGTGTTTTAGGGAGACATTAAATAATTGTATCCTATGTATTTTTGGCAGAAGGGGGTGTTTTGTAAACGGAATCTGGTCACATGAGAATACAACAATGCATCTCATTTCTTTCTCTCCACTTCTTTGAATGATAAAGACGTTTTATTCTTTTTATTTCTGTTCATGGAATATTAGAGAATTGGTCTCATCATCCAGCGATCGATGCTGTCTGTGGCCTCCTCTTTTAAATGTTAAACCAGCTTTGCTTTACTGTATGTTGTACTCCTCTTTAAGTAATAGTTTTCCCATTTTTGTACCCCTTTCATATACTGCTTGTGAACTAAATGTGCACTTTTTATCTGAGAGAAAAAGTTTGTATTTTCTTGTCTATGTATCTTGTATGTACATCGTGTATGTATTAGATATTCCTATATGTATAAATGAACTAGTCTTTCTTTTCGTTAATTCAGTGGGAATATATCATGGAATATACCGATGCTTATATTAGTCCTCGTTGAGTTGGGACTCAACTAAATGTCATATCGACAGAGTGGTTGGGACTTTGCCATTGTAATAAAAGAGTTCGAAATTCAGTCGTGTTATTACATTCACTTTTGGTCAAATGCCCCATGGGAAATATATGACCTCTTTTATCTTCCCAGCTATTGGTTAAATATCGCCTCTACGATTCTTCTTCAAGGATGGCTTTGGCATTAAATAACACACAACGGTTGATCGGCAAAGAACCAAAGAAACCATAGCAAAGAAAATAAAACTAAAAACAGAGAAGATTAACTGTGTAGTATTTTCTTTAGATATTTTTTGTACATGGTCTAATGTTATATAATAGCCGAGGGATTTCGTTTCATGCCTTTAAGTTTAGTTTGGCTGAGAACCTTTCGGCTCAGCACATGGGTTAGTTGGGTGCAACATTGTGGCAGGTGTTAACGCGGGCGCGCATGGGCGGATGGAAGTGTCACTCAGATGTCACAATACTCCGAGACAAAACGGGTGACGGAGTGTGAGTGACGTCACGCACCGGAAGCGCGCGGAGGTTTGTATGAGAATTTGAAGAAAGAAAGAGTTGAGATTTGACACCGGACGAAGACGGTCGACTTTTGGAGGCGAACTTGCGCCCTATGGGGGCCGCTCGAGACGGGTGCCGCTCGAGATGGTGGCCAAATGAATAAGACAGCATAGAAGATTGTATCTCTCCTCCTTACGTCGAAACCTTTAACTCAAAGTTAATAAAAAGGTTTCGTACCTGAACAAGAAGTCGTTACGTGTTTTCTAATTCCGAGATTCCTATCTTCGTTATATACTCTATCGTTATGAACATTATAAGTCCATTTCGCGCATGGCTATATTCGTGTATATGGCTATGTAACACTAATTTTCAAATCTATCAATTTGATCCATAGATGGGAACCAAAATAATACTGCTTCACCGGGTTAGTGTGAACTTTGGAATAATGGCAATAAAAATAAACTCGACATAAGAGTCGACATGTCATAAATTCAACAACTGACCAACTATGATTCTGATACAAGAGAAGAAGAAAGAGCACAAGGGAATTTTTGAATAGCGAGGGATTGAAAATGTTAAGCATTCATGACTGTATTTGAACCTTTGGTGGATTAAACAGGGCATATAATAAATATGGTGTCCGTGGTGTAATGGTTATCGTCGCAGGAATTGGACACGGCGACACGAGTTCAAATCCTGGACTGATTGCATTTCACATAGCACTAATACCCTTGGGAAAGCTATGAATCCAATTATTCTCCCTCCAGCTATGGGTAAATAGTAGGGCAGACTAGGTTCTTCAGCCTTGGTGAGAGGCAACTAGTCTAGGAGAAGGAAAAGTCTGAATTGAAACCTGTTAAACTCCGCTTAAAAATTGACCTTGTGTCATATCCTACCCGAGTGGAGGGGTTGGGTAAATATGATATTATAAATATGGATTGCTGTACAGTAAATAGAAAAATGTACATTTTTTAAAACTATAATAATATTTTTTGGACACTATTTTAGTATCAAGTACTCTTATCTAATACTTATAATTTTAAAACTAGGCGTCAAGTGAACCTGGAATAAATGGTAATGTAAAGTACTCTACTCATCCCAGATCTCCAGGACTGAACTCTTACCGTGAGATGCAATTTATTATCATATCCAGAACTCCCGTTTTTTAGGGGCAAGGATGTCTTACCTTTCTACTGGAGATAAACCCTGCTGAGAAAGCAAACACCACCATTGAATCCCAAATTTAAAGCCTCATACATCCAACTCTAAAGCCATGGTAAACAAGTAAGATTAGTTAACACTACTGTATATTTAATTCGATCTTTTTATTTCTAAACGATACATATGACGTTGTGCCCAACTTAGCACACTTTTGTGAAGATCTATAATGTTTAACAGTGGCGGTATACATTTCAATCAGGTCTCTAAAATTTGATTTGATGTGCAAAAACATTTATTTTATTTAGTTGTTAAATTTAAATACGAGTGAATAGGACATAATTTTCTAAGGGTGGTATATGAAAGCAAAAAGAAACGATTTTGACGATAAAATAAGCAGACTCAAGTGAAAAATGGCACGAATTGCTAATCAAACTATGTTTATTTGTTGGCATTTTTTAAAAAGTCGAATGCACGCAATTTTTAGCGACTTTTTTCTTACCCACGTTTTTATTTATTCATTTATTTTTTTATTTACAACTAGAACAAAGTTACATCAGGATCTGGAGATATTTGTTAAAAAAGAATGAGAAAAAAATTAATGTCAAAATCTGTTTTGAATATTCCATGTCCTCGATTGCTAAATTATAGGATTAAAGAATCTTATATGATTATTAACATTTACCAAGCTCTCTTAAGTGAGATGGCAGGGTGTCCTCGTGGTGTAATGGTTAAAGCGATGGACTGCGGAATCGAAGTAAGCGAGTTCGTACTCCAGTCGCGCTATTACTTTCACTTTCGGACAAATACCATTAGGAAAGATATGAACCCCCTTATCCTCCCAGCTATGGGTTAAATAGTACCACTACTGTTCTTCTAGGAGAATGGCTTTGGCATTAAATAACCTACAAAGGTTGATATTCCATTAAACCAAACCGACTAATTCAAACCGACTCTACAGTGAGATGGTAGAAAAATGGGACACCCATTGTGAAACAACTATTTAAAAATGGTTGGTCAGGTCAAAAAGTGTCTGACTAAATATTTTAATAACTTTAACTCCGATATTCATTTCACCTTACCTTAAGGTTGAGAAAACGTTGACAGAAATTCCTTCTATTACCTATGAGTACTTAAGCTATTCAACAGTGTGCAAATTATTTAAATTTGATAGGGTTTGGATTTGGATGTGTTTTATGACATGTCAACCCTTATGGATTATTTAATGCCAAACCCTGTTTATATATTTAGACACATATATATACCCACAGAACATTCTTGTTTTATATTATTTGGAGATTATTAAATCAAAAATTATTTATTTGCTTACACAGGTGAATTGTTTCAAGTATAATAAATGATTAAATATATTTGACTTATTGATGAGACGCTAACAGGTTTTGCTACTTCGGGAGAGATTGAACTTGAGAGTACTGATAATGAAGGAGTAATCCACATTCTCCCAAACTCTAGGATTGAAGCATTATCATCAGATGGTTTAGGGTAATATCCAATATATTCATTAGGGTTGCAGCCAGCGTGTTCAACGCATCCCAATAAATGAAGTAACAACTTCTCAAAAAAGCAGATATAAGTATGTAATGCACGCAATTCCCTAACCTCTAGGCTGAAAATAACCCTTTAAGGGTTTATATTCAGTTTGAACCAATCAGTTGGCCAATTAAATTATTTACGAATCTCTAAAGTAAATAACTGGTTTTTGTCGACATCTAGCCGCAGTATAATAGCTGCGTTACTTAGTTTTAATGGAATATCAACCTTCACGGATTATTTAATGTTAAACTCATCCTTAAAAAAGAACAATAGATTTCGGTTTGGTTTTAAGGCATATCAATCATTATAGGTTATTTAATGCAAAATCCATGAACAGTTCTATTTTTAAAAAAATCAGTTTATTGTAAGTACACAGTTTAAATATAAAAACAGTTATATTTCAAACAATTCAATTAAACATAAGAACACTGTTTAAATGTCAGAATAATTCAGTTTAACATTAGTTAACAGTTTAAGTGTTAAAACAGTTGTATTTCAAACAATTCAATTTAGCAAAATAACGCAGGTTAAATGTAAAAACATTTCTATTCCACACAATTCAGTTTAGCATAAGTACTCAGTTTAGTACCATTTGACCCGTAGATAGGACCCTGTCAAGTGCTACCACTTCTGTTCAGAGTTGACCTGGGAGTTATGTCAATGAAGGAATACTACGCATTCCCCAAAGGTCCAACGTTATTGGAGCCTCACCATGAGATTGTTTAGTGTAACATCCAGGACAATCGTTTGGGGAGTCTTACCCCTTAGCAGAGATGCAGACGGTGTATTCTGCATCCCCTGCTGACTGGGCCAAAGAACAATAAAGGTACGAGTTGAGGGAATATGGGGATTCATACGTTCGAAAAAAGATTAGTTCAAAAGAGAAAGTAAAAGCGTTTTATTGTTGCAGTTCAGCAATTTAGCCACTTCGCCAGGAGGACTCTACCAAAGAGTAATTATACTCGCGTTTGACGAATCCATTAATTCTTATATTCTCGTAAGACTATTGTGGGAGATTAGTTTTCATCAATAACACCTGAGGATTTCAGAAATAAGGGATGAAGCTTCTTTGTAAGAAAAAAAGAAGGATGAAGAAAGAAGGAAACTAAACGTCAACTTGAGAACAACTGAAATGAAAAAGAAATATGCTTTTAATCAACCAGATTTTATTAGTGAAAGCAAACAAAGAAGAAGAAGAAAAAAATAGCGAAAAGGGAAGAAATAAGAAATAAAAGAAATATAGAAGAAATTAATGAAAAATATAAGAATGGAAAAAAGAAGAAAATGAAATCATTTTCTTTAAAAGAAAGAAAGAAAGAAAGAAAGAAAGAAAAAAGAAAGAAAGAAAGAAAGAAAGAAATTAAAGAAAAAATAAAGTCTTATAAATTAGATGAACAGAAATTACAAAAGAAAGAAAGAAAAAGAAAGAAAGATCTGAAGGAAATTAAACTGAGAATAAAAGAAAAAAAAGTCTTTTTAATTAGATAAACAGAAATTTACAAAATAAATAAAGAAAGAAAGAAAGAAAGAAAGAAAGAAAGAAAGAAAAAGAAATATCAGAAAGAAAGTATACTGAGAATAAAAGAAAGAAAAAAATGAAGTATTTTTAATTAGATAAACAGAAATTACAAAAGAAAGAAAGAAAGAAAGAAAACATCTAAGAGAGAATTTAAAAATCTTGGAATAGAAATGTCACGTACTTTTCATTGTAAAATTTTAAGTAAACAAATGTACCAGGAAATAGATAAAGCAAGCGAACAAATATATAAAAAAAAAGAACGAAGAGAGTGATTTAAATATATTTTTCCAAGCAAGGAACAGAAAAAGTAAAATCGAAAGAGAAAAAGAAAAACTAAATAAAAAAATCTGAGATTGAATAAAACGAAACAGCGAAGACATTTCTATAAAACCAGGTTTAAATAAATAAATAAATAAATGAAGAAAACATTAAAATATCTTTGATCCCCCCCCCAAAAGGGAAAAAATAAATTAATGAAAAAAAAAAAACGAAAGAACAAAAATGTTTTCTTTTTAAAAAAGCAAGAAAGAAGGAAAAAAGAAGGATTGAGGGAAGGAAGAAAAGCAAAGAAAGAAAGAAAGAAAGAAAGAAAGAAAATATTGAAATACCTTCGATCCCTCCTTCTCACCCTAAAAATGTATAAAATAAAATAATGAAAGAAAAAACGAAAGAATAAAAATGTTTTCTTTTAAAAAGCAAGAAAGAAGGAAAAAAGAAGGATTGAGTGAAGGAAGAAAAGCAAAGAAAGAAAGAAAGAAGGAAAATATTGAAATACCTTCGATCCCTCCTTCTCACCCTAAAAATGGATAAAACAAAGTACTGAAAGAAAAAAGAAAGAATAAAAATGAAGTAAGAAAAAAGGCGAAAAGACGGATTGAGTGAAGGAAGAAGAGCAAAGAAAGAAAGACAGAAAGAAAGACAGAAAGAAAGAAAGAAAGAAAGAAAAATACTGAAGGAAAGAAAAGGGAAAAAATCTGAGAAGAAAAAGAAAGAGAAAAATCAAGCTATTTTAAACAAACATGCAGAATTGAAATACTTATGAGCTGGAATAATAAATTGTTTTAAAAAAGATAGAAACAAAAAAAGGAAAAAGTAAATGTATACTTTATTTTGCAAAGCGCAATATAGAGAAGAAGAAGAAGAAGAAGAAGAAGAAGAAGAAGAAGAAGAAGAAGAAGAAGAAGAAGAAGAAGAAGAAGGCTAGAAGCAAATCGGACAAGCATCGACGGAATAAAAGAAAGATGATTACAAAAAGAAAAGAGAAAAAATATTGATATATGTACAAATAAAAATCGAGTTATTTTAATTAAACATGTAAATGCATGAAAAGGAAAGAAAGAAAAAAGTACGAAAGAAATGAATGAACGAAAGTAGAAATTGATTTTGAAAAAAAAAAAAAAAGACAATCACAACTCATTTTACGAAAGAAACAGCAATAGTAAAAAAAGAATATTAACTTAAACGAAAAATGAAAACGTATGAGGCACCTGGGAAATATTAGTGGAATTTTCAATTTACTTTGGTCCAAAAATATTTTATTTTCCCACCCGTTTTTTTTTTTTTTATTTGGATGTTTTTACAAGTTTTGTTGGTCTTGTATTGGTCAATCAATAAAACACTATTTTCTTTCTTGTAGATGATTTTTGTTGAAACTAATGCTCTCATCACTCTTATGCGTGTGAACTTAAGTGTTTGCGGTCTTTTTTTCTTTCATAAAAACGAAATTGTCGGGAGAAAATTCATCTTCGAAATTATGTGAAAAATATTTGTTTCATCATCGTTACAGGTTTTCTTTCAGATTATCTGGAAAACATAAATCAGTGTTGTTTTGCGATTATTGAAATATTTTCGTAGTTGGTATACATACAAATCGGTCAACAAAGTAACAATACTTCTTTATTTTTTATTTTTCAGGCTGGTAAACCTAATTGAAAATAACTAGTCCCTGTTGACGTTAAATAAGTATTGATTGGTTGGTTGTCTTGTTTTACGACGTATCAACCCTTTTTGGGTCATTTAACGCCGAATCAAGTCATTTTGATGAAAGTTTTTTTCAAGGTCTGCGTATTTTCAAATATTTATTCATAGTGTACGGTAATTTTCATATAGTAAGAGACTGTTTCGTTCTATCACAACTCTTCAGTGTGGCTAGACACGCAAGACGCCACAAGCCGGGATTGAAACCCGCCTAACTTGAGGTCAGGCTTATGACATACCCCAAACCAAGCATGCGATTCAAATTCGTGTTGAAACATTATGTTCCTATCTGTCTCTAAGAATTCACGTTTAGCTGAGAAATATTTGATTATTACAAGTGAGTCTCAACTCCCCACCGCCCCCATAAAAGAAAGAACCAAAAAAAAAAAAAAGAAAAAAAAGATCTTTATTAATTTTCAAGTCAATGTGACAGAAGTATTCTAGAAGAGTTAACAGAGGCTCATGGTCTACACCTGATACATATTTTTGTATGACACTTAATTTTGAATTGTCAAGAGATTGGAAGATGATCCTTCTTTATGGATGATCTGTAACGCTAAAAACTTTTTAAAATGTGGCCAAAGCGAGGACTCTGATCGGATCTAATCAATGCTTTTCTGAGAATGACTATTGTTGAATCAATGTTAATCAGTGATTTTCAATCAGTTATTCATCATGAAAAAAAGCTTGTATCATTCCTTTCCATATGAACTTTATGAGAACAAGTATTTGGTTTAAAAAGATTACCCCTATGCAGTCGCGTCATTCTTAATAACTCATACTGTCGGCAGTCCTTAGTATAACCTGATTGGTTTGGTTTGGTTTGTTGGGTTTTATGGCATATCAACCTTTGTAGGTTATTTAACGCCAAATACATTTTTATGTAAATAATCTGTTCTATTTAAAACAATTGACTTTAGCATAAGTACACAGTTTAATTGTCAAAAAACATTTCTATTTAAAACTATTCAAGCAGTTATATGTAACAATTCAGTCAAGTGCAAATACAGTTTTAATGTCAAAAAGCAGTTCTATTTCAAATAATTCAGTTAAGCATAAACACGCAGTTTAAATGTAAGTACGGTTCAATAGTCAAAAACATTTCTACTTCAAGCTATTCAGTTTACTCAAACAATTCAGTTTAGCATAAATGTGCCGTTAGTTCTATTTAACCCATAGATAGGGCCCTATCAGATGCTACCACTCCGGGCCAGAGTGGACCTGGGAGCGATGGTAATGAAGGGGTACTCTGCATTCCCCAAAGCTCCAGCACTGCTGGAACTTCACCATCAGATTGTTTAGTGTCATATACAGGACACTCGTTCGGGGTGTCTTACCCCTCTGCAGAGAAGCAGTCGGTCTATTCTAATATAATTGAACCAATGTTTGTATCCTTCTAAAAAGAAGTGTCCTCTGAATGACTCTAAACTGTATCTGATGGTGAGGCTCAAGATCTTGTACTATAGATAGTGTGGAGCAGCACTTTACTTTCAGCTCCACTCTGGCCTAGAAAAGTAGCATCTGTTAATATCCCATCTGTAGGTCAGACAGACGTCTTCAAAAATGACTTATAATCGATGGGAATGCATGCAACCCCACCTCCCCAAAAAACCTCTTAAGAAACAATTACCCCCCAAAATGTAAATATGACTATATTCCGAACGTGATTCCCTAAGCACTACTCATAAAATTACCCATGTTGACATAGTAATAAAATCAATCAATCAATTAATTACTCAATCAAACCACATACTAACCTAACCAAAAACATTGTTACTATTTTCCTTGCCCATAAATCAAATAAAAGACCCTTGATTAGCATTTGGGTAGTGCTGAGGAATTTCAATATGATCAACCAAATAGAAGAAATGATACTTGAAGGTATTCATTACTGTATTTAGCAGCTCGCAAAATATAATCATCATTTTGTCTTCTCTAAGGAATTATATTAAAGGGGATAAAGTTCATTTACGTTGAACATTCAATAAGTTTCCAGTTTTTTTTTGTACAGGCATTTAAAATTATCGTAGACTCTTGAAAATTCACTATTTTATTGCTATACATCTTATGAGATGAAAGACTAATTATGATTTCTGCTTCAATTGAACAGCTACAGTAGGAATTGGAATACACCCTACTAAATCCTGATTGTCACAGCTGGTGAATTTCAAAAATGCAATCTGGACCTGAGGACATTTAGAAGAACGATATGCAATAAATTTCTGTTTCATACTCGGGAAAAAATGCCACAGAAATGTATGGAGTGCTTCAGACTGCTTTTCGACCATTTTGCATGCATCGAGCAGCAGTTTTTTAGTGGCATAAGATATTCAAGGAAGCCACGGAGTCTGTGAGGCATGATGAGAGGTGTGGGAGGCGTAATGAAGACAATAGACTTCATTGCTCCTAGCTCCACTTTAGCTCAAAGAGGTAGCACCTGATAGGGCCCTATCTATTGGTCAAAAAGAACTAAACTACGTACTTGTACTAAACTGAATTATTTGAAATAGAACTATTTTTGAAACTGTACTTATATTAAACTGAATTATTCGAAAAAAGAACCAGTTTTCATACCTAACGGTGTGTAACCAAAAACTATACTTAATTCAAACGGAATTGTTTGAAATAGAACTGTTAGACTAAACTGAATGGCTGAAATAGAAATTCTTCAACAATTAAACTGAATATACATGCGTAACTGAATTTTTTAAAAAGAACTGTTCCTTTGTATGAAAATGGGTTTGGTATTAAATAACCTACAAATTTGATATGCCATTAAACTTAAACAACCAACCAACCAACCTATAAAATATTGACTCCTGAAAAAAACCTTGCTTCAGAGTAAACATTTTGCAATGATTGATTCGTGAGTGGTGTGTCACTGAGCTACGATTTTTAAATATCAATACTAAGCTCTTTATCATATTTGTATGATTCTTCAACTTGCAATGACAGTATTTTCTTTCAGTTGAAATTGTAAATTTTCAGTTTAATAAAAAAAATCTAGTTTTAAATAATTCTTTCACACTGTAGCTTAAACTTTTTCATTTCCTAAGATTATCAAGAATATCTGACAAATAAGAGGAAAAATCGATTTAAAAAAACAGAAAAAATCATGACTTTAAAAAATAAATCAGTAATTTGTGTGTCATCCTGTAGAAGGACTGTAATGGTGCTATTTCACCCATAGCTGGCCGGTGGGGCGGGGGATAAAGGAGTTCATAATTTTCTTTAGGGTATTAGTATGAAAGAAAACCTAATTGCGTGTCTCGGGGTTTCAAATCAGAACAATGTCGTTGTCCATCACATTAGCCATGAGGACTTCCCCTGGTGTAGTCCGTAAACTTACGAAATGCAACCAAAGTCGTTTTGTTAACGTGGTTAAATTATTCTCGTAAATCTGTGCATTCTAAGAGAGGAACTCAATACGTATCATTCTTCCTAGAGATTTTTTGTCTCTTCCAAAATACAAGGTGCATCAGGTAATTGAGTAAAGAGTATATTATAAAGAAATAAATATATTCATCCGAAAAAATAAGTAAATATTTAGAGGTATATATATATATATATATATATATATATTTAGATTAGCACAATTGATAAAAGGTCAATTTTAAGAGGCTTAAGACTGATATAAGTCGAGAGCATTCCTTTTAGATTACAAATTTAATAATTTTTATTGGTATTTTTTATTTTAATTTTTGGGTGAGAGAATGGAGTTCTACTATCGTTTCTTCGTTCAACCACTTACCAAGTACCAGTGTTTTGAGCTATGCAACCTGTTTCTTTTGATGGATTGGTGTACCTCTGACATGTGAAAAATGAATCAAAATCGTGACGCTCTAATCTTTTCACGATCTTCTGTCAATCTCATTGAATTGATTTTCAGAGCTCTTCTTACAATCCCAGGTATATGACATTTTACCCATAGGGACTCAATTACTAGGACGTGTAATTTAGACACCTCCTTACACTGTTGAAATTTAAGACCCCTAATGTAAAATCATCAGTTTTACCGAAATGTTCTCCCTTGACATGACACATTGATACTTATAGACGATTTGATACTGAAATCAGTGGCTTACTGAATAACAACAAGGATCAATCGGTGGGCCAAGTTCAAATGGTACAATTGGTGACCTTTACATTGGTATTCTTGGAAAAAATTTGTAGGTCTTTCTCCCATAGGTATGCGTAAATAGCAGGGCATTTGGACACCTTTGTCTCTATGAAGCAGTCAGGGAATTAATCCTGACTAAATAAAAATGACTGGGCCTTCGTAAGTAAAAAAAGTAAGGCAAAATGATTGTGATATAGGAAATATCTTTGCTTTCTTCCTTGATTAGATAAATATTGATTGATCGATCTAAAAACAAATACTTCACTTCTGTTTGAGCACGAAAAAAGAAGGAATAGAATCCCTATTTTAAAATAAAAGAAAATAAACAATACAGAGTCTTGATTATGCCACTAAACTGCATTCAATAATAAGGTTTGAACTTCTGGAGATTTAGGTAGTGTCAAGTAGCCATTTATTACCTGGTCACTTTGATTCAGAGTACTAATACATGTTATACTCCCATGTATGGGTCTAATAATTCAGTTTGGAAACTATGTGTATCGGATAGGAATTTTAATTAATACTATAAAACTATGTGCGGTTGATTGGTTTGGTAGGTTGTTTTTTTATGGCATATCAACAATTGTTGTTTATGTAATGCCAAATCCTCTTTATACATCTATATTAAATACCAAAGATTTTCTTTGGTTGGGTTTTATGGCATATCAATATAACGACTGTTTCGAACGTATTAGGTCTCTTCATCAGTGTATACCATGGTCTCCACCACTGGAGATCAAACCGGCAACCACAGAATCCTTACCCTTGAGGTTATAATAATTACGTGGATGCGTATTTCCAATCGTTTTGGGAAAACGTGGCTCGGGAGGTGACCGTGTCCTCTGTAAAGAATACGGATGTTACTTGCAAGACACATTCAGGTTAATTGGCTGTGCAATTAACGTGACTAGGTAATTTGGCGTCACTTGTGTGCGATGTGGTCTGTGGGTCAGTTGTAGAGTTTCGGCTCTGCATTCTCTGGTCGATGGATCGATATCCCTGCTGGTGAGACTTAATAAGGTCGAAACAGCTGTCCAGTATTCAGAAATAATTCATAATCACACAATCCACTTACCATATTTGATTTCCTAAAAGTCATTTACGATGCTTTACTTTGTTTAATACAAGGCCAGACCTACGAAGCACTCATTGAAAAACCGGCCCTGTCGATAGTGCCTATAATACACCGACTGTTTCTCCGAAAGAGAGAGAGATTAATCACAACCCCAAAAGGGTAAAATTTGACGCTAAACTGCCTCTGATAGTGATACTCAAGTGTGCACTCCTGTCTTCACTGCCATTTGTCAGTAGGACCATCCATATAAAAGAAAATTAGGACTCCTATTTAACTCAAGACTGGTGAGAAAAGGGGGTCATGCCTTTCCCAAAGATATTTATCTGAAGGTGAAAAAATAGCGTGGTTTTCGTACATTCTTACTATGATGTCGCAGTTCAGGGTATTAGCTACGATGCCAGGGAGACAACTCTTTCCAAATGGTCTCACACTAAAAATTCAAGAAGCTGACGATATCCCGCGGAAACTTTCACAGACACAGAATACTCATATGATCTGTTGTTTATTATAAATACAAATGTGCAAGCCGAATATCTAATACAAAGTCTGGAACAGGCTCCATGAATCATTGGCCTCTACGTGATCTCAGATAAAACAAAATTCATGTTTTAAACAAGATGGTGCCATCTCCACATTAAATGGCTGGCCTATGAAGGAATAGATAATGGCTGAAAATAATGAAGAATACATGGAATATGAAAACTGCACACAGTAACGTCTATTCCAATATTTTTGCGTAATAAAATCTCAACTTTTTTAAAAACCAAGATAACATAACTTGATTATATCTCGTGGAATATTGTATGATCAAAATCAATATCATTATACATTATTTATTACCAATAGCATTGTAGGTCTCTGACCAAATCTATGAATATGTAACAGTCCAGAAACATCTAGTAGGAGTCATTGCACTTTCGGACTGATATACTTCGGAAAGGTATGAAGCCCTTTATTCTTCTTTACTATGAGTTTAATAGCACTGTAATTATCTTTCTTGGTTTTGGTGTTAAATAAACCACGAAAGTTGAAATACTTTTAAATAAAGAAAAAGAATGAAAATAGTGCATCCCTACAAAATAAGTTAAATACTGCCAATATCTATGATTTTTTATTCACATTGACCAGTACGATAGTCAGATGGATACTAATATTATCTGGAGTTGGTGGACATTTTATTTAATCATAACATGTAAGAATTTTTTGAGGAAGGAGGTTTGGTAGGGTTTTATGGCATATCAACTATTGTAAGTTATTTAATGCTAAATCCTCTTTATACATATATATTATATATATATATGATTTAGTTTCGTTGGGTTTTATGGCATATCAACCATTGTAGGTTATTTAATGCTAAATCCTCTTTATACATATACATCAAATATATAGGATTTGGTTTCGTTGGGTTTTATGGTATATCAACTATTGTAGGTTATTTGATGCCAAATCCTCTTTATACATATATATTAAATTTATAGGATTTGGTTTGGTTGGGTTTTATGGCATATCAACCATTGTAGGTTATTTAATGCTAAATCCTTTCTATACATATACATCAAATATATAGGATTTGATTTCGTTGGGTTTTATGGCATATCAACTATTGTAGGTTATTTGATGCCAAATCCTCTTTATACATATATATTGAATATATAGGATTTGGTTTGGTTGGGTTTTATGGCGTATCAACCATTGTAGGTTATTTAATGCTAAATCCTCTTTATACATATATATTAAATATATATGATTTGATTTCGTTGGGTTTTATGGCATATCAACTATTGTAGGTTGTTTAATGCCAAATCCTCTTTATATATATATATATATATATATATATATATATATATATATATATTTAGTAAATATATAGGATTTGGTTTCGTTGGGTTATAAGGCATATCAACCATTGTGGGTTATTTAATCCTAATCTCTTTATACATATATATTAAATATATATGATTTGGTTTCGTTGGGTTTTATGGCATATGAACTATTGTGGGTTGTTTAATGCCAAATCCTCTTTATACATATATATTAAATATATAGGATTTGGTTTCGTTGGATTACAAGGCATATCAACCATTGTAAGTTATTTTATGCTACATCCTGTTTATACATATATATCAAATATGATTTGTATACAAATTTTGTTGATAACATTATAAAACAAGCCTAACCTTATCTTTTTTCACGATGTTAAATGGTTTTCAATCTAAAAGGAAGCATTCTATTAATTATTAATCACATGTTTGCAAAAAATTAAAGGCTTTGGTTGGGTTGGGTTTTATCCTATATCAACCATTGTAAGTTAATAAAGCAAAATACTGTTTATACGTATATACTAAATATATATGATTTGTAAACACAATTTTGAGATATCATTTTTAAACAAGTATGAGCTCATATTTTGCACACAATTGAATGGTTTCAAGTATTTCTATATAAAATCATAATTTAACTAGAGCCATTGTTGAAAGACATTGTTTTATAACTAAAATATTTAACCTAACTGAATTGTTTAACATAGAACTGTTCTGACATGTAACTGTGTGTAAACAAAATCTGTACTTTTACAAGCTGAAGTAGAATTGCTTGACTAAACTGAATAGCTCGAAATAGAAATTTTTTTTACAATTAAACTGTACTTACATTTAAACTGCATGCTTATGGTAAACTGAATTGTTTTAAATTGAACGATTTTTGACATTGAAACTATACTTACACTAAACTGAATTGTTATATATAACTGCTTGAATAATTTGAAATAGAAATGTTTTTGACAATTAAACTTTGTACTCATTCTAAACTGAATTGTTTTAAATAGAACTGATTATTTACGACAAATTCACCTACCTAGGAAGTAGCGTCTCATCAACTGAAAAAGACATCGACACACGACTGACGAAGGCATGGACAGCTATCGATAGGCTCTCGATCATATGGAAGTCGGACCTAACCGATAAAATAAAACGCAGTTTCTTCCAGGCAGCGGTTGTGTCGATACTGCTATATGGATGCACCACATGGACGCCAACTAAGCGGCTGGAGAGGAAACTAGACGGAAATTACACAAGAATGTTGAGGGCAGTATTGAACAAGTCCTGGCGACAACACACCACGAGACACCAACTATACGGACACTCGCGTGTGTGTGGTTGGGCAGAAGTCCTTCATTTAAGCATGTTTGATTAAATAATAAAGACACATTTTGTCAATATAAGCTTATTAAGATCCTTTCAATTTTCCTAACAAATGTTTTAGTTTTAGGTTGGAATCAGTAGATGATTTTAGCGAAACTTATACCCCCCCAAAAAAAAACACACTCTTTACACATGCAAACAACCGCTGATGATGGCCTGTGTAAGGTCCGAAAGTGCTCGAGACAATTTTGATAAATTCAAATATATATATATATATATATATATATATATATAGAGAGAGAGAGAGAGAAAGAGTGTTTGCCACTGACCCAGGAGACCTTAGTTCAACCCCATGTCGAGGGATACCAAAGACTCAAAAACCTGTACTTGATGCCTCCTTGCTTAACACTCAGCATTATATGGTACGGATCAAGGGTAAAGTGGAGCAATCCTGGGAAATGAGTAGCACCCTCCGCTACACCTTGGTATAGTAGATATTGGAAAGGGAGCCTTCGGTTCACCCCCGACTATGGTCACCAATTTTAATTACATATATATATATATATATATATATATTCACAAGGGTCATTCAAAATATAAGGCGAATATTACCTAAGGAGCAGGCAGTAGGAAGCAGTACTTACAGTTGCAGCCTTTTCAAGGAGGTCAATAGGAGTGGATCCTTTCATGCCCTGGAAAACTATCAGTATGACTTTATTTAATGATCTCTGCTTCCGGAACCTCTGCATAACCGGATAGTAAGTATGTTTCTACTAAATGCACTGTTTTTTTTTTCCGAAACGCTCTTGTAATAATAAACACGTTTATCCCATTTCTAAACATTATTTTTCGCTTATACATTCATCACTGAACACATCACATATTTTTCTGTAAAGTTCACATTATTTTCATTTCTTAACTAGTAAAAAATGGATAACTGATCGCTATTCATGTCTGGAGCATTTTGTTTGATTCGCAGCCATTTTGATCGTTGGTTGCTTAGTTCTTAGAGTTTATGGCATATCAAACTTCGTTGGTTATTTAACGCCAAATCAATTTTCATACAAATAATCAGTTTTATTACAAACAATTCACTTTAACATGAGTACTCATTTTAATTGCCAAAAACATTTCTATTTCAAGCTATTTAGTTTAGTCAAACAGTTCTAATTCAGCTAATTCAGTTTAGCATGAGTACAGATTTTGTTTGGACCCAGTTCAAAGTCAAACCAGTTCTATATTAAACAATTCAGTTTAGCATGAGTACAGTTTCAATGATAAAAACAGTTCCATTTCAAACTATTCAGTTTAGAGTAAGTACGCGGTTTGAATGTAAGTACACAATCTAATAGTCAAAAACATTTCTATTTCAAACTATTCAGATTAGTCAAACAGTTCTAATTCAAACAATTTAGTTTAGCAAAAGTATGCAATTTAGTTCTTCAATGCATTGATAGGAATCCTATCAGGTGCTATCACTCCGAGCCAGAGTGGACCTGGCAGCGATAGCAATAAAGGGGTACCCCGCATTCCCCAAAGTTCCAGCATTACTGGAACCTCACCATCAGATCATTTAGTGTCATATCCAGGACACTAGTTGGTGTTTTTTTAAAAACCTCTGCAGAGAAGCAGTCGGTGTATTCCAAAGCCCCAACCGAATGGGCAAAGCCATTTTGAATAGTTTCAAAACAATCTTTTTTTAAAAATCGAAATAGCTAATTCCAAACAATACGGAATGAACATTTGTGAAAAAATCTAAAAAATATTTTATATAGCTTAAAAAAAACCTTATTAACCTTATCTCTCTCTCTTTCTCTCTCTTTCTCTTTCCCTATATATATATATATATATCAGTGCATGTGTGTGTATATGTGATTATATTGAAATCCAGTAATCTTGAATATATATTAGCCTATACCCTTAAGTAATGTTAATATATAAACGTTGTTTACATCTGATAGTCTGAAAATCGGGGCTTTAAGCGACTCGTGATATTTTACGCAAATATCTATGTGAGTATATATATATATATATATATATAAATTAAATATATATATCAAATATATATATATATATATATATGTGTGTACGTGTGTGTGTGCAGATATATATGTATATCTACTTACAAATCTACAAACATATTCCTTCTCGCTTTCTCTCTCTCTCTCTCTCTTTCTCTCTCTCTCAAGCACACACGCACACATATATATGTATATATATACTTGTGTTTGTATTTGGCTATTTGTTTACACTCACGACAAATGAATTTAGCAACATCCAAGGCAGTTGATCCATAGAGAGAGAAAAGATGGAGCAAATATGTTTAATATATGGTCTACCCCTGTAAAGATGATTTACAAAACATTAAACCAACCATCTGCTCTCCCGACAGTGACACTAATCTCTTTCATATTGCCGTTGGAGTCTTGCAAGGAGATTCATTCGCACTATATCAATAAATAATCTGTCTAGATTACGTTCTACACACATCAATATATAAAATAATAGAACATAGTGTCTCATAAAAGAAAAAGGCATGAAACAGACAAAGTTTACAATGTTCCACTTCTCAACTATATCAAATTTGAAATCTAAAAAAAACTTAGGAAAAATCAGAATGAATTTCGAACAAATCGATCCATAATTTCATAGCTTCTGACTATCTGTCAAATTATCGAAGGAGTACGTGTAAAAAATCTCAAGACAACACTATAGTTCGTTGAAGCCTTTGGTTGGTTGGCTGGTTGTTTTGTTTTACGGCGTATTAACCCATTTCGGGTCATTTAACGCAGAATCAATTCATTTTCATGAAAGTTTGTTTATTTCAAGGTTTTCGTATCTTCAAATAAGTATTCATGGTATACAGTAATTTTTCAGATACTGATTTTTTTTAACAAACTTTGGTATTGTTTATATTGTATTTGTTAAGTTTTAAACATTTTTCCATATAGGCCCTCTGCTTCAGGAAGGACATTTCAGCGTCCACATTAGTTTTTTTAATAGTTCTTTCATAAAGCTTGCATTGTAAAATCTTTTTCTTGTAGGGGTCAGATCAATGCATTCAATGAGAACATGTTTTATTGTATACACAGTAGAAGCATTTGATTTCCCATACAGAAGGAAGATGGGCCAAATCCTTTAATTTTGTGCAAACAAGTGATTAATAATAAATAGAATGCTTCCTATTAGACTGAAAACCATGTAACTTTGTGAAAAAAAATAAGGTTAGGCTTGTTTTAAAATGTTATCAACAAAATTCGTGTACAAATCATATTTGATATATACAGTGCAACCCGGATATAAGAGATATTTTCTCTGGTCCCAAATTAGAACCTGCGTTAATGTATATTAAATAGACCAAACCCGAATATAAGAGACTTATTCTCCGGTCCCGACAACTCACTTATATCCGGGTTACACTGTATGTATAAACAAGATTTAGCATAAAATAACTTACAATAGTTGATATGCCTTATAACCCAACCAAATCAAATCCTATATATTTAATTTTCTAAAAATAAACTGTTACAGCTATCATCATCATCATATCGCGCTGGTAGCATGGATATCCCTGACCCTCTCTCGCCACTCCTCCCTATAGTTCATCGCCCTAGGTAGGTCTTCTGGACAACATCCCGTATCCTCACATAGCTGCTGAATGTACGTTCGAGCTGGTCGTCCTGCTTTTGCGCGGCCATGTGTGGGGATCCATAAGAGTACATCTCTTATGAGTTCATCTCTGCTTCTCCAGCAGTGTCCTGCATGTCTGGTTCGTCTAACTTGAATAGTTTTCGTGATAGGGGGCAGGTGGCCGTACAGTTGGTGTCTTGTGGGGTGTTGCTGCCAGGACTTGTTCAGGATTGCACGCAGCATTCTTGTGTAATTGCCATCTAGCTTCTTCTCCAGCCGTTTTGTTAGCGTCCATGTAGTGCATCCATATAGCAGTATCGATGTGACCGCTGCCTGGAAGAAAGAAAGTAAGAACTTTTTAATGAGAGCAATGGTTTTCTCAAATGATTTTGACACTCATATTTTTAGTATAGTAGCTAGAGTTTCGCAAGTGAATACATAAGCGTTATATGTGTTTCTAATCTGCCCTGAGAAGTTAATTCAAACATCGATAGATCTAATAAAAGAAAATGGCTTTACACTTAAAAAAGCAAGAAGCAGATGCAGACCATGCGGATGATCTAAGGCTTCTCGAAAATTTACATGCGCAACTAAATCTGTGGTACTATGCGTGTCATGGTACATTATTGTGGCCTTGCTTTCGTGACTACCTTATGCATTATGGTCTGTTGTCTCCTTCTGTGCCCACGTTGTGTTTGAAGGATCCACATGTAAGGGATGACACTATCTATCCAGAACTTCTTCTGACGATCGGGGTGGTTCCTTAATGTAAGCTTGGGTGTTGGCAACTCAAAGACAAGAAACTCTCTCCGTTAACTATTAAAATTACTTATTGAAACAAAATGGTGTAACAATAATTTTTGCAATGTCTTTAGAGAGATAACTTGTCACTTTTGTGGTGTTTGAGAGACAGACAGTTGAGGTATTTTGCTGGTGCAGTTTTTCAATCTTATTTCATTTTTAAGAGAGCGAGGTTTTTTGCTTGAGAGGCTTTAGTTCTTGGAATGATTTCTTTTCTTATTCTCTTGTCTTTGGTATGGACATCGGATCTCTTCTCTCATCTAACCCTAAAAACATTTCTTTTTATAGAGGATTCCTCCGGAATTGAAAACGGAGTTGATGTATTTTAAACAAGATGAAGCCATCTACACATTAAATGGCGAGCTGAAGAAATTAGTTGACTAGTTTAAATACCTTGGTAGCAATATCTAATTCATAAAATGTGTCAAATTACACATAAGAAAGCTACGGGGTCTTTTAAATAGGCTATCGATCAGATCGAATTCTGATCTATAATATGATAAAACGAGAATTCTTTAAAGCTGTCACCCCGTCGGCACTACATTGATTTTAACGAAACAATTGGAAAAAACACAAAATAGCAACAGCTTTAGGATATTGCATGCTATTCTGAACAAACCCTTGAAGCAGTACATTACAAAAGAGAGGTCATAAGGTCATTTACCTCCTATCTCACAAGCTATCATAGAAAGACGTACAAGTCAAGTTGGCACTGACAGCCAGCATGTTCTAAGCCTCGCTAACAGAGAGGAGATATGGTAGAGTCAGTTTTCAACTATTGTTAATCGTTCATTGCTTTAGTTGGATTGTTTGGAGTAGGGTTAAGTAAGCAGCTACAGATATTTAACGCTCGCCCCACTGAATCAGTGAGTATGGCAAAGGCCAAGATTTAGTAGTCCCAGGCGCAGGGCCGTAGCACAGACACACCTGGAGAACACAAGAACGCCTCGGGCCCCATCGGCATTCTCCTAAAAAGAAGCACCTCAGGCGCCAGGTGATAAACCTAACTCCTCTTAGGAGGGTTAGAGCCTAGTGGGAACGGCCCCGTGAGGCTGCAGAATTGGTTCAGTCGCACCCGCGGGACGGGACTGCTGGTTTTACCCAGCAATCGTGTCAAGCAGTCTCGATTCCAAACTAACCACGTGTCTCTGCGGGTGATCTGAAAAAGTCAAAGTAAAGGGTTAAAAACCGTTCATAATTTGGTGAAATATATCAATAGATTCGCCGGTTAGAAGCAGAAGGAGACCGACCAATCAGACTCGAGCATATATGAGGAGACACGAATTTTCATCTTTAACTTATCCTATTGTAGTTTTATACTGACAAGACGTATCTTTTGTATAAAGAATTCCACAACTCGAGCACAACATGGCTACCCGAATTCCAACAGCTATTATCATACAGGTCTGTCGTCAAAGTCAACATGAACAGCTCAGGTTTACTTCTTTATCATCTTTGCCCTGTTTTTGATAAACAAAGTGATTAGTCTTTCCTATTTTAACAGTCAAATTCATTTTCATATGTGCAAGTTCTATCAGACATAACTAAAAAAATTTGGGTTTTCCTTAGGTTGTCTTTTATGGCATAATTAAACGCCCTTTATTGTTGGAAATCCATATGAATATATATATATATATATATATAGATATAGATAGATAGATAGATTTATCTCTTCATCCCTTATTCTTTTTTGAAACTCACTCATAAACAAATACATAAACGCACATGCACACGAACACACACGCACACACACACAGACACAGACACACACACACACACACACACACACACATATATATATATATATATATATATGGGCGAGGTGAATACATTTTTGATATGGTCGATCCTAAATTCAAATTTAAAACGGTCATTATATTCAACAATTTCGCATACGGATAT
This sequence comes from Sepioteuthis lessoniana, assembly GCA_963585895.1. Classification (NCBI taxonomy): domain Eukaryota; kingdom Metazoa; phylum Mollusca; class Cephalopoda; order Myopsida; family Loliginidae; genus Sepioteuthis; species Sepioteuthis lessoniana. The sequence continues at coordinate 8,357,947 of OY757921.1, read as the reverse complement.
ATATATATGTGTGTGTGTGTGTGTGTGTGTACGTCCAGAATATATATATATATATATATGACTTGTTGAATATAATGCCTGTTTTAAATTTGAATTTGAAATAGGATAGACCGTATCAAAAATGAATACACAGACCTACTGATATATATATATATATATATATATATATATATATATATATATATATATATATATATATGAGTGTGTGCGTGTGTGTGTGTGTATGTGGATGTGTGCACACACATATGCTTCAGTCTGCTTAGTCATAAGTTTTTTTTTTATTTCGCCTCAAAGTCATTGACGGTAAACCAACCGGAAAGTTCATACAAATTCAGTTAATAAATTTGGCTTACCTGACTGGCAACGCCTTTGTATTTAAATACATACCCATCTATTTAATTTTATTTTGCTTGTTTTTCTTTTCGAATCATCAAAAACACAACAACAAGCCGTGTCTAAATATGTATTGAAATAAAAGCCTTTTTTTTCGACACACACACACACACACACACACACACGCATTCGTACACACATACACAATTACACATACTTACAAGAACACACACATTCAAATACAGACACACACACGCATTCAATCGCGCGTGCACACACGCACACACACACACACACACACACGCACACAGAAGTATATACACACATACACATGTGCACACGCTCATAAATGATCGCGAACGTGTACACATAATGATCTTAGTGGAAATGTGCTTCGTTTATATTTTCAAAACCCTTGTTACCTTTTTGGTAATTCAATATATATAGTAAGTAAAGTTAGCGACCATAGTCGAGGGTGACCCGAAGGTTCCCTTTTCGATAGCTACTACACCAAGGTGTAGGAGAGGGCGCTACTCCATTCCCAGGATTGCTCCACTTTACCCTTGAACCGTACCTTATAATGCTGAGTGTTAAGCAAGGTGGTATCAAGTTCCATTTTTAAAGTCTTTGGTATGACTCGACCTGGGATTGAACCCAGGTCTCCCGGGCCATTGGCGTGACTGCAAGGACTCTCTCTCTCTCTCTATCTCTCTCTCTCTCCCTCTCTCTCTCTTTCTTCTGCCATCTATCCCTCTAGGTCATTGCTTTTTGTAGGTCCTCTAGACAGTATCTTATGTCCATTAAGAGCTCTTAAATATAAGTCTTGCA